>BMAU01003406.1:0-594206 GCA_019973935.1 Trichonephila clavipes | reverse complement strand
TATATGTGAAGAGATTCCTTTCTTCTTTTGCTTTTAAATTAGTGTTAATGATACATAATTTGTGGTATCCCACGGGCTGTGAGTATCATCTCTTCATCATCCACGCGACCTAAGTTTGACGGGATAAAAGATTGACAACTCAGAGATTCCATACTAAAATTAGTTTATTGTTATCTCAATTCATATTCAGCAAAGCAACACAAGTCCAGGAGGCTTATGATCAGGAGTGATGAGACATAAACTATAATTCTAACAAATAGCGCAATAAACCACCGAATCTATATTTATAGGTCATTCTCTGACTTTACTAGAATCCGCTCTAGTATTAAAGTTTAATGTAATCTTTCTTACCGCTAATCCACGGCGAACAGCTACCAGTCCTTATATCGTCAATATAATTCTTGATCCAACTTGCTCCGGCAAATGGACGATCTCCTGGCTTCGAACTCCCTTCGAACTCTCCTTCTTGGATTGGAAAACAGCTTCGGTGATTCCGATCCTAAAACCTGGGAAAGACCCTACTCTCCCAGACAGTTTCCGCCCCATATCATTACTACCTGTTCTCAGTAAAATTACTGAGAAAATTATTCAAAAAAGACTTTGTCAACACCTCAACGATAATGACATCCTAATTCCCCAACAACACGGCTTCCGAGCCGGACTCTCCACATCATAGCAGCTTCTGCGGGTGGTGGAGTACATAAAGACAGGATTTCGCGACCGGAAATCAACCGGAGCTGTTTTCCTAGATATCCAGAAAGCGTTTGATAGAGTATGGCATGTGGGGCTACTCTACAAATTAATCAAAATTAACACCCCTCCCCACTTAATTAAATTAATTTCTTCTTTACTCACTAACAGATCCTTCGTGGTCAAAGTCAATAATATCCATTCGACTAACAGAAAAATTAACGCTGGAACACCCAGGGCAGTTCCATCTCTCCTATATTATTCAACATATACGTAAATAATATCCCTAGAACCAGCCAATCCACGATTTGCATGTTTGCCGATGACACGGCGATCCTGGCACAAAGTAACGAACTCCAACTCGTTACTCACTTCCTACACAAGCACATTGCTAAGCTAGAAGACTGGTTCTCAACATGGAAAATTGCTTTAAATGTAGCAAAAACAGAGGCCGTCTTCTTCTCACACCACATTAAAAAAGAACCACCAAAACTATACTTACACAACACGCACGTACCCTGGTCCAAAAGCACCAAATACCTAGGAGTAATCCTAGATAAAAGACTCACTTTTAAACAACATATTATACAAATACGTAGAAATTTCAATATTTCCGTCGCTAAAGTTTTCCCCTTAATTGCACGGAAATCATGCTTATCTCTAAGAAATAAAATGCTTATTTATAAACTCGTTCTCAGACCAATTCTCCAATACGCAAGTCCAATCTGGGGCCACGCAGCCTATTCTAATATCAAGATGCTGGAATCAGCGCAAAATAAAATCATTAAAATTATCACGGACTCTCCGTGGTATGTTAGAAACGAAGATATAAGATTCGCACTCAAACTAAAAACTTTAAAAAGCTTTTTCAAAAAAATAGCGACTAAATTCTTTAATAATATAGATAACCATACTAACCGAGCAATTGCTCGTATAGAAAAATATAATATTAATCCTTCATTTAATAGACCTCGTAATATTTTAATTTAATCTCTTTACATACTTAAAATTCTATCGTTCAACTCACAAATCTACCAGACTTACTCTCGACCAATGGGAACAGAGTAAGCCGGCCAATAGCGAAGCGAGCTTTGGGATCGCCTCGGCACCCAAACTCAATTCCTATTGACACACCCACTCTCTAAGAGTCACCATAGGCTGCCCCCTGATTGGACCACACACATCCTCAAGCAAACGCACTCAAATACTCGCTCATTTTGGGCGAAATTCAGACGAGACGGGTTCTCTGACGGTGCGGGTAACCCTGCGCCAAAAGAATCCCCGATCTCCATTTTCTTAAAGTCCGCTCTAGTGGACAAGGATTTAATTTAATTACTCATATCTAACAAATCAACAATAATGCATTTACTCAATCACACCACACACTTAAATCCTCATATTTTTTTCCTACACACAAGTAAATTCTTTAATCATTTCATTTAAACTTCTAAATTATCAACACAATATTTTTTAATTAAGCAGCAAAGGGCTAAGTGAAAGCTGAACTCATGTTAACTCATCCAAGTCATCATGACTGGAGATTGAGCTTCCCTGCGGGAAGCAGGTTCTCCAATAAATCCATCAACTTATATCCTTCTTGGAGCTTCGCTAGCACTATTAGACCTCCTCATAGAACTTCACGCGAATACCAAAGCTCCAATATACACACAATCCTAATCTGCATAATCACGTTCTCTTCTTGGGTTGGTTGGAAAGAATTGCCATTCTGGCCCCAAAGATTTCCCAAGAGGTTTTTTTAGTTAGAAGGCGCGATAAATCTCCGTCATAAATTCATTTTTGGATTTCTTGGTATAAATACTCTCGAAGAAAAAAAAATTTAACTATGCGAATTTTCTTTTTTCATATTTTATATAAAAGACACTTTTGAATTAAAAAATGCTTCATTTCATAGAGAATGTGATGACTACGTGCCATTTTTTCTAATTCCTAAATCTTAACACAATCACCGGATCAAATAGCAACATAAAACGGCAGAATAAACTCAGTTTACAATAAATAAATTAAATTAAAGCAATTTCTTTGCTAAAAATAATTAATTTAATTTAATTTTTTTGATACTTATCAACACACACACACAAAATTAAGTTTATTATAGTTTATTTTATCTACATAGAATGTATACATGCATGTATTTAATCAAAATCAATGAATCAAAAACATTCACAAGAACTAAATGAAATTTAAAACAAAATTGTTAATTTTTTTGAAAAACCAAACATTTATTGAGTTTTCGGAAAATTATATGATATTTTTCTTTGCATTGTGACTTTTTTAGCATTAAGTAGTTCGATGTCGCCCATTTTGCTATTCATTTCACCATTGGAATGTAAGTCTAAATATCTGCGCACACTTTTTATACTGTTTCTTATATCATATGACGTGGGAACAAAAGCTGCATTATTCATTTTATTTTCGTCGTCAAAATCTGCATCAATAATGTTTTTTGTGCTTTGAAAAAACTCCAAAATATCTTTGTCTGTCATATTTGGGGCTGTACTCACATTATCATCCTCTACTGCAATGAATTCTTCTGATAGCATAATAGGACAGTTCAATCCGGCTGGTGTGTTTCGTATTTTGTTCATTCTAAGAGGGGAAATATTTTCGTATTAAGCGATTTTCATTTCGTGTTAAGAGAAAAAATGCATGAAAATGCATAGTAGTTTGTTGGAATTGCTGTATTATTTCGTATTAATCGATATTTCGTCTGAAGGGTTTTCACTGTATGTATATGTATATATACATATATCAAATAGCCATTTATAAGCATATTGGTGCGCAACCGGAAAGAAAGCGCTCTCAAAAACGGTCACCGGTCGTGATAAAATTGCCATGCTTCTTAGAAGGGACATCTTAAGGCATGGGTCAGTTGGGCCCGAGCCCAGGGCCTACGCTGCAATAGGGCCCTCGTCTCGCGTTCTCGACTCAACCTTAATAAAATCCTTATTAGAATAATAATTTCAATGATCAAATGCTATTTCTGATTGTATTCTCCTAAAAACTGGGAATTTTGGACGATACGTCAATTGGTTACATGTGATGACCATGTCCACGTACAGGACTAGGCCCCCCTACCACCATACACCATTGTAGTGTCTGAGACTGCTGTTGGCTAGAGAGTATGGAATGGTGGCGCGGCTTTGGTAGGGTTAATGTATTTTGGAGGAGAAGGCTGTTTGACCCCGGAGTGGACAGTCGAGGGAAGAAAGGGTCCCTGGTTGTTTTCGCAGGGGGAAGCGCGGAATTGTTTTGGACCGGAGGAACGGGATTCTCTCGGTGAGAGAGCGGCCACAGGGCGTAATAAGAAGAGATAGGCTCTTCTGGGACTGTGTTTAAATTGAGTGCTTTGAGAAGCGACGAACAATGTAATTGGATTGTGTTTAATCAATAGAACTGTATTTAATCAAGATATAGTATTTAATCAAGAAATGTATTAATCGAGATTTAATTATATTTGTACTGATTGAGATGTGAGAAGTTAATAAGAAAGTAATAAATATATTAAAACCATCATCAGATTTTTTTATAAAAGATTTTTACAAACTGCTTAGAAAGTTTATATGTACATATAAATAAATTTCTAGACATAAAATGAAATAAAAACATTTTTAAATTTTATTTGGTCATCTTCATAAATAAGACAAATATAAATACACTGTTAATTGCAATAAATTAAGGTTATATAATATTAATTTACGACCATTTTGAACAATACAATGACATTATTTGCATATATTGGAATAATATGTTTTTTATTTGTAAGTATTTGAAGTATAAAGTGACTATTTGTCAAGTCTGAATATCCACTTAACAGTGGACCTTCCATTTTTGTGGTGAGTAGTCTTCTGCAATCTTGACCATTGGAAATTTAAAAAATTGCTTACTTGCCATTGTTTTGAACTAATCAGTGTTTATTTACTATTTAAACTACATATTTTTCTATTTGTAATTGTTTGAATTACATACTGTTTACTTGTAATTATTTGAATTACACACTGCTTATTTTCAGTGGTAGGATTACACAAAGGTAGGATTTAGAGAAGCTCAAGTATCTCCCATAGAACCAAAAATTTTTTAATTTTTAGCACAAATATCACACCTAGATGCTTTCCTCAACATTTTTTTCGAAATATAACTTCTCCCATGAAAGTAGTGTGTGTACTCCACTGTTTATTTTTATTTATTTGAATTATACAATTCTTTGAATTGCACAAAGTTAATATGTGGTTACTTCAAGCAGTGCTTATTGTAACAATTTAAATAGCTTAGTGTTGATCTGCATAAAGTTTTTATTTGCAATTATTTGAATAGCACATTAATTCTTACTTTGTAGCCAAGATGTAGTTTGCATTATGATATCACATTTCTATGTTGAAGTTCCTTTGTTTTGAAATATTCTAATTATATCAATGCTAATTGTGTCAACCCATTGATATGTTTTTGGTAAAATTAAGGATTGGTATGTCTACACACATGTACACAATAGATTACTAGAAATTTTATTTGAAATTTTCATCGTAACAATATTTCAAATTTTTAATTTGGTTACAATAGTTTTTCAAGAAACATTTAAATTATTAGACACTTTTCCTTACAAAGAAAACTGTTTTGGAAACAATGCCAAAATTTTTTTTGTTTGAGAATAAAGGTTATAGAGTGATCATTGACTATACAGAATTTCCAATTAAAAAACCTAACCGTCCTTTACAGCAACAAAGAACATTTAGTCATTACAAAAATTGTAATACTTTAAATGGTATAATAGGTATTATGTCTTCGGGGGCTATCTGCTTTGTATCACATTTACATTGTGGCAGAAGTTCAGACAAGGAACTTTTTCTTTAAAGTAAAAAAATGAATGAACTAAATGATGTTTTTATGGCTGATAAAGGGTTCTTAATTGAAGAAGAGTTAGACAAAATTGGTTGTAAATTAAAAATCCCCCTTTTTTTTCAAAGATAAAATTCAATTTTATGATTCTGAAATTGTTAGTAACTGCAAATTGTCTGACAAGCGAGTTACTGTGGAAAGAGCTGTTTCAAGAATCAAACAATATAAATATTTTGATGGTGCTCTTCTATATGAAAGTTTACACAATGTTGACAGTTTATTTATTATAACATGTTTGTTGTGTTATTTTCATGACACTAACAAATGTAACACAAGAAAACTCTTAATATAATGTTTCACTTTAACTATATACCTATTCGGTTGAATCCTAGGAGGACCCACTTTTGGTCGCCAATTTTTTGTCGCCAAATTTTGAGCGATAAAGGTTACAATATGGTAACCCTTCCATTTCATCCAAAAATTTGGATTTTCAAATCACCGAAAAAATGGCAACCCTAAAAACGTACAACGCTTTTCGCCTTTTCCGAAAAAACGTCATTTTGACATTTGACTTCGTTTGAGAAGGTTTGCTCTCCACCGGTTGTTGTTAAGAATGGCGTGTGAAAGGAAATTAATTGAAAGTGAGGCTACGACAGGTTTCTTTGTGCTCCTGGGCACAAAGGGGAAGAAAGATACGTTAGAATGGTGTAAGCTAATTTAATTGCTTCACGATATGAATGTCCGAAGTGTAGAAAAGATATGAGTTTTTGACCAGATATTGGTTCGGCAAGAGCATGAATGCGTTCGTTGTGAATGACTTGAAAGTCAATAAAAATACTGTCGTTGACTCGTATATGTTTTGTCGTGAAGTATGTATGACCCTTAAGAGTAAGGTAAGTGCCTTTTAAAAATTTAAAATGAATTTCATGTATTTCTTCGATTTTATCTTTGCGAAACGCTCCTTTCGTCCTTTTTTTTAAAATGTAAATCATGTACTACACACTGGTTTTAGAATGCTTTTTTAAAATGAATTTCATTGCTTCCTCCGTTTTTATATTTTAAAATGATTAATTTTATGCATTTCTTCGATTTCATTTTTGCGAAACGCTCATTTCGTCCTTTTTTAAAAAAAAATAAATCATGCACTGGTTTTTGAGTGCTTTTTCAAAATGCATTTCATCGGTTTCTCCGTTTTTATCTTTTTAAAATGATTAATTGCATGTATTTTTCCGATTTTATCTTTGCAAAAAGCACATTTCGTGCTTTTTTAATGTAAAACATTTACTACCAACGGTTTTCAAGCGTCCCTGACGCCATTCTAGAAACTCCGTTCATTTCCTGATTTTTGAACTTTTCGTACCTCCCCCTGACACATACGGTTTCCAAGAGTTTTTCGTCTTTGACGCCATTTTGAAAAACTTGTGTTTCTCAATTTGGCGCTATTTGGCGAAAAAAATTTTGGCGCCAAAAAACAGCAGTGGGTCCTCCTAGGATTTTACCACTTATTCTATGTATATATACAAACATTGAAACTAATTAATCGATAATTGAATTCCAAATATGGTAATAAATTCAGGCATTAAAATTTTCAGATTAAAATGTGTGTATAGTAAAACATAAATTTGTGTCCATATATAAAGTATAGAAGTCCTGTACACATCCTTACATGATCAAAATAAAAAAAAGCCATTTTTGAATCTAATTATCTTACAAAAAATAAAAATTGCAACATATTTGTGTGGTATTTATGAACACAACATTTGTGTTTTTCAGAGTTTGAATAAGGTATAAACCTATCAAACAAATGTAGAATTTTTTTTACTATATATAACAAATATGCACACATTTATTGGTTTTTGCACAATTTGAAAATTTATCACTATAGATTAGATTTATTTTTGCATAAATATAAAAGTCTGAAAAAAGACTCATATATATTGATATTATCCTGCTTATAAGTCCTGAATGAATTTGTTGCATTGAGTTAGTTACAAGTATTGACTCAAGAAGAAAACTTGGAGCAATTGTATATTTATCGAGAATTAGGATCATGAAACACAGTAATAATATAATTTTTTTAGGTTTACTTTTTAACTTTAAAGTACTAAAATATAGTACTACAATATATTATTGTATAGTTTGGTACATCATGAAAATATTCAGTTTTATCAGCAATACTAGAATTCAAAAGTCTAATTGCATTATCAGCTGAGGGTGATTTTTAGATGCATCATTTTCAATAGTGTTCCATCTCTTTGAAATATTGTTTCTCAACAAGAAAATATTAATGATAAAGCTTCTAAGTTATATAAACAATTTTTAAAACAGAAATTGGCCTTGAAATCAATCTTAATTAAATAACTATGAGAATTTAAAACATAATCGAGCAGAAATGCTTTTAGTAATGTTAACCGAAATAATTAATCATTTCACACTGCAAGAGTCAATTGTGCTGAAAAATATTTTTCATTCAATTTAAGAGTGGAAAATTGATTTAAAATGAAACTGAAACCAAAACCTAAGCTGTAGCCTTAAAATAGTATGATTTGTGCCAATACAGTGTGAAGCCTTTAAAGATATGTTATAAAATAATATTTGGCGCTTTGATAGTGTTAGTAATTATCACCTATAAATGTTTGAAAATTATTTTTTATAAGTCATTGTCTCCTTAGTTGGAAAAAAAGAAATAGAAATGAATCATACTAAGATATGGGATTATTTTTAGGAATTGTTTGAAACACAAACTATTACACTATAGGGAAACATCCCAAGTTATTTTCGAGAAAATTTTTGTTAGATAGCTAGTTTAAATTAGTAATTAAAATTTATTTAATATGCATTATTTATCAACATTTAATTTTAATATTACATGATTATAATACAAGTGAAACATATGAAAATTTTATTTTTAACTAAGAAATTCATTGTAGTAATTTATAAAATGCTTTTATCATATTCTGTTGAAAGACTATCAGTGACATCCCTTCATTGTGTACTCATGAAGAGTATTTTTCTAAGATCTATGACAAAACAGGGTTTTTTTGTGTCAGTTTCAAACTTTATTTGATTTAATATGTATATATAAAGTTTAAACATTGTTATTGTATACTAATTTTTTTGAAACACAACTGTTCTATAAAAATTCCCAAGACATAGTAAGATTTTTTGAAATATACGATGACTCTGTAATGAAATAACATTTGCCAGCTTTGATTGTCTGACTTTAATTAATAATTATCATTTATGAAGGTTTGAAATTTCTTTTAGAAATGACTGTCTTCAAAGATCAAAAAAGAAAATACTCTTAGTTCAAGAAAGGAATCATGTTAATACATAATTTTTACAAATAATGACTAAATTTTATTGGATTATTCTTTATTACAAATTATTTCTTATGAGTTATTGAATTACATATAAATTGTCTAATAGATGTAAACCACACAAATATTTCCATACACTTTTAAAAAATGAATCAATGAATAATATTAAAAGTTTTGATATCCTAACAATAATACTGAAATGGATTTTCAAGAACAGCAAAAAGGAAAAACTTTATACGAATATTAAAAAATAACAAATCAGGCTATTTTTTTCATAATTACTAGAAGTTTCTATGTAAAAAAATATAATAAAATTTGCTAAGGAATAGGTTTGCTTACAAAGAACGAATAAATATATTTCAGCCGATCTGCTCTGAAACAAGACATTTTAGAATGTAAAAATATTGTTCGGAGTTCCAGGATTTAATGCTATCAATCCAAAAGAGCAAGGCAGTCTTCAGTAGCGATGTAAATTTATTGTTTAGAATCCTTAGAGAAGTGCCAGATACAACTTTAGAAATACAAATAACTAATGTATTCCATTAGCAGTCACTCGTTCTATTCAACAGCAGAAGTATTAAATAATCGTTGGCTGACTTTTCAGTAGTCGAAACAATACTTTGTTTTGGCGAGCACCACGCCCTATTTAGTCTGCTGGAATTTTTCTCAAGAATTCGTTTACATCAGAGACTGTGATATTAGTAGATTTCTTTTTAGAAGCATCAATATATGTTCGCCAGAAATGATGCCAACTTGGCTATGCTTCCATTGAAACGCCATTTTTATGTAACGAACGGAATTGCTTGCGATTTTAACATAAAATAAATACAACAGAAAGTAATATTAACGAATTACACATTCAGAACTAATTATTTACACCATTTTTGGCGTTCAGTGCACAAAATTTGTAACAATATATACATATTAAGTAACAGCAACAAATAACTTGCAAAAAGAATAATATAGCTATACGAAGTAACAAAACAAAGTACGAAAGTGTTTTGCGTTAGGCGGGAAACAATTGAAAACAAATATCACTAGATCATAATGTCATATGAATTTAGTCCATTATAATATTTTACATTTTCAAATAAGTAATGTAAAAAAAAATTAAGACAATTCCTTATCAGGGTCAACAAAGAAACATTTTACTTAAGTTACTTTTTACTAAATATAAATTAGTATACACATATGACGGAATCACAATATTAAGTGGCAAAAAAATTTTGTTCAATAGAGCGTTGCATAATTATTTAAATCACAATGTAGCTGGCACTAATAAAAAAAGAATTTCTTAACCTAAAAGTATACAAAAACACGAAGCTTAAGAATAGAAGAATAAACTTAAATCTAATACTATAACTAAAACTATATATATATTTAGTCACGAAACAAAAACTGAAAAGACTAGAAAATATATTAAAAATATTTAACGTACTAAAAAGAATTTAAAGAATATAAAATAGCAAATTCGAAAATTAGCGCACAACCAGAAGTGTAAAACGATCGGCTGTTATTGTTTACTTAAACGCACATGGAAAATCACGTGTCATCGGAAAGATCGCAGCGCCCTCTAGTGATGAATCGAGTCCATTGGTGGTAACTCTGAAAATGTGAATTTTTCAAAAATTCTAGTTCAGCCTCTGTAGAGAGGTCTGGGCTATATACAAGCAAAATATTATTATAATACAATACAGTCCCGATAATCCGAACAATATCGGACCGACCCCTGTTCGGATTACGTGATTGTTCGGATTAGCCGGAGTAACAGCGAAATCACTATTTGAACTGAGAATACGGGTTATGTTGTACAATTTTTCATACTAAACATTTGTGGTTCTGTTCTGTAGTTTATTCCATTTTAAAATTTGTACCATAACTTGATGTACAGTGCGTGAATATTAAATAAAGAACTGTTTTGAATTAAGGTTTATACTGTTTTATAATGAAATATTCACCGATTTTTTCGTCCTTAAAATTATAAAAATTTTTCCGCGGAGCCGTTCGGATTAACCGGATGTTCGGATTAGCCGTGTTCGGATTAGCGGGACTGTACTGTAGAACCATTTTTCACAAAAGGAGAACATTTGGAAAAAAGATTATTCTAAGTTAATTTTTTGCCAAAATATTATATTTAAATAAACTTTTTTTTTGTCAAAATGTCCTAAAAATAATTTTATGCATGTATTTTAATCTGAGTGACACTAAATATCATGAAAATTATTCATTTATGCGCTTTTTTAAAATCACGGTTCCGAACGTAGTCGGATACCTTAAGGGATAAAGTTAACGCAAAAGGTGTAAACAGAAAGGTGTATAGAAATATTTCACACACTAAAGCGAAGCACGTGTAATTGTTTACTAACGGATCACGTGATTTCGACTTGGTGCCACTTGTCTGCGAATTCCCTCCATTCCATCAAGTTGCTGTTTTTCAACTGTATTCGTTCACAGGTATTAAAGATTAAATGCTTTTAAGATGAGATTAACTTAAAATATATCTGGTTGGCGGTTGATTGATGTTTTCAAGCGGATTGTTACATTTACTACCCTTCCCAACACTGCCAACTTGAGGTGGAACAGAATATTTGTTGGCAACCGGTTACCATTCCATTGATTTTTAAGCGTCTTTAGTGCCATTTTGTAATTTAAATTAGGAGAAAATATTTTTATTTAGTACTACTAAACGAATTCTGTTGATTGTTGAAAAATGTCATTAGGAGTTCCAGTTAAAGTACTCCATGAAGCTGAGGGTCATACAGTTACTCTTGAAACTAACACCGGTGAGGTATATCGCGGGAAATTGGTTGAAGCTGAAGACAATATGAATTGTCAAATGTCCGATATTACTGTTACGTACAGGAATGGAAAAGTTGGTAAATTAGAGAATATCTACATCAGAGGAAGTAAAATCAGATTCTTGATCTTGCCAGACATGTTAAAAAATGCACCTATGTTTAAATTAAAGACTGGGCTCCGAGTGGGTGCTGCTAGCAGTAATCGTGGAATGTCTGCTATTCTTCGAGCGCAAGGTAAGTGCTAAGATTTTTATGTATGTTTTTATGGTTTTTCCTCAAAAATAGATGAAAAACCTATGAGGACTAACATTTATATCATTTTTTAATTTGTGTGTTGCCAATAAAGCCTGCTGGGCGAAATTTGCGCCGGTAAGACGGAAAAGTACCAAAATAATAATTCCGAAAGATAAATTGGTCTTTCTAATGAACCTGAAAAAAAAAATGATTAACTGTTGTAGGAAATATATGCAAGAGTGGGTTGTGAAAACACATTTGATTATTCCTTGAAAGTTGATGTATTACTATTTAACCAAACTTTTAAAGGTTAAAAATAGTTTTTAATTTTAGTATGGTTTAAATTTTAGAACTTTACCGTTCTAAACTAGAAATTTATTTTAAAAAGGGTGCAATCAGTGGTTCTGTTAATAAGTAGGATTTGGTGGTAATTAATTTGCATGGGATGTAATGTTATTAGTGTACTAAAGTAATATTAAACTCAACATCGTTATGAACAACAAAAGTATTGTAGTAAAAATTAGAAGGAAGAATACTCGTGCATAAAGGTAAATTACTGAAAGAAACTACCCCTGTAACTGCATATATAGTGCTGCCAAGTAACTTTTGCTTGTTAGAAATTGATTTTTTCTGGCTGAAAAGGAGACTTCTCATATAATATAAAAATTTTTACCATTTAGTTTGTTATAAAAATTACTGTAAGGAAATTCACAACTGCTGATAATTTTTAAAATGCATCAAATCTCTGAAAACTAGAGTACTTATTCTTAAACTGATAGTAACATATAACTTTTTTGGATGTTTAATTGACTAAATTCCATTTATTACCATTGAAGAATTTCATTTTAAAATTAGAAATAGGTTTATTGGGTAATTTCTCTCTGTTTTTTTATATTTAAATGGATGACATTTTAGCCAATTTTTATTCTAGAGCAATTTTGTTTGGCAACTTGCTCAGTTTCCGTTTAAACATCAGTTAGAATACTTTTGAGAGAGAATTAAAGTATTAATCACTTATTATATACAAGAAGACTTAAGTACATGTATATAGCTTGTAAGAAATTATAACAATACTATTTAACATGGTCTGTAATTGCACCTTTTACCAAATAAAATTAATCTTAATTTTTATAATCTGTTCTTTTTTCAAATAAAAAGAGGAATTTTTTATTCTAATTTAAGATTTAACTTTTTACTTCAAGAGTTCCATTAATTTTAATAAAAGTACGGGGCCTGGTTGGAAACAAAGTACTGGTTTAGGAAAACTTGTAAGGAAAACCTTTTTTCAAAGCAAAATTTATGTTTGCATAATAGAACATGCAGGAAACTATATTTTTCTGTTTGGTTCCCATCGTTAGTCATTTTGAAAAACCAACTTGTTTTTGCTCTCTTTCTAAAAAGATGCTGCTTGTAAAGATATTGAAATTTGTAGAAACTCATCACAAAGCAATCTTTTTATGTACTGTGTGTCTTCAGGAATTTTCTCATTCACTTTTTCCAACCAAACAAGGCCATCCACTGTGCTCAAGAACCCACTTTCACACCATTTCTTCATTCATTACATTTTCACCATAAATCTCTACTAGTTGACAATGAATTTCAACTAACTTAATGTTCCTTGCATTAAAAATACTTCATAGTCGTCAGTATCGGCAGCCATCTTAAACATTTTGAACAGTAGCTAACACCTGTAAAAGCAACACAATCGGACTACAATGGCATCACTGGACTGACAATCAGAAATATGTGTGCACAAGCGTTAAACTTCAGTACTACCTCTTTGGTAGTAGTAGATCAAAACAGTATTTAGATTCCAGACATGCCTCCTAGTAGAATATATAAAACATAAAGCTATTAATTTATTGTAGTATTTATTCTGAATTTATGAGTAAAAGATCGAATTTGCTACAATTGGGCCATTTTCTTGAATTTGAAATTTTTTTTTTATGCGGATGGTCCACTTTGATTTTCTTATTTACAGTTGCTGACAGTTCCCTATTGTTTTAATCTTAACAATATGTTAGTCATTTATTGTATATAAATATTTGTAATCTCCAAAATTGAAGAGAATTTAAATATATTAAATTTGCTGTTTCATTATTTTAGTAGGAAGTGCCTTTTTTTTTATTTATATTAAATGAACAGCTTTTTGTTCATAAAAAATAAATTTTTTTAAATATGTGGTGGATTATTTGTCAATTTCTTATGTTTAATTATTTTCTGTTTGTAATTTCAGTTGCAAGAGGACGCGGACGAACCAGAGCATTGTTCCAACGCCGTAAATGAACAGTTTCATTTTTGTTCATCTTCATTGAAAAAATTTTAGCATCAATCTTTTCATATTTTTTACTTCTATGTTGTATCTTTCATTGAAAATAATTTGTGAAATAAAGAATTTTCTTGTAATGTTGCTTATTTTTTTTAAGAGAAAACTAATTTGTGAACTTTGCATGCAAATGTTAATTTTTGATGTTGCAATTTTTACTTGTAACACGTAAAGTTAGTTTATTTTTTAACATTGTTAATTTTAGTTTTATTGTGAAATATAGCATAATTACTATTGAACCATAAAATGTTAAGACTTAATAACCAATAACGAGACTAAAAAATAATTCTAAATTAACTTAGCAGGATTATTTTATAAAATGTTGTACACACAATGTAAGTTTTTTTTTAAATCTAAAAATAGCTACATAAGCTTTGAGAAACTGTGTAATTACTTATGAATTTAATTATAAATATTAATCTATGCCTCTGCAACCATTTTTTAAAAAATGGAATAAACAATTTTATTGAAACTTTTGATGGAACTGTTATTAAATGTGAATGAACAAAGGGTTTTATAATTTTTATGAATAAATTCCTTTATAAAAACATTTTTTAAATGAGAGAAATAAATGTTTGGAATTCTTTTCAATTTACTGATAAATTTTTATACAATTGTTTCACTGATATATTATCTAAACAACTGGATATCATTTCTAGACGATGCATAGGGTTTTTAGTATTACAAATGTTACTTAATGTTAGAATTTTAATCTCATTTGGTGTGAAATAATTGGTTATTTTAATTGAATTTTATGTTGCCTATAAATGAGGTGCCTTCAATAAAGTATTTTTGTTTGAAATTAGAAGGAAAAGTTATTAATTTTGTTAGTAAGTTAATAGAATTTTGGGATTAATTTGAAAATTTATCAATATTAAAACTTATTATCTTTTATAAAATGTATAATAATTTATCTGGAAAAATTATCTTGATGCATATTTCAAAAATTAAATTACTGACATTATATGTGCAAAGTTTATATATTCAGTTCAATAAGTATAACTTTAAAATATATATATATTTATTATAATTTAATACAAACAGACATGTTCAAAATGTCAAAAAACAACAAGAACAAAGATAGTTACACGAAATATCAAAATAGTATGTATGAACAATAGCAAAAATGCAAGGTGAATTGCGTTGATTTGGCGCAAATGTTTCGGAAGAATGTTATCTAGAAAAACTGTTTTTAGCCAACTATAATTCCATCAAGTTGCTGTTTTTCAACTGTATTTGTTCACAGGTTTTAAAGAATAAATGCTTTTAAGATCAGATTAACTTAGAATATATCTTTAAGCTAATAATTTCTATAATACATGATACTTAACCATTTTCTATACATTTGCTTTAATTTAAATTCCAAAACAAGTTAGAACTATTTTTCAAGGCAATTGTTACATTTACTATCCTTGCCAACTTGAAGTTTAACGTCAACGGAGTATAAATAATCGTTGAAACTGGGTCACACCCATGGCGAAAAATGTCAACAAAGTGCTTCGTTTTTGCTTAAAAGTTGAACGGTTAATATAAACCAAAACATGTATCTTTTGTTGTAAATTGAGCCTTTTATTTACTAGCTGATTAGAAGCCTCATTGTATGCATTAAAATCGATTTATCTGAAAATGTAAATTTTGATGTTCAATGCACCTTTTCTGAGAAACTACTGTTCACAGGTATGTAAATTTTTTGATATATTTATAATGATGGCTAATATATACTGAAATGAGCTTTTTGTAAAAAACTCAAAAATTCATTTTTTACTTATTTTTTTGTGATAATTCTATAGATAATTTGGTTGTGAAATAGCCATGCAGTACTCCATAAGCATGAAAATTCAACTTTGTTATTCCTCTCGTATACAGCGGACCACAAAAGTGTTCATACACTTGCAATTTCCAATAAAATTTAATGTTTTCGACTAGTAAAAATTAATATATCCAAATTGTAATTTTTTTATGATATCTGCAACTTGTTCTTAATAGAATGACATAATAATTTCTTTAAGAATAGTATAATTATTTTTTCAAAAAATAATCAAAAAGCAACTAAAAAAATTGCGCCACAAAAGTCTTCGTACACTTAACAAAAATCTCAACATAGCTTTAAATATTGTTTCTTTCTTAATTTAGTACTAAATAGGATATTTTTCAGTGTCCAAAACAACTTTTAAACATCTAGGTATAGATTTAATCAGGGGTTTCTTTTGTAATTTCTGCATTGATTTTTCTCCATGCTTCTGTGATTGTTTTTACTACACATTATGTGTTTATATGTTGTGTGTTTTCTTTTTTTTTTAATAAGTTCTCGCCAAATATGTTCTACTGGGCTAAGTAAAGTGATTGAGAGGTCTTTTCAGGTTTTGGGGACAGTTATAGAGGCATCAGCGGCGTACATTGTGAGTAGTATGCTTGGCATCATTTTCCTGTTAAAAAATGAAATGGTTTGCAATATCCAATTTTTGGTCAGATAATTTAAAATTTCTCTTTAAAATGTTTAAATAGAACTCATGCTTCATAATACCGTCAAAAAATAAATTACTTAATTCTGAAGTCAATTTACACCCCATGCAGGAACTCTTCCAAAAAATCAAAAACTGAATTTGAAACGATTTTTTAAAAAAATGTCTGAAACTTATGAAGCAGGTGAGGACAGTAGGATTATGACTTTTCAAAAAAGATTTAAAAGGTGAAGTTACAGGAAATGAGTCAGTGTAAAACAGCACTGAAAAGCATGAGTACCCAGATATAAAAAAAATTATGATGAATTTCTAAATGCTGAAAGAAAATTTAAAAAAGGGAGATGCAGTAAAAAATTATTAAAAAAAATATATGGCAAGAACCAGGGACCCGCTACCTACCCTCCAATGTCTGAGAAATCGACCATTATGATAGCAAATTATGTCATTTGCTGATTAATTTTACTGGCCTGTTTGGTAATTGCGGGTTAATATTCGAATGCATGCATGTTTGGATGGGAAGAAAGAAAATGAAACTTTTTTGGTTTTATAAAATCAATCAGCGACACTAGTCTAGCACTAGCAAACTTATCAAATCAAGTGATTTTGATCCAAACTTCAAAAAGCATCTCATATTTAGTGTGTATGACTGTAAAAGTTGCATCTGGTAGTAATTAGATTAGAACACATGATAAATATTCATTACTTTTACAGAATTTAAGCCCATAGAAGTACCTTGAATAAAAGTGTACAACATAGTATTTTGACATGTAACCACAGCAGATTTATATCATAATTGATATTACCCTTAGATCTTGGCTTTAATTTTTCATTTTAAAATTTTAACTTAAAGAGGTATTTGACTCAGTTAATAATGGCTTCCTTGTTACGCTTTCAAACTTGGCAATCCTTTTGATCAATTGGAGAAGGGATTCCTTCTACGCAAAGATAATTCCTCTTAATAACATGTCATGCAAGAATTGGAAATATAATAGGATCCCTGTTGGGAAGTGGTGTCAACTTTGCTTATTAATAATGCATGATATTTTTAAACAATATATACTGAAAAATCTCTTCCAGTCTTCAGGAAGTGATTTCAGAAGGTGTTGGATTTGAAGAAAAGTTGCCTTCAGCATTTGTGAATAGTTTTGGGTAAGTATAAAGAAACCATTAAAATTTTTTCTTCAAATAATTTTTTTATAATTAACCAACAAGAGTTTTAAGTAAAATTATGTTATTATGAGTTTTTTTTCCCTGTATATTATAAATATGCATCTGGGTAAAATTCTAGTTTAGTTTTCATCTTTGGGGACAGAAAACAACACCGAATTATGCCATCAGCTTGGTTTCCTTTTTTTAACTTAACAGGTTGGCGATAAATAAAGATATGTACTAAAATAAAATCCAACCCGAGAATGGTTCTATTATGTAATACATGTATCTGTAGTAAATTACAGGGATAAATGCAGTCTAAATCTGAAACAGATTTACTACAATGATTTCTGTAGACCTTACACAAATATCACCTTCTCATGCCTTAGACACTGACACCTGCATCACCTTTTTTTAATGTAGAAAGCCTAAATGGGGCATTAGAGTTTAAACAAAACATCTGCATTACAGCAGCTAATTTTCTGCTATTGAACTAATTAGATTGCTTTTTTGTTGAAATCAAAATAGCATAATTTGCTTTTTAAATGTTGAAACATTTATATATATTTCATTTAGTTGTAAGTATTGCTAAATCAGCACTTTTCAAATTCTATATTTCATGTATTGCATTTTATATTTTTAATAGTTTTTATTTATGTGCAGATTAGTTATTTTGTGATTTGTGGGACTCTTGTCTAAATAATTATATAAATTTAGACTTAATATTTTATTTTTATTAGTTAGGAACTAATTTAAATATATTTGGATCAATAAAAAGAAGTGGTTGGTTATTAATGTGTTAGCAGAGTAATTCATATACATAGTTTAATTGAAATAGTTATTTAAATCACATATATACATATAACAAATTTGTGATAAATTACTGTTATTGTGTTTATATTAATTATTTTCTAGGCTGTTTTGATTGTGTCTTAGTGAATATTCAGAAATCATGATTTCATATTTTGTTTTTACTAAGTGGTTTTTACTGATTTAAGTGCATTTATTTAAAGCCCATATTTTAATAATTGAATCACTAGTTCATGCATGTCATTTAGTAGAAAAAATAATTACCTAAAAGAGAGAATTATTGGAAGAGTGTATTTAATTACTTAGTCTGCTTTGTAAGCTATGTAAAGTTTAGAACTAATTTTATTTAGTTTTAATTCATATTATCAAAATAATAGTTTTTAAAGGATAAAAATGATACGGAATCAAGTAATGCATTTTTAATGAGTTTTTGACTGTGCAATTTAAATACAATAAATTTGTCTCTTTAAATTGTTTTTGAGGATATTAATTTTTAATAAGTTTTTAATGTATATTCAAAGAAAAATATTCAGTTTTTTTTTTGAAAAATAAAGGTGCAAAACTACATGAAAATTACTGAAATTGTCTATTCTCTAATGTGAAATTAAATAAACAATCTAGTTTTAAAATTTTCAATGTACTAAATTTCAATTGTTTTAATTAGTATAATTAGCGATGAATATTATATATCTGGCTACATTATCTAAAAAAATTGTTTCCAGAAAACAAATGAAATTTCAAAATACATGAAAGATGTATCAGAAAGAGCAATAATCATAAAGTTATTTTCTTTCTGTCTTTAAAAAAATAATAAGTTTCAATGCATAATTGTTTCATTTTCATGCATTTTTTTCTGTATAAATATTAGTATTGGCATTGTTTAAGTCGGGGGTAACTTTCTCATGCTCAAGTCTTCTAATTTATAGTGGAATGTATGAGGAGGAAGGTTGAAAACTAGTATTTTAGATTGTGCGGATTTATACTGAATTAGCAGAAAAGTAACTTTGAGTAAATGGTATCAAATAGAAAATGCAACTCTTGGAGAAAAGTTCTTTTTAAACTTGTTTTTTTTTATTGAAATGCAAATTTTTATACAAAAAAAAAACACAAAGTTTATACATATTTAAAATAACACAACACTGATAGCAATGTCAAAATGTTTGTATAGACTTACTTTCAGAATATCATTTACCTTTGAACTAACAGATTATAAATAACTTCTTCCAAATAAATATATTTCGTTAAAAACAATCAAATATATGTTTTCGTTCTCGAAGGAAATTCTTTCAGATACTATTAAATGATTGTGAATAGTTATATATGTATGCACAAGTATATATCTATACAGCATGTTTATTATATGATAATTTGCATAGATTACTTTTATTAAACTGAAATAATAAATTTCAGAAAATATCTGCTACTAAATATTAAAAAGTCTAAAATATATGACATTTTGATTTACTTTTAAATTGAATATGTATATTTAGCAACCCAATTAACTACATTTATCATCAGTAAGCTGCTTATTTGTGTTTACTTATGAATCATGTTATCATTAACAACAAAAGTTAAACTTTTGTTTTCAAAGGTTATGACAAAGATTATACAAAAATTATTTCATTTTAAAACAAAAAAATTTGAATCAATTACATTAAGAAAACCTCAGAACAATTGGATATTATTTTCCATTCACTATTGGTGTAACATATAAAGCTAGAGTTACATGTTTATATTTTACGTAGAGAATGTGCGTTTAGTGAAGTTTTTTATAAAATGTGAAAAAAACTATTAAATATAAAACAAAGCTTAAATGAATGTATAAAATACATTGCAATGCTCTACTTATATTCAGATATTACAATTACATTTCAATAAAAATATTTATTTCTATTTAGATCAATTGAAAATGTTTATTATTTTTAAAAAAATTATTCTTCATACTCCTTGACTTTTCATATGATTTTGACATTCTGGCAGTCTGAAATTATATTTTTACATTTAAAATAATCATTGAATTTTTATTTATAAAATTAAAAAGTTTTGTGTATATTTCTATGTAATTATAGTGAAAATCATTTAGCACGAAACTGAGGGGACTGAAATATTTTCATGTTAAAGTATATTTCAAAAAAAAGAAACATATTTAACAAAATTAGCTTTATTAAAGTACATTTTATTTACATGGATATGTATATATGCATGTGTATTTAATAAAAATCAATGAAACAAAAACATTCACAAGAACTTAATTTTTTTAATCCTTAAACTACAAATTTTATGGATGACTATGCCTTGCATTTCAGGATGTAAGTGAAATAGTTTTAAGAACTCATTTTTTTTTATTCTCATTTCACTTTTCCTGTGACTTCCATAAAATAGATCATAGATTTCTAAGTAATTTAAAGAACAACATTTTTTTTATACTGTAACATCCCTTTAGTAAGCTTAACAGTAAAAATTGTCTAAAACCCTCCAAGAAACACTACCTCCTTGAAAGTTATTGAGTGAATAATACAACCCAATAGTATAATTGTGGGATATTTTAACAAACGGTCATTAAAATGTAGTTACCACCTGTCACTAAAGAAATTATTAACAACCTGCTACAAATGTTTTGCACATCTCAACCCCCCTTCACTAGACAGTAATCTAGACCTAATCTTGAGCTAACCCACCCTCAAATCATCAGATCATAGTTAATATACTGGAGGTTATGGTCATAGTGCTCTTCCTAATGCTCCAAAAACTACTTAAGTACAATATAAAAGTATACAAGCTCCTCACCAAATTTTCGTGGCTGTGGTAGATGAGTGGTCATGGTCACAGACTTGGGGTTGACGTTGTGGAGTCACATGTTTGAGTTGTAATGCTATTGAAAACCTGCCATGCAGAGAAGGCACTTTAAATCTGCTGAGGCTTGAAGGTCCTCCCATTGGAGTGGTGTTGAAGTTCAGAGAGCCAGCTCAGTTGTTGCCCCCGTCACTCAACCATGGCT
Source organism: Trichonephila clavipes (assembly GCA_019973935.1). NCBI lineage: Eukaryota > Metazoa > Arthropoda > Arachnida > Araneae > Nephilidae > Trichonephila > Trichonephila clavipes. Next base: position 572,568 of record BMAU01003406.1, on the reverse strand, counting down.
CAAAATTACAAGATCCGTCACCAATAGCCCTTGTGTTGCTTCTGAGTGCAACATAAATTAAAATCAAATCATTGGAATTTCAAAAAAATGAATTGGACCAAATGTTGTACAGTCTCGGACAATGCATACATAACCTCAGATTCATTCAAGTCTTATCAATTTATTGAACTAAACCATCCTCGATTGTGCTCTTGAAATCCATATCCTGTAGACAAGTGAACAAATTTTAATCTTTCTGAAATCCTACCTTGATATATCTAACATAGAAATTAGGGTTTCTGATTTCCTGTGTATGTAATTGTCACATAATTATTTAAAAAAGGATCCATAATAATTACAATTTTAATACTTATTTATATAATGAGCCAAAAAATATACAATAAATTGATTATTCATTTTTAAAATAGGATTTTAGAAAGCATAAGCAATTTATACTTTTATCACTCAGCCTAGTTCTAAGCTTTGTGACGAACAATCCGGCAGCAGAAAATGCTCTCTCAACCTCAACTGACATTGGAGAAATTGTTTTTAAAGACTCACATAGTTTTATAATGTAAGGTGATGTATTTTCAGTCAAGTTGAACAACTGTATCTCTTGTTTCATGATTTTGTTGAAACTAGTACTTTTTTTGGTTGAACAATATAAAACTTTTATTTTAGACTAAATTGCATTCTCTGATTTTCTGTCCAACGTCAGAGATTTTTCTTTAAAAATCTCCATGCTCTCTTCTGAGTGTGAAGAGTTTGATTTTGATTCCTCTTCGCAGAAAAGCCTTGTCCGTATCATTTGCGTTTGTCTAACCAAAGAATTTTTACCAGGCAATATCGCGAAATATCGTCAATAACTGCAACTGCTTCATATTTTCTCCCAAAATTCAGGTATTGCATTAATCCTATTAAATTAACTTTGCATCTCATTAATTCTTTGGATTAGAGAATATTTCATATTTTTTACAAATTCTGAATTTTGTTCGCTCAGTTCTCCAATAACAAAAGAAAATACATCTTCTGCTTTTAGAAAAGTTGTATTTTAACTGCATAACTCTTCTAAGAGAATTTTTACTGGCTTTAAGCCTACTACAATTGTAGTCAGTTTCAAACTCTACATTAACCATCATTTGTTCTTTAATGTCAATTAATGCTTTTAAAATTTCTGACTTTATTTCTAAAAATCTTTCAAGCATTGCCAACAAACTATTCCGGCGTGTTTTGGTATCCAAACAAACCATCTTTTCACAGCCAAACTCTTCCTTAAAAACCTAATACTTCTTGTTAACAAAGCTCGATACTCAGATAGACAGCAATTGATTTGGACAGATTCTCCTTCCCATGGCTAGCTGGAAAAATTCTCACCGATCCAATGTAAGCGTTAATCTTTCTTTCTCATATTATACTCTTGCCCCACAGTTCGCGTAAGAGAAATGAAGCCAGTCATGTAAACTATCTGAAAGAGCCCAAACTACCAGGATCTAATCCACCTCAGCTTACAAAAACTTTATTGCTAAACTTGACTACTACAGCATAATAGCCCATTGATTTATATCTCAGCAACCATTATTTTTACATTTCCAGATAGAGCATTTTTTACACTTTAGTACAATATGTGCTTTTTATTTAGCAATATTTTATTAATGCAATCCGTAAAAATTTGCTGTGAGTTTCTGTTGAACAGATTTGTATTTAAAAGATGAACCTAAATTTCTTTTCTTAATACATTCTGCATATTATAGTTTATTACTTTAAAAAAAAGGGGGGGGGGAATGAATCATACAAGGGAAATTGTTTTCATAGAAATATAGTTAGAAAATTGTATTTTATTAGAACTGTACATTTGAACAAATTTAGAAGTATTTTTTTTATAAACATTTTAAATGAAACTGAATTTGTTTATGCTGATTTTCCAGTTATTTTATTTCATTATTGATCTCTATTATAAATTGTTGTTCTAGATGTTTTGTAATTGGTTTTTAAATTTACAATATAGTAGAACTTGACTATAAATAATGAAACAAATTGTCAGAATAAAGTAAAAAAAAAAAATTTAGATGTATTAATCTTTATAGTTAAAGTAGAAATTTTTGTGTTTAGTGAATCTTTTTTTTTTCGAAATGTTAATTTAGATATTTGAATTCATTTCTTTTGTAATAAAAGAGTACTTTCAGGTTTTATTATTGTTGAAACTTAACATTTCATTTTGGAAAAATTTTGTTTGAATTGCTTAGTTAAGAGATTAATTCCCATAACTGTAACCAGAGGGAAAACAATTCTATTGTGTGTGTGTGTGTGTGTGTGTGTGTGTGTGTGTGTGTGTGTGTGTGTGTGTGTGTGTGTGTGTGTGTGTGTGTGTGTGTGTGTGTGTGTGTGTGTGTAAAGAGTGTTTTTTTCCCAGGTATAGAAGTTTAAGTTGGCATTACTTTCCAAGATGGCGACCGATTTAACAGCTGTCAAGTGATTTATTCTCACTTTGGTTTGGCAATTCATCAAAACGATCATCAAGCAAGGCGTAGATTCGTCGAATGGGCCCAAAACGAGATTGCCGTTGTTCCCGATTTTCATAAGCGAATTTTGTTTAGCGATGAAGCGCACTTCTGGTTGAATGGCTACGTCAACAAACAAAACTGCCGCATTTGGAGTGAAGCTAATCCACAAGTGTATGTCGAAACACCGTTACATCCAGAAAAACTGACTGTTTGGTGCGCTTTATGGGCTGGTGGAATCCTTCTTCAAAAACGATGAAGGCCACAACGTTACATTCAATGGTGATCGGTATAGAGCCATGATTACTAACTTTTTCATTCCAGAATTGAACAATCATGATGTCCAGGAGCTGTGGTTCCAACAAGACGGCGCAACATGTCACACAGCTTGTGCCACAATCGATTTATTGAAAGACACGTTGGGTGACCGCCTAATTTCACGTTTTGGACCTGTGAATTGGCCTCCAAGATCTTGTGATTTAACACCGCTAGACTATTTTCTGTGGGGCTATGTAAAGTCATTGGTCTATGCGGATAAGCCACAAACGCTTGACCATTTGGAAGACAACATTCGCCGTGTTATTGCCGATATACGGCCACAAATGTTGGAAAAAGTCATCGAAAATTGGACGTCCAGATTGGGCTACATCCGAGCCAGCCGTGGCAGTCCTATGCCAAAAATCATATTTAAAATGTAATGCCACAAGATTATCTTTCGAATAAAAAAAAATTCATATCAATCGAATAATACATCGTTGTTTTATTGCAATTTAAATTTCTATACCTCTAAAAAAACACCCTTTATATGTAAAATATTGACCGAGTGTAGTATTTTTTCGAGTGTTGGTAGGTTTTCATTAAACACATCTTCAGTGGACGTTTATCTTTATTGTGGCGCACATCAAAGCTTAGGACAAAATTTCGATACATTTTTATGTTGACGAGACAACTTGCGACGATTACAAAGCATAGTGGACAGGAGACAAGCAGAAGTGACATCTTGACGGACACAACACAAATGCACTGAGAGCAGCTATTTACATTATTACATGACGCGGACAAAAAGAAGAGAGCGCGATTACACAAGATGTTTGGTTTTATACCAACAGTGCAAGCGCGTGATTACGTAATTGTAGTTCTGATTGGATAGAATGGGCGGGACAGGGATTTCTGATGCAATAATATTCATTGATTACGATTAAGATCAGGGTGTTAGTTTCGAACCAAATAATTAAAAGATTATTTCAGTATTATTAAAAGAGTTAATTAAAAGGATGCTAGAGGGAATTATAATATATATATAAAATATTTTCAATGTTTATATAAAAAAATGGGCTTAACTTTTATGCTAACCTATTTATTTTGTTGCATCTATGATTTTTGATTTTCTAGGATATTCAACTTTGATCATTTCATTTTAGATAACATACTGAGCGAAGATGTTGCTGATGAAGTGTTGATGTGATAATGTGTGCAGAGCGGAATAGAAGATGGTATATTGTTCTATATAGTTGAATGCACTTCTTATCAAAGAAAGAAAAGAGTATTAATACTATATATTTTTAATTTTTTCAGCATTTTAATGATGAAAATGTACTTCTTAATAATTTTCAATATTTTAAGTTAAAAGAATGATATTGCTATACATTTTGTTTTTAATTGGTTGAATTTATCTCTTTGTTTGGAACTTTGTTTTAATATCTATAATAAAAAAGTAATTGGTTATAGCTAAAGAAAAGTACCTGTATATAACACTTTTTTGTGAGGCCATAAAATTCAAAGGTACATGTAATATTTCCAACATCCTTGCTCAGTATAAGAGGAGTAAAATTAGTTCTTATAAACTAAAAATTATCAATTGCCTACTTAAACTGTTGAACTTCTATTTCTGGGATTAATGTGTAAAAAGGACTGCTAAATTACTAATCAGTTGTTTCCAACATAAAATGCCTAATTATTAAATTTCTTATATGGTTTTACCAGTCATTATTTTGTTTTTTTATTGCTGTGTTAAATTATTATATTTTGAGGCTAGCACTCTGATTTACAAGGTAAAGAGAATTGATTAAGCTGTATAGAGGTTTTGTAATGAGAATTAAAAATTGTGAAAACTTAGATGGGAAAAGTCCCCGTTATAGCACTTTATTTTGAAAATATGGTGCTTCAAATACAGTATTTTGAAAAATGATTATATCTCATACTTTTGATTTTGAAATGTTTTTAAAATTCAGTATGCGTTTTTGGTTTCAATTTTTGTGATGAAATCTGAAGTGAAGAAAAATTGAATATTTCAGTTGTGTAAGCAAATTTTCTAGCCCTTTTAAAATCGGTTCTTTGGTAAATGAAATCATTAAGACAAAACATGTTTCTTTTTGAATTAGTATTTACAATGAAGTTTTACAACTATTTATGTACTTGTTCTTTGTAATTCATTTAGTGTAAACCGTTTTTAATAGTCAATAAAATGCTGTAATTGTTTTTCTTCACATTTAAGCAACATGATCTATTCAAATAATGACAATGCAAGTATCAACATTAGCAGTAAAATTAAGGAATATAAATATTTTTTTTCATTACATTATGAAATCCAAGAAGAATTATACTATTTCTTTTTATATTATTTTTAAAAAATATTCCTTAAAAATTGCTGTGTAAATACATTGATCAAAATTCAGATTCTTCAAGCTATACCGATGAAAAGATTTTATGAATATATATTTTTCAATGGAATAAATCAGTTAATGGTTGAGAGTTCTACATTTATTAATTATTAAATATATTATTTTCATGAAAGTTAGATATGTTAGAATTCTTAAGGATTTCAGTTAAAGTGGATATATATAAAATTATTGCCCCAAAATGTTGCAACTAGATCAGAATAATTTATAAAAAAATCTGTATTTGGTGCCATGAAACGTTTTTTTTTTTATGTTATAGGGTTCTATATGATTTTATATTGTTCAAAACAGGATTCAAGACAAAAGAAAATGGAATGTATGATACAGTGAAAGAGGTACATTATCTTTTTGTGTATTTTAAAATGCAATTTTTTATTGTGCTTTGATGTTCATCATTATCTACACTATTAAAATTCGAAGGTAAATAAACGTATCTATGCGTACGACTAGGTGTATCTTCTCACGAAACGCACTACGCAGAAACTCGCCGAAGGTACCAAAAGATTTGGAATGATCCGAGGAATCCGTTGTGACCATTTATATTCCTATATTCCAATTAGAATGAGTTAAAAAGATATTAATTAAAAGCCTTAAAATACATAATTATTGCCATTTTATCCCGCCAGGGGCGAAGTTCAAATCCTCCGAGTTTTTTTTTTTCAGATGCTTTTAAAACATGATCTAGTTTTCTTCATGAGACTCAGACAAAAAATAATTACAGAATTGGAAAGATCATTTACTTCGCCACGATACGGTATAATTTATTTTACAAAATAATGATATTTTCGATTTTTTTCTAAAATGAGTCAAAATCGATACGTTTTTATGAAAATGATTTCTAAATCGTTCCGCCTGCATTTTCTTTCGCGTTAATGAAATGATATTTTACACTAACGTTTCATGCTTTTCTCTTTTAGAATCAATCATTTAAAAATTAAATGTCAAAAAAAAAAAATTTACGATTTTTCAAAAAATACTCAATTTTGTTTAAATACTTAATAACTTCTTTATTTATAAAAATAATCTCGCGAAACTTTTTTTTCCGTGTGTAGAACGATATTATCCGTAATCTGTACAAAGATTGAAAGAATTGCTTATAAATTACGGTTTTAAAAAGCAAATTGTGTCCGTTTTCCCCCCCTTTTTGCGAGAAATATTTTACCATTATTTTTGTTTCATTTTTTGTTTAAAAAGTACCGTTGTTTGCTATCGATGTGTTAAGTTTGAAAGCATTAACTTAAAAATCATGCTCTTAAAAAATTCTTTTAAATATTTCATGAAAAGAGCTGTTTCTTGTGCCAAGGTTATTTGCTTCAACTCTGAGGATGCGGGTGAAATTTTTGCGCATGCGCGATAGAGATGGTCACAGCTTTTGTGGTTTTTGAAAGGCAAATTTCGCTGCTTACATTACTTACATTAATTGATGTTTATATCAGTATTCAATTCATTACACATTAGAGATAAATGTTTTTTTAAAGAGTGCAAGACAACTGATAGTTTTCTTCATTATATGTTAGTTTTGTATAACATACTTTTTTTTTGTCGAATACATGTTTAGTAAATTATTTAAACACGGTGGAATGAAAAACGTTAAAATTAAAATAAAATATCAATATGATTTTGTCAGATTTTTTTTCTTTTTGAATGTTTCTTTCAGTACATGTATATTTATATATCTAGGCTTTCCTCATACTGTTTTTTTATATCTTATATATATTTATATGTTTAATCAAACATTCAAAAAAAAGCAATCGTTTCAATAGCCATTTGTAAATTTTTCTTTAATTTATTACTTATAGAAATTTGATTTTTATAAATATATGTTTTTTTAAAAGGATTATTTCTATTATTTCATTACTAAATTAATTCTTTGTTAATTAAAAAGTACATCGTCTATTATTTTGGATCAAAATAATACCAAAAACTTTTTTTTATGAATTTTTTAAAAATACTCAGATTTTAAATATTTAATTTCTTTTCATCAAATTCAAATTTTTTATAACTTCTACATTTATAAAAATAATTGCATGAATTGGGAAGATAATTTACTCCGTCATGATATGCAGTATGTTTTTTTTTCTTTTCTTTTTTACAAAACAACAATACTTTACATATTTTATGATTTTTTTCTAAAATGAATCAATATCGATGCATTTGTATGAAAATGATTTTTAAAAAAAACTCATACTTTGATCTTTTAGAGTTAGTGATTTAAAAAATAAATTGCCAAAAACTTTTTTTTACGAATTTTTAAAAAATACTCAAACATTTAATAACTACTATTCAAATTCAAAGTTTTTATAACTTCTTCATTTATAAAAATAATTGTATGAAACTTTTTTCTCCTGTATCGAACATTTCAAAAAATGCTCACAATTTTAATTCAACATTTAATACAGTTGTGAAATTTTGTAATTATAAAATTTTCTACTTCTTTCAACATACAACTATTTTTAAAAGGTACATTTTCCTTTCCGGGCCTAAAAAGTTGCAAAGGGAGGGAGTGAATATTAAAATTCCACTATTCACTTACTCAAGAGCTCTGATAACGTGAGGGGGAAGGGGAATTTCTATGACAGTATTAAAAATGTTCGTGAAACGCCGGAGGGAAATAAACCTGTTTGACAAAGAAAGGAAGATAAAAAATTTTGAAACAGGGAATTTTATGTTATACACTCGGTAAAAACCCGAGCAACTCCGGGCTAGGCAGATGAGGGGGAGTCATTTTGAAAAAGAGTATTATAAGCTGATTTTGTGAAGGAAAGAGAAAATTTTATAAAAGTAGAGTAAGCCCATGCAACGCCAGGCCATGCAGCTAGTATTTCATTGACATATACTTAAATGTGAAATTTTTTCTTTTGCATTGTTTCTTGAATTTTGCAAGTGTAAAAAGTTTAATACTGCTTTATAAATTTTCGCCATTAATCCAAAAACACCTCTTCAGATTAAATTGTTATATGATTACTTAAACATGTTTTGAATCAACATTAATTGTTCAGAGCTTATAAATTATGTATTGCTTTTTATTTTTTAATTATACATGAGTTATGTTAATTAGCTTGCACAAGAGATGTTTCATTTTTTTTTTTTTTTGTGGCTTGGTTGACCACTTCACTTGAGAAAAATTTTGTACGAATAGTAAACAAACTTGTCACTACATGTAAAGGCTAAAAATTACTCATGTGTATATGTATTCAAAAAGCATTGCAACAAATTGTGTTTAATATTCAGAAAAACAAAAGGAATTGGTATTAATTTTTTTCAAAAGCTTGTACATAAGGGACTTTTTGCTTTTTTACCATTAGCATTCTTGATAACCAATATTAGGTTTTGTCATTGAAATAGTTTAACCTCTTAACCAGTTTGCTCGTTTTGTGTATGTGCTACCCAAAGTTGGCCACAACAGGTTTGCATATATGCTGTGCAGGCACTGATATTTTCTTTATTTGCCTGTATATATATATATGGTTATTATTATAGAGAGTTAATTTAGTATTAGTATTTATTCTATTTGTGGTATAATATCTACATGGTACTGAAATAATTTACATTCATTTTTTTTCCTTTTGAGGTGAAGTTGGGAATTTAGATTACTGAAATATTTATGCAATTCTTGTGAATTCAACCTATTGCAGCTCTTTTTAAAATAATGGACGAATTAAGTAATGAAAATATTTCACTATTAATGAATGAATTGGATACAAATCCCCCAGTACTGTTTTCTAATTATCTGGATTATACTTCAAATGAATCATGCTGTGGTGAAGATTTGAGTTTTGTCAGAATTGTTAGAGATGTGAAAAGTCTATACCTGTTCTGTGTCCTCCATTTAATTTTACTTGCATACCTTCTATGTGCATTCAAATTGATGACACTTCTGACATTCTATAATTTTATGAAACATTTACTGATATTTCTCACATGTTTAAAATTGTAGAAGCAAACAAACAAGCTAGGCTATACATCCAATTCAGTGTTACATTCGTCGTGGAGGCATACTTAGGTCTCACTAAACAATCGCCTCTAGCATTAACTATTTTCAACATCCCGCTACAGCCCTCTATCTATACGCTTTCAGCATCAGATCAGAGGGCACTGCACGGTGGCTCTGAAACTTTACTATTTTATGTAACATCCTATAATTGATATTTGCTGCAAACCTTATTTAATTCTGATGATTCCTTCATGGTGTTGTATTTTTTACAAACAGCAGTGTATGTATACACTTTTCATTGCAGTTTCATTTTAAGTTATAAATGTTCATGTTTGGAACTGAACTTTAAAATTATTTCCTCAATGGTCGATTAACATTCATAATTTTTTACTCTTCATTATCTTTTAGTTTCAGTTTATGATTTAAGAACAGTTATCTTCATATTCTTGAGCAAATATTGAAGCAGAAATTTATAATTTGGGAATAAACAAAGTAAAATTCTTTTTTACATTCACATATTATCTTATACATACAGTGAAAATTGTTTAACACAAAATTAAGGGAGCTGAAATATTTTTTTGTGTTAAAGGATACTGCAAATATATACATTCAACTAAGCTAAATTTATTAGGGTACATTTCATTTACATATATATGTATATATGCATGCATTCAGTGGCGTAACGTACACCCCCGCCACCCCTGCACCGCGGGGGGCCCAGGACTCTAGGGGCCCCAAAGCCTGAGCGATGCCGATTGCGTAAGATCCGGCTACGGCTCAAAATCTGATTTTGCAGGGGGGCCCCGAAAATTCTCCGTTACGCTACTGCATGCATTTAATGAAATTTGTAGAAACAAAATTTAGCAACATCAAAATCTTTACAGATTTTCGTCTTCTGTTTTTGATCAACAGCCTTAAGAAGCTCGATCTTCATTTAAAGCGAAATAGCAGTTTGCTTTCCCCTGACCTCTTTGCCATTGTACTTGTAAAAAAGAAAATTCTTTAAAAAAATCGCAATCAAACTCATTGATTTTTATTCACTCTGCGATGTACTCGCCATTAAATTCCAGAGCCAACTGATGAGAGATTAGATGCTTTTTAGTGGCGTTTGTAAAGATGGAGGGTGAAAGTAGCTTAGATAATTGATTCGGGCCACAGGCTATTCCGAAGTACTTCTGCCTCCTTTCTGTGAAACATGTGAAACCATCTCTTTCGTTTCACACCCCTCTTAAATCTCACTAACACAGTTGGTGTTTTCTCGTATTTTGTTCATTCCCAGAAAGGAAATCTTTTCGAGTTAAGTGAAAAAATGCATAAAAATAATTTGCAGCTTGTCGGAACATTTGTATTATTTTGTGTTAACCGATATTTCGTCTTAAGTGTTTTCACATTAAACAAATTTCGCTGTATTGATATAATTTTAATACGCAAAATTTTACTGCATGAATTTTCTTTTTTTATATGGTTTTACTTCAATGTATTATCTGAAAAGTCATAAATTATGTTTTCTAGCTTATTATATGATTAAAAGGGAAAATTTGCGTGTGTCTACTATATACCTTAAAAACTGAATAATCCAGACATATAAAATTTGGCATGCTGAAACTATAGGCCATGGTAGTATATGCTTATTTTCTTTGAAATTAACTTTAGATAGTTTTAAATTAAATTTTTACACGATTTTCCTCAACTCGGGCGATATCATGTCTTATGACCTAACATCTATCTCCGAATACAAACATTTATTTTTCATGATTTTATTGGAGCATTACAAATTCTAACTGTAAATACAGTTACTTTTCGTTATACTTATTCTTTTAAATGTTCATATTGTGACAGAATTACAGTTTCTAGAATAAATCATCATATGAAGAAGCATTCTATCAAAAATTGATTTCCAGTTTGACAACATGTTTAAGTTTTCTGTTTTGCTTAGATGAATTTTGATGCAATTCATTAAAAATTAAGCATAACTTTCTTTTTTTTTCCTCACTAGCTCCATAGATGCTAGATTTGAATTAATGTTATTTTTTCTACTTCACTGTAAAGTTGCTCCATATATAATTTTATTTCTATTTGTTTTTCCTATTTAAGATTTTCTGATATGTTTCCTTTGTTTGGAACTGTTTGTGATAGTTTCATCAAAATTAGGCGATAATTAAACTGCTTTAGATAGCTGATTCAAGTTAATGTTATAATTTCTATTTTAGTTTAAGGCTGTTTTATATTTGTTTATTTTCCAAACTACCCTTTTCTTGCATACTATTATGGTTTACAGTAAGGTGTGTTGATTGTGTAGATTTTTAATGTAGTCTAAAATTTCTTATTCAGTTAAAAACGTCCTTAATTATAATACGTATATATATCGTCGACCTAATTATCAGAATGCACAACTCCTTCTGGATGAACTTTATAGGAGCAAGTAAGAACTGTTTATTTTTAGTGTGCACATTAATTATTTCAATGCAATTATGAATTAGTGATATTTTTTGTAGGACATATGAAGAAATCCAATGGATAGGTTTCAAATTACTCCACTAGATGGCATTGAAAGCCCATTAGAGGGCATTTTGATATTGTGTGGAATTACGCATTCTGATAATTAGATCGACGATGTTATGTCTTCAGAACTATTTGTGCTACTGTTACATCAAATTTTGAAATAGCTTTTTGATTTTTAAATTAATGTTGCAATTTCTTTTTCAGCTAATGTCTGCTTTACGTTTTTATGTTTGATTATTTTCTGAACTACATTAACTTACTGATGTATTTTTAATTTATTTTTGCTTCTCTGATTATTTCTTATATTATTTTATAATTTGCAATAATGTATGTTGATTGTTTATTGAAACAGTTTTGTATCTTTCAATGCTTACTATTTGTGTCCCGAAGAAAACACTGAATAATATGAGTGCTTTAGGGGAGTTGGAAACCTTTTATCAAGCATTACAAAATTTATGAAATATTTTATCAAATATTGCGAAATTTGACCCATTTTTCACATAAAAAATTTGTAAAAAATAAATTTTTGAGTTTTTTACAAAAAGCTCATTTCATTATACATTAGCCATCATTATAAATATATCAAAAAAATTTACATACCTGTGAAGAAGTAGTTTCTATATAGAAAAAGGTACATTGAACATCAAAATTTACATTTTGAGATAAATTGGTTTAAATGTGTACAGTGAGGCTTCTAATCGGCTAGCAAATAAAAAAATAAAAAGTTTAATTTTCAATAAAAGATACATGTTTTGGTTTATATCAGACGTTCAACATTTAAGCAAAAACGAAGTACTTTGTTTACATTTTTTGCCATTTAAATGGGCGTGGCCCAGTTTCAACAATTATTTAAAAATAGGTTTTAAGGACTTCTAATTACCCTAGAGGTTAAAGTAAGGTATTTTTAGAAAGGTTGCTTTCCAACTGCCCTTAAATTTTTTGGAACTGCTTGGTATTCCTTCACATGTTTTGGAATTCTCAGACTTGGAGCTACTATTCTTCTTGGACAGGCCAATGGTAAAGAGATTTTTATCTTCCTATCACACAATCAGATGTTGCATTCCAATTTAAGCAGCTTCAGTTCATGATTTGTTTCGGCTTGCCATAAACGTCAACTAAGCCCCAAAACAATCTTCAAATCATAAAAATGTGACTAACAGTATAGCACAAAGAAAAAAACATTAAATTCAAACTAATTGCTATTAGCCAGTTGACAATATTTATTCTCTCTATATCAGCAACTAGTAAAAACAAAAAATTTTGGCATGTTTTCTACACAATGCCATATTTCGCTTCATGGTCGTTAACCGATAAAAACTCATCTTTCCTTCAAATGGAAAGACAACATTGTTTATCAAGATCTTTCAGTAGTGATATCATAGTTTATCACTACTAAAGATGATTAAATGCACATATATATATATATATATATATATATATATATATATATATATATATATCAATGATTTTCTTATATTTTCTTTTGGATTTTAAAATTCAGTGTTATTGTAATTTTTGTTACATTCATAATGTGGTTTAACTTCTGACTATATATATATATATCTGTTCTTCATGTAGCTTTTGGAGATTGTATACGTATGCATAATATGCAGCTTTTATATACATCATACAATCCATGATGTATATTTAATTATCATTATATTTGTTTTAATTGTATCTTTAATTTGTGTGTGTTTCCTTTGTAACAGAATCAGTATTCTATTTTAAATAAAATATTTAAAAAGATATATACTTCCAAAAGTTTTTAATTTGGGCAATACAAGTTGTGTTCTGCTTCACCCCAGTTCTGTTATTGACAGTAGTTCAGAGTAGTAATAGTAATTCAGACCGGAACTATTTTATCTATTTTAGGTAGGTTTTTTTAAAATTTCAGTTAATGCTGACTTATTTTCCATTTGAAGACTGCTTGCTATATATATATGACAACAATTATTAAATGCTTTATGACCTTTAAACTTGTTTTTGCTAATCTATTCCAGATTTTTTTTTTATCTCAGAACGGTTCTGAAATTTATTTCTCCTGGTATTACTTTCTTCTTTTATAATTTGTGTTTTGGTTTCTATTCATTTATTTCTATTTATCTTTTTGGGATGTTAATTTTCTCTTTTAGGTTGGAATATATGCTTCTATTAAATAGTTCTTTTGTTTAAGGACAAAATTGCTGCTCGTTAAAAATTATTTTAAAGGTGTGCACTTGTTAAAAGATATTTTACATTTCGGGATACACTGTCTTGCATCGTGTTTGTCTTCATTTAAAAAATGATATTCTTGTTAGTTGAATTTTATTTTAAAAAATTTAACCCATGTGAAAAACTGGTATTCCAGATAGTTACTTTTAAAATGGTATTCCTATAATCTAACTGAAACATGTGTTTTTGTTATTTTTACATAAATCAATTTTACACCATTTATTCTACAAGTGCCTTGTGTCTTATTTTATTAAGTCTTGTAGAAAAGATTTTTTCCTCTTTGAGTTTTTCTTTGTATTTGTTTTCATTATAACAAGATCGTTTTTCTAAAATACATTGTTGAATGCCAAAAAGGTAAATAAGTGTATTTTTTGTTATTTAATTTGCCATATATGGGCTCACTTTAAGCTATGAGTTTTCATTTATTTTAAGATGCTATTTAAAATCTTTTTCAAAATAATTCATAAAAAGTATAGGTTATTTAATAGATTTTTCTCTCATATAATTTTGTTTTATTTATTTTAGGTTTTGACAGAGATAAATCAAAACTTGTACAAAACAAAGGTTTTCTTCAATTACAATGACAGTGATTCAAAATCTTGTTAGCAGTTTTTTCAAGATTTCCACTTGGAAAAACTTTTCTTTTTCTGGATGATCATATTGTAGTTAATAAAATTTGAGATAGATAAAAATGTTTCTTGTTTATACTACTTATTTAAATTAAATCGCTTCTTAAGTGTGGGGGGACTTTAAAAAGTAACATGCAGATATTGAACATTTTACTCTGGCCTTTTCCCCCATAAATAATGTATAATATCATGGAAACAATTCACTTAATGTTTGAATTTGATAAAATATAGAATAAATGCTCCTTGGATAAGAATTTTTAAAAAATACATGATATTAAGGAAACACCAACTTGAATATAAAGAAATAAGAAAAAATTTAATCTTTTCCCAATTAGAGAGGAACTATAACTTGCCAAACTATTTTAAAGCATATTTTTAAACTGTCAGTTGGAGATGTCATTAGGAAGGTAATAATTCAGCCTATCATACAGAGTAATTTTTAATTTTAAAATTAAATATCAAAGAAATGTTTCTTGCATTTTGAACCATTAGGTAGTGATATTAAACTGTACTTCTCTAAAAAAAACATTTATATCAGTATTGCTTTGTATAGTTATAGCATGTCTTTAGTAACAATTTCATGAATTACTATTTAGAACTGTTGTTTAATCATTTTGTGTTAAAATATCAATCCCTCTTTCTGTTTAATATTATTAAACATAGAAAAAGAAATTTTTGTTAAAGCATGATTGTTTAAAATACTTTATTATTTGCATAAAAATTACTTTATTACATTTATTCATTACTATCTCTAGTAAGAAGTTTTAAAAGTCTTAATTCAGTCTTCATACACCAATAGTGTTCTTCACTTACGTTATATTAACATTCACTAATTCTTAAAAGTACTGATACATTTGTGAATACAATAGTATTTTATATTATATATATTATCATGTCAAAGTTTTATTTTGATAAAATAAAATTTAGTTGGAGATAGTGTATTTTAATCTTGCTATAAATAATGCTTACTCTAAATTGAAACAGTTGATTTCAAGGAGTACATGTCTGAATTCCCTTAAAACCCTTCTGTTTAATCTTGATTGTGTTGGGTCCTTTTTCTCATGCTATTTTCAATTTCGAATGTATTCATGTTCTCTATGTTCATAATTCATTGTTTGTGAAAGTATCTAGTACTTAATGTTTTAGAATACATTATAAGAATCTGTTTATTTTTAATATGACTAACTGTTATTCAGATATGCAAAAACAGAGAGTTCATCTTAGCGTTAGTTATATTTTACTTTTAATTCCTTTGTTGAGCAATATTCATATATGTACAAGGATTCATGATTCAAGCAAGATACTTTGCATTTTAAAGGAAGTCTTGATTTTGAACAGTATTCCAAAATGACTATTGAAAGATAAAAATGAATCAATTTGAATTATAAGCTATAATCAAAGATGAAATTACTTATATATTAATTTATTTTGCAATTCTATAATGGACACAAACTGAAATTTGATACTTATATAACTTTCACAAAAAGAATTCTGAAATGAGTAATTGTGAATATGAGTTCAAAATGAATGGAAAATTTGCATCATTTGCACATTACTGTAATTTTTGGTTTTTGATGAATAAGAACTCTTGAATGAAGAATTTTTAAAAATTCTATTGTACTCACATAATTAGTTAGAAAGAAGTTGTGTTTGTAACTTGGATATGTTTATTGGAATTATTTCATAATTCTACACCTGCTCATGACTAAATGTGTTACTATTCAAAATCAGTAAGTAATACATATTATAGCTACTTCTGTTCCTAAGTTTGATTTTTGTGTATTTTTAAATTTCCTTTTAGAATTTGTATGCTCTTGTAATTTTAGTGTGAAATCATGTAGTTGGTTGTCTGATAAGATTGGGATGCAACTAAGGTGTAATAATTATAATGGCCTAATCAAGAGTATTATTAATTTGTATGTATTGTTTTTGAATTGAAACTTAAAGGTCTGAATTTTCTGGACCCATTTATCATTATAAATAAATATCAATGTGATATAGAAATGTTAAAATCACTTCATAAAGGAGAGTGGTAATTTCTTTTTTACACCATAAACCGTAGAACATTTGTCGATTAGTTTTAAAAATAGAATTAAAAAAATTAGATATTTTTCAAATACGAATTCTATTTTTTCATCATTTGTACCATTAATAACAAAGATGAATTGTAAATATTTTTAACTAAAATAACTTGTGTTTTCTGGTATTTTACTCAAGTTTTTAATGTTGTCTTATAAAGGTTTTTAAACTGCATAGCAGGGAGTGTGTGTAAAATTACAATACAAACTGGAAGAGCTTCGCTGCTCGTCGCTTTCTTGAAAATATTATTGAGTCAATCTGGATTCTCTTGAAAATTGTCCAGATAATATTTTATTACATGCTCTGAGTATTTGCATCGATTCTGAACAACCGTAATAGTAAAAACAATCCACAATTAAGCAGTTTTTATTGATATATTAGCGAAAAAGGAGAGAAAAATTGCTGTGGAATCTAGCATGTAATTATAGATCTACCGAAATTAATAGACCGCCATTTTTAAGGAGGACTCTAAAAAACCTGTTTTTCGTACTCTTTAAAATACTGTCCAGCGTGTTTATCTAAATTGTGTTCCATGCATCTACAATAACTTTCGGTTCATCAGTAGAGGAATACTACAATTTATCTGCATATATTCGCCAAATCAGAGGTCCCAAACATTTTCATACTGTTGAGGTTTGGGGAACCAACTGCCCAATTCAGAAAACCAATTTTGTTAGCAGATTACCTCTGGTCCTGCGTTGCCATGAATAGAAGTATTATCGTTCTAAAATGTACAGCGATTCCGACAAAATCTTCGTAAATAAAGTAAAAATTTCTATTTTAGCCCACATTGTGTGGTATGCTAAACTAATCATTTTTTAAAAAGTGAAAAACTCCCTACAACTTTCAAGGTCTCCTTTTGAATAAATTCTTTCTCAAACCAGTAGGAATTAAATTCGCTTGGACCATTCATATTTTTATAAAAATTTCATCACTGAACGCAATCTGCAACATAGAAATCTTTGATGGGAGGTATATGATAAAAATAAAGCAATGATGAAATAAAGTACTCCAATCTGCATATAATTTTTCGGAGAAACTCAAGTTTTGCTTTCTTATGGATTGGTTGAAATATGGCATTTCTTTTGATCTCTGTCTAACAATGTAAGAGAAGGGACTTGAAAAGACCTGACAGTTTCTAAGGACTCTATATCATATCGTTTCCTTATGTGGCTCACGGACAGCATAGAATTTGATACTGTTCGAATAATTTGACGCTTAATTTTGTCCCATAAAGCTGTCTTATTCCGAAGAAAATTTCCAACTACGTTATGAGACCGCTCTATATATTTTACGTACGATTTCTGTGTAATTTATAGTTTCCACTGTCATTAAGCGTTTCGATTAAACTTCTTTCGCATTCTGATAATAATAGGAAAACACTCGGTATAGTACAGTTTTAAAAAAATCCCTGAAATACATTACAATTACCTACACACCATTTATCATAAAAATGAAACGTGGACCTCTGTATTTATGTGCTGCATTACGCGTGCTCACACTTCGCGATTCCCACGGTGCATGTGCATAACCGGTCATTTTTTCGACACATCTTTCCATCTAGTGCAACGATTTTTTACACATATAAATCTTTTTTATAAGCTTTTATTTTTACTTTAAGCTGAGTGGTAGCGTATCGCGCTTCCACGCCACAGGTCCGGGGCTCAAAACCCGGACTGGCGCGGTCGCCTAGTGTTCAAGTTAACGGACTCGTGGCCGGCGTGTTATGAGTTTGAGCCTAGTACCGCTGAAGACCCACCGTGTAGGCAAGCGATGCACGTTTGATCTGCCGAGAACTCAGACGTCCTCTCGTTGGTGTGGTGTGGAAGTTAGGAGAGGAAGTGCCAGCTCGGGTGTCGTCCTCCTCACTTGTCCATGCTTCAAAATTAGTGGGTTCCTCCCCAAAAGTCCTTAAGGTATCCGACTACGTTGAAAACGTCATTTTCGGTCAAAAATCACATTTTCTTTTTATTTGATATTTTTAAAATTCAAACAATTATCTTTCTAAATCGGCCTTTGTTTTGTCTGTGCGATAATTAGGAAAAAAGTTACAGGTGTTTAAAATATTATTACAGCGGTGAAATTGAAACCGGAAGAGGTGAAATCGAAACCGGAAGTTGACTGCTTCACATGCTTTTTACCCATAATTTTTGCAATTTCAACCCATTATAATTTTAAAAACAATTTCTGGCATTTTTTTAAACTATTTTATTGATAGGCAACAATTTCAATCTTTTAATTGGACTTTTGCGATTGGCGACATCTGTTTCTTCTGACCTCATATGTTTTTGTTTTGATTTGAATCTTTCGAATGTTGCTCGCAAATTTCTTCAAAAACCTGATTTTTTTTTTTTTTTTTTTTTTTTTTTGCTTTAATTGCACAATTTTTAATTGTTAATTGTTTCTGAACATTTTGCTTTTGATATTATCAAAAATGAATCAAATTGACCTCTTGAAAACGCAACTATGCTGGTGAGACATTTACAAAAACAGTGGAAGTGTTGACTTGTAATGTTCTTGACTTGAAGTGCTCAAATTTGTAATGAACGAAAACTGGGATAAGTAAAGGTATTTTTACAGAACAAAGAATGTTTTAGTGGAACATTAAGAGGTAATAGAATATTTTATTTAAATTGGGAAGTGTGTTTTGAAGTTTGTGTTTCTCCAATTGTTTTGAGAACAATCTGTACCTGCATGAAGATTACATGTTTGGACTGACTTCTAATGTGACTTGAAAAATGCTCCGATTAAAGTTTTATCGTCCTTTTTTCAGCTACTGAAAAGCTAAAAAGCAAAGTGTTATTAATTTGCAACCTATTTTTAGAAGGTGAGTGATTGAAAGATGATATTTACCTGTGAAAAAGCTATGTTCTAAGCTGAACTGGCCTTGTATGACAAAAGGAGCATTTAGACTTTTTGAAAGAAAGTCTTGTCTGTGCTGCTACACCAACGGCTAAAGATGCCATGAACGACACTGCTTTTTAAGCGAAAAGCATTATAAAATGTTTCAAAATGTCAGTTGAAGAATGTGGAATATCCGTTGACGGCAGAGACACATGGACATTCATCGCTAAATGTGGTTTCTATAGAAACTTTATACATTGGCACTGGGAAATTCTAGATTTAGAAATGTTATCAAAGTTTTTTAGAATTCTATAAGTCCAGTCATACATGCGTGTTCCTGCAATCATCTGGGATTTACTTCAAACATAGTGCGTACAAAATCTTTGTATGTTTTTGCACTACGAAATCTTAAAAATATGTATTTCTTTTGTGATGGTGATTCCAAGGATACTTTTCTGTTAAAGATGTGTATGGTGTCAACAATGTCATCATATGAGTGCATAAGATACTTGTAAGAAAGATTGAGTAGTCGGAAAAGAAAATTTTTAAAAAAGGTGAGAAAAACCTCGGTGAGAAGGAAAAACTTATCAATGTTATGTTTAATAAAATTCTACACTGTTTTAGCACTAACACCAATCACGCCAAAGCTATGCTAAGTGCTACAATAACAGTATTTTTTCACTGTTGCTCTAGCAGGGAGAAACCCATATATGGGCCGTGCCCGATTTGAGCTGAGAACTGGTGTGACTATCAACGAGGAAACGACACCAGAAAACAAACAGAAAAAATTGTATGTATTTCTGTGAAACTTTAAAATATTGTTAAACCTGTGTACACAAAGCAGAGTGATAAGCAGTTGTTATAAAATTGCCTCCACGGTAAGACACAAATAAAAATGTATCATTTAACGCCTGTTTGTGGCAAATCATTTTGAAAGAAACTTTTATCGAGCTAAAACCATTTTCTTTGGGTACCCATATATTACCGTCATTATTTTTAAAAAAGCTTTCATTGATGTGTTAGGTATTTTGAAAGCATTTGGCATAAATGCAGGGAATTATATACTGCATGATGAGAGATTTGTTGACATCTTTCGAGTCGGTGACTCGAAACAACATTTTTTGCCTTTTATAAAATCCACCAGAAAAAAAAAGGAGGCCCAAAGAAAGAAAAAATTTAACAAACTTCCAAAGAGTGGGAGTGTTACTTATAAATCAGGAGAGTTTTAGTAATATACTTGTCATATTTTGTTTTGAAATTGATTTTATAAAGTTTAAATGCATTTTCTCAAAACCATTTTTTTGTAAATTTCATGATATTTCAAACATGATATCTAAAGAACTATTAGAGATACTTGTATGAGATTTTACACAAATGTTATTATTGGTATTATCTAGAGAATGACCTACAAGCTAAGAAATTGAACAATTTTTAGTTATTTTATAGTTGTATTTCTTTCTGAAAGTTACGATAATTTGATTGAATTTCCTAGTTCGCAAGCTCGACTGGCCATAACTTTTGATTCAAAAGAAGTAATTTAACACTTGTAGGTCATTCTCTAGAAATGTGTTTTAAAAATGTATTGCAGCAATATTTTATGGAAAATATAAAATATTTTAAAAAATAGAATGTTTGAAAAAATTCCAAAATTTGATTAAAATTTCTTTAAAAATTTTAATTTTTGCTAATTTTTATGTACATATATTATTTCTAACTGTACTTTTTATTATTGTGTATAAAAGTGAAACTAAAAATGTAAAAATATTAGGGATTTTTTGAAAACTTAAAAAAAATGTCTCCAAACGTAGTCGGATACCTTAAGTAGCTGAATAGTGGGACGTTATTATTCACTCATAACCCGGGCTGGGAAAGGTCGACTCAGCCTTTCATCCCTTCATTAGGTCGATAAATGAGTACCGAGCTTGCTTGGAAACCAGACTATGGGGTTTCGCGTCAGACTGACCACCTGATCGGAACATCTGCTCATGCACCTCAATGCCCAACGTTGGATTGCTGAGATAGGCACAGTAGGCCTTGGCTCTCTATGAGCTGTTGCGCCACTGAGTTTAGTTTATTTTAACTTGAGAATTTTCGAGTATTCATGGTGGTCCCATAAATGTGTGGAATGCTGCATCATTTTTAGATGCAGGGGAAACAAATTCTGAATGATTTTAATAAGCAGACTTATATTAATTATCCGAAGTCTCATGTTGATTTTACAAGAATCCTTTTGTGATTTATGTAAATAACTATTTTTCTATCGACTTTTTTAGATATTATTTCACTAAAAATCAATCTTGCTTTTTTAGATGTTAATCTTTCAGGTGAATTAAATCCTAAAGTAGAATTTTTGTCAGATCGTTAATTTTAAAATGTGATTTTCACGAATTTTTTGCAATATAATAATAATCTTTGGAAAGTAATTTTTCTATTATTTTTTTGTATTGAACACTATCTTATTGCTGTAAATTTCTAGAATTCAATTTTTTCTTGTGATGACACTGTTCTTCTGGCCGCGGTGGCCGAGTGTTATAGGTATCGGACCGTGGCTTGCCTTGTCACGAGTTCGAGCCCAGTATCATTAAAGACCCGTCGTGTAGGGCAGCGATGCACATTAAATCTGTCGAGAGCTGAAACGTCCTCCCGTTGGTGTGGTGTGGTAGTTAGGAGGGGTGCCGGCTCAGGTGTCGTCCACGTCACTTGACCATGGTTTAAAATTACGTGGTCCGTCACCAAAAGCCCTCGTGGAGCTGAACAGTGCGACGTTAATATTCAATCAATCAAGACACTGTTCTCCTTTTTAATAATCACTTAATCTTGCAAGAAAAATCTCAATCTTATCAGCCAGCTATAAAAATGAAAATTGACACCAACAGGTATAGATAAAACATTCTGCTTTAATTAGTATTACTATGAATAAAATAATTTTTTTATATATAAAAAAATCTTACCAATGTTTTCAAATGTAATCTGTGGCTTTCAAATGATCTGATACGAATATAAAGCATTTTACAAGAATTTTCATAAGAAAATCCATACCCGAAATATGTATTACGTAATTTATTAAGAAAAATATAATTTCGTACAAATTACTTGTATATGTTTAAATTCTATATATATATGTGTGTGTTTTTGGGGGGAAGGGGGATAGATATTGCTAGTAGTCATTCGACAGTAATTAATCCATAGCAATTTTTAAGTATATTTTTAGAAGGAAAAGGGGAATACTATATAACATGGGTGTCTAAACTATGACCGTTTGAAGGCCACATTGCAAAAAAAAAAATTTGCTGGGCCACACATACAATATTTCTTCAACAAATTGAAATAAAATTAACTATGCAGTTTTATTAAAATAAATTAACTTTTTGTTTTATTTTTTTAAATTTGAATTAGATATGTATAGGTATACATTTATTTTGAATTTTTAAAAGTTTTATTTCATTTATAGTTTGGATTTCATAAAGATGGAAAAAATTCAAATTAATGAGATGAATGAATTTGCTTTTGTTTTGAACAAGCAAATCGATATCGCGTCTAATAGACGAAGTTGCAATTCTTAATACATTTTCAAGATGTTTGTCAATGATTTTTCTCCTGTTTTTGTTTTTTGTATGCTTCATTCTTGAAAACATTTTTTTCACAAATATAGGTACTGCTAAAAGCTGAAGACATTAATAAAGCATGACTGAAAATTAAGATATTTATCATGGGGAAAGTAATTTTTATAAAACTCCAGTGAAGAAACATTCCCAATTTTTTCTTTCAGTTGAATGTCTCTTTGCAGTTCAATGCATTCTATTTGATGGTAATTTATTCATTTAAAGAGAAAATGGGATGGAAAATATTTTGAAATACTCTCCTTTTTTACGAAAATCTGTAAATCTATTTTCAAACTTTTGAATTAAATAAAAAATTAATGCAGCATATTTTGTGTAACTTACAGGCTTATGTGCACCCAAAGTACTGAAATATGTCAAATCTTTTACTTTTATTTAATTGTGCCAAAATTTCAACTTGCTTTCAAACCTTTGAATGTAACACATATTATTAATAAACTGATTTTTAATTGATTATTTCCTCAAATTTAAACCATTCAAATGTTCTGTCGGGTCCACTAAGAAAGCTAAGTCTAAAAAACCGAATTTTCGTCTTCAAATTCAGTCACAGGCAGGATCTCATATAGGCACAGGTTCTCAGGGCATACTAGGATGTTTTTATTTAAATTTTTATTTCAAAATAAATGTCTACGAATCATTTATACAGGGTGCGGCAAAAATACCTTCTTTGTTTCAAAAGGCAATTACAAACAAACAAAACGAGATACAGAGAAAAGTCTTTTATTAGTGAAAAAAATACGATGCCATTTTACATTTACTGGTTTTAAAAATTGTCCGCTAATGGCGTCCTCCAATGGTGATACATTGACGAAGTCTTTCCCGAAAGTTTTTCAGAACATTCCCCCTGGCGTTGTTTTGATTTTGTCTGCCGAGGTCCACTTTCAGTTTTCAGGCACTGTGAATAAAAATTTTCGCTACTAGACAGCAGAAAACTCTCAGCTGCTTCACCAACGATCACTTAGGTACCCTAGTGATCTTTTCCCAAGGGGTTTACTATCTTTGTTAAACACGGGTCTCACGAACCTGGGGTACCCTAGTGATCCTTCTCTATTTTTGACCCTCCTTGTCATTCAATTTATCCTTTCTTTCTTTTCCCGTCTAGATCACAGATTTTCACAAATGTTTGGCGCAGTATAGCCAGATTTGGCTTTTGCGCCATAAAATCTCGCATTCATTCATTCCAACGATCACTTCACAGTCCTCGTGTGACAGCTTGGTGCGTTGTTGCTGAATTTGGTGGGGTCCTTATTTTTTCGAAGCAGATAAACTAAACCATGGAGAACTTACGGGAAAGACTTCGTCTTTGTGTCACCATTGGAGGACGCCATTTAGTGGCGATAATTTTTTAAACCAATTAATATAAAATGGCATCTTATTTGTTGTTCCCCAATAAAAGACTTTTCTCTGTATTTTGTTTTGTTTGTTCGTAACTGCCTTTTGAAACAGGAGAGGTTTTTTGCTGTACCCTGTATAGGAAAAATATAGCAAACATTTATTTTTTAAATAAAAATGTGTAAATTTAAATATTTTCATAATTTGCGTTCGAGCCGCATTTTAAAGGCTTTTGGGCCACACTTTAGACAAGCATGTACTATAATGAATCGAGTACCATATTTTTTTTAATTAATTTGATTTAATTTTTATCAGTGTCGCACTCAAAAACAACGCGAGGGTTATTGGCGAAGTGTTTTAAAGAAAACGGAATCAATAAATCTGCACTAAGAATATGAAACGAAGCCAATTGAATTTTTAAATTATACCAAAATAATAATTTGCTACAATATTAATTTTTTGATGAAACTTTTATCTATACCAAAAAAATTATAATCAAAATTTCACATTCTTTCGAGTTCAAGAAAATTGTGTATAAATGAGAAAACTAAATTTTTCTTATTAACCAGTATTAGAAATAGGAAGAATACTACACACACAGTTTTTTTCTTTAAGAAATAGAGAAGAAAAAATTGTAATTTTATTTGGTAGGAAACGCTTAAGGTAATGGTAATATTCACTTTCGTTCCATCACGAAATTTCAAGAAACAGAGAATTTGTGTTTTCAATCTCCTTATATTGGAGCTTTTTCTACCTGTCAATAGATGGCAGTGATAGCTACGAAAACTTGGTCTTGGTGATTAGGAGAAATTTAGGCTGAAAAAAAGATGCGCTTGGATCACAAAAACGCACGTTTCTATTCTCAGCTTTCATTCTAGATACAACACTTACTGGTTTTTTTGTTGGTTTAGAATCTGGTTTAATATTTTCGTACATGCATAACAGGTGTTTCTTCGGGGAACTGTATGGGAAACTTCTGAATTTAAAACTAACTTTATATTTTTTCATACAGGAAAGCACTGGAAACCAACAACGCGCATGTGTTACAGTAAAACTATTTTCTATGGTATTTTCTTCAATAAGTATAAAAAAAAATTATACAAAATGTGTAATTTTTTAAACGTCCACTTTTTTTACATAAAAGATTCTATAGCATAGCATTTTACTGAATTATACGAATGAAAATAGAAATTTGAATGCTTATTCGTGTTTCTTCGGAGGAGGGGGATGGAGTTATTAATACGTGGTATTTTAATTGTGAGTTTTTCAATGACATTGTTTTATAATAATTTTTAAAAAAATGAAAATATCAAAATGTTTATCCCCATAAATAAAATATTAAATTCATTCCATTCATATACGTTTCATTTGATTCCTCCTCCCCTTTATCTTATTTCTCTCTTATAAGAAGCATTTATTTTATTTTCATGTTTCTCTTTTTGCACTTTTAGTTTTCGTGATTACTGGTCATACCTCTTCAACGGCTAAATTGCTGAACTCCTCACATACTGCGTACTTCTAACAAAAATTTAGAAAAGGAATTATGCTTATATTTTAAGCACAATCTCCATATCCATAAGTAGTGCCGATAAAATTGTTAAAGTGTGCTTCGTATATGCAAGTGAAAGCCCCAAGCTTCGAGAAACTGAATTTAGTGATGTCCCGGAAGATAGCGGTGTATTTACGGAATGTTATTTTTCGCACCCCCATACAAGGAAATGCGCATCTCTATTATAAAATTTGTTGATCTATTTCATAAATTAAATATTAAAATAAAGAATACGAATCAATTTATTTTTAGTTTATTCTAAAAAGGCAGGACCGTCTCTAACAGTTTTGCCACACCGGACAAAAATGGAAAATGCCGCCCCTCTCTCTGAAGCAAAAAATTAGGATTAAAAAAAGATAAAGTGTTCACATAGATACACACCTATAAAACTTGAATAAATTCTTGCAAACAAAAAGGCAGCATAACAACATATATATACATTGTTATGTTGTTATTAAAGTCTTAAAAAGTACAAAATAATTCAAAATTAAGCGCATTATTACCTGTTATTATTTCAAACGAGTAAAATGTAAGAGAAGAAATAGCCCATTTCAGCAGACCAATTTCGAAAAAGAGTCTACTCATGGCGTGAGGATCACAAGCGTTTATTTTAACTTATAGTAACTAAAACATCTCCTGTGGCTCTCTACTAAAAACTCTTATTACCTCTGTCTCCTTTGGATAGCTGGCACCGGACATCGATGGGTGATAGAAATGTCTGTTACACCTGGATGGGGAGAAAGTTACCAGTGGAAGATGTGGGTCAACATATCAAATTTCATGATATAACATATACTTTGAGTTTCAACATAAAAGAAAACTGGCATTAAACGTACAATGTACAAAATAAGGAAATAAGATACATTAAATGAAGTATCAAATTCACACCCAATATTTCAAAAATATATCCAATTTTTTTGTAACACATTAAAGAATATTATCCAAATTCGATTCAAATGCCGCCCCGAGCAGGGGTCCGGTTTGTCCTGCCCAAGAGCCGCTCTTGCAAAAGCGTAATGGAAGCTAATATATTGTGATTTTTTTAAAGTAAATTTGTATTAATTACTTCTTCGCTGTTAACATGTTCGCTTCTCAGCATATTGATATTGTTTGAAAATTTCCGTGCTGGAAAAACACAGAGGTGTTGCGCAAATAAGTTTAATTTCAGCCAAGCTTAATCTTTTCTTATGTTACAACTACTGTAAGTATTAAAAACGTGGGAGAACATCCTAAAACACAAAAATGCTTAAAATTAGATTTTTTTAAGTGCTAAAATTTTTACTTATAAATTGCAGATATATTTAAAAGTGTAATATATATATATATATATATATATATATATATATATATATATATATATATATATATATATATATATATATATATATATATATATTTATCAGCCTATATATATAGTTTTATTTCTCAGCCTAATAAATAAAGTCCGTGCTTGGTTTGAGTATGGGTGAACTAAGGAATTTAAAGATTATATGTAGGAAGGGTTTGAGGAAATATAAGAAATACAAAGAGTATTAAAAATCGAACTCATTGAATAGTGTTAACCATTTCATTTCAGTTTTCCTGCACAGATAGATTACTCTTTAAACAGAAAAAGAAAGAAGGAAGAAAACACATTAAAGTGCTTTCTTTTTGTTTTAAACATTCCATTTGTGTGAGCAAAGGTTATTTTCTTTTCTTTTGTGTTTTCTTTCCGTATCTAATAAATGAGAAGTTTAAAATATATATGACTTGCTTATAAGTCCATTTAATCCAAATATTTTGAAAAATAAATTAATAGTTGAATCTCATTTAATACTCACTGAAAGTAGTAAGTTAAAAGGAAGCAATTTAAAATGAAAAAGCCAAATAAACTTCAGTTGTAATTTATTTCTCTCTCTCTCTCGAAATGTTGGAAATAAGTTTTTCTTCAGAAAGTTTTTGAAAACCTCTTGGGTACAAGAAGTATCTTTAATAAAAAGGAACAATAAAGTAGTTCTTTTTTCTTTAAATCACTTGCATTCCAGTTTTATTGAAAATCGCATGTACTATTATGGGGCTTTATTTGCCAGAAAATCTATAGTCAAACTCCGAATTGTTAATTTTTAGTCCATTAATTAATACTTCATTCCCGGGCTGGGCAAGGTCGACTCAACCTTTCATCCCTACTGCAGTGGGTCGATAAATAAGTACCAAGCTTGCTTGAGGACTTAAACACTGGGAGTCTCGCTTCAGACTGTCCACCTGAACGGGACATCTGCTCATGCACCTCAGCGCCCAGAGGTCACGTATACTGGGATGGGCACAGTAGGCCCTGGCCCTCATGGGCTGTGGCGCCTCTTAGTTTGAGTTTAATTAATACTTCTCTTGAATTTTCTTGGATCATAACAGAGTAGATACTTTCGTTTCAATTCTAAGTTTTGAAAGAAGTTCTTCGGAAGTTAATCAGAACCTCTTATATCAAGGGTGGGAAACCTTTATGGATCAATGTGCCATTTTTTCTTAAGAAGTGTTTAATGAGATATGGGCACGCCGTCAAATAATTTTGATTTATGATTATTGGGAAAATTATAAAACTAAATACTAACATCTCAAAACTCTTTATTTACTACGAAAAAATACCTTTTGCACTGTATAGTTGTAATTGTTTTAACTATGCGTTTAGTTCAAATTAAAGTAATATTAGTGTGACTTCTGTTGTTGCAGATTGGATGACAAATAACTTATATTAGGATTGTAAGACGTATCTTTTAGTAGAATGCATGCTGAATTGGAGTCATCTGCCAAATGGTTTATAAGCAATTAATTATTTTTGCTGGGGTTCACTTTTTTGATAAGAGGATTCGTGATTTGTTTCAAAATGCAATTTTACAGAGGATGCTCTGCCTACCACTGTTCCATAACATAAGACACACACCACTTTCTTGCCTTTACTATAATAATGCCATATTTCTAGATTCACCATGTTTGATATTCTCTGTTACACTTACTATCTTGTATTTTTTGTTCTTTTGCTGAACTAGCCATGTTAAAAATAGCAGTTAAAATTCGTAAATATAACACAAATAAACTTTAAAATACAGTTGTGTCAACGAAATTGGCTATGCTATGCGTAGACAAATTTTGCATCATAAGCAACTGTATCCACGACGTAACTAAAGCAAGACAATAACAAATGAGTGTGCTCCCTGCCGTTCCGCTGCCGATCACTCGCGTTTGTTCGTAATACTTCAGTGTGAATTTTGTTATTTTGAAATAAAATGCAAAATATTTTGATAGCTGGCGTGCCAAAAATATTGTGTCGCTAGCCATTAATGGCACGCATGCCACTTGTTCGCCATCCCTGGTGTAGGAAGTCTGTAAAAAGTGAGGAACTAATGTGATTCACAATATCACGAGGTCCGTTGCCAATGGTTTAGTGTACTACTAAAATACGAAGCTAATTAAAACAAATCAAGCGCTGACATTATTCGAATGATTATAAATCACAAGAGCAGGCTTGAAACATTTGAACATTGAATGAAACATTTTACATAAGAACTCCAGATGGTAATGTAATTGTTATAACAATTTCTGATTATTACACTATAACTATCTTCTAATTTTCTGGTGAAAAGTTTTGTAAAAAATTTTTTTTTGAAATTAATCCTGATCACGCAACTTAAATTTTTGAGTATGTTATAATTAATGTCAAATATTCGGGTTTTTTTTAGTTATTTATCTGAATGTTACTATTACCCTATTTGTAATTTATCTGAAGAGACTTACGAAATTAAATTGCCGAGCAATTACAAGCAAATTTGTAGGGAAAAAAACATTTTGTTTGCAAAAATTTTCTTTAAGCGTTACAAATTAATTCAGAATTTTATTTCTAAATTTCCACTTCTAAATTTGGGATTTGAAAACAGAAAAACGAAGTTATGTAATAACGCAAAAGTATATTGTGGCATTGATTGAAATGCGCAACTTTTGAATAAATACTTTAAAAATATTACTGATTGCATAAAAGAAGTAATTCAAGCTAGAGTTTATCCATGATCTCCCCCTTACACGCGAATTGGTCGTTTGGTAAAGGAGTGGGAGCTCTCTCTCTCTCTTAGAAATATTACTCTTGCGAATGCTGCAAAGGAAAATGGAAAACAGTTTTCGAACTACAAGGCAAGATTACTCCCACGCACTTTTCTTTTCGAAAAGAGTTCAAGAACTATTTTAGATTCCCCCCGTATACACAGATGATACAGCTTTGCCATTTTCATGAAATGCCATTGTTTTAACTCGCTTCAATAGAAAATGATTCAAGAATTTGATTACGGAATGAATATTTTGTGTAAAGACTATAGAGATTTTTAGGAAAAAAGTTTTCCGCGAGTGAATATTAACGTCGCACTGTTCAGCTACACTGGGGCTTTTGGCGACGGACCTCGTAGTTTTGAACCATGGTCAAGTGACGTGGACGACACCTGAGCTGGCAACCCCTCTCCTAACTACCACACCACACCAACGGGAGGACGTTTGAGCTCTTGACAAATATAACGTGCATCGCTGCCCTACACGGCGGGTCTTTAGTGGCACTGGTCTCGAACTCGTGACAAGGCCAGCCACGATCCGACACCTTAACCACTGGGCTACCGCAGCCCCAAAAATCCTCCGTATTGTGAGAAGCGTTAAAGTTAAAAGATGTATTTTTTGTCTACACATTTTTACCTCTAGGCATCAGCTTCTTAGTAATACTGAAAAAGTATGGATATGCATAATCCTTTTAAGCTGCCGAACGCTCAAAAGTAAATCAAATTATCGTAAAAATGATTTTTATTAACTCAAGAAATAATATTTTTTAACTAAGAGTACATATAATATTACTATATCAGATAGTTTAAAAAAAACCCTGTTAATTCCTATTTTATTTCCTCTAAAAATATATATACTCATATATATATATTAACGTTTAAAACTTATTTTTTCCTTACTTGATAAAAGACCCAAAAGGAAATAAATCCGGTTTCCATTTTACATACTTCCTCTTGTGAGCAACCAGTTCATTTGGTGTGTGTACACATACTTTCTATTTTTAATATTTTTTTCCTTAAATTCCAGGATCATTATATCAAAATCTCCTCAAGCTGTTGCATTATCTCTATTTACTCTCAAATATCTTTTTTTTTTTTTGTCTATTTTCCAGTTTTTAAAAAACCTGTTTTTATTACCTTTTCTTAATTATGGAATTTATCTTTCTTATCCGTTTTGAGTTGGCTACATAAGCGTTTTTTCTGGAAATTTCATTAAACCCTTCATCCTAAGAGTCGATCCTGATGACTCTTGATGGTAGAGCTGTCTTGGTTTGTAATTATTTTAAAAACAAATTCAATGATTCTCTCTTCCCATAAGAAGGAAGGCAGAGGTTACTGGTTCGAATCGCGATTCTCTTAGAGATAATCGAATGTAAGAATGATGCTGAAGGATATTAAATATACAAATCCTCCCAAGGGTGTGTGGGAATTAGTTGAAGTGTTATATTTGTGTCGACAGGTTTATGGCTTATTATCAGTCTTTTTTGGGGGATATTAAATGTAATAAAATGAATGTGTAAGGTAATAAAACAGATTCATTTATGTTATTTTTACTATAATCAACAAGAGCACTAGGCTTAAAATGCTAAAACCCTTTTATTTTTGATAGACATTCGTGAATTTAAATAAGAAAGATCTTTAAAATACGCTTAAATTAAATGCAAAAGACTTTTAAATAGTTCCTTTTTTGAGGAGTTAAATGTTTCGCCATTTTTTACTTATAATTTAAATTACTTCTTACTTCTTTAAAGCTTAAAGTAATGTTTTCACAAAACACCTAATCGTAATTAAATAAATAGTTAAACGTGTGGGTTTTTTTTAATTGAATCATTAAAAGAGAAAACTTTTTTTGAGTTTTCTTACAAAAGTTTTTTTCATAAAAAACCATTTGATTTTCTAAATATTTTTCAAGAAACATTCTGTGAGTTATTAAGAATGATCTAGTCATTTTTTTTGGAGGGGGGGTCTTTTTAAAGAATTGTTTTTGTCAATTTCATTATTCTTAATTTCCAGGCACATCTCTTCGAATTTGAAGCATATTCCATGTTCTCCTATTCGTCGGTTTTGGTGGGTGAAATTGAATTTCGAATACCCAAACCGCTGTCTATGAGACTTAAGATTGTGATCAAATATTTTTTCTGAAAGACAATATTGGCTGTTAAATGAAATCAAATAAGAAATTCAGTTTTGTTTCCTGAGGCAAAAATGACAAAATAAGTGAGATTTTACTTCGTTTAACAAAATAATTGCCTTGACGTATATATATAGGAATGATACCTCTTCTGATTCACCCTTTCGATTAAAACTGCAAGCAAACGAATGCGTAAGTTTGAGTTCCTGCCAACTTGCCTGATCACTGTCTTTCTCGCCAAATAACGCCAAATGGTAATTAATACTATTTAACGAAAAATCTTTTTTGTTGTTAACTTCTGCTTGGATTTGACAATGCAGTGTTTTGACAACATATATATACATTAAAAATTTGCAATGAATTAATTATCTACATTCTTAAATCAAATAAGTATATTATTTTCACTAAGTACGAAATGATATTAAAAGCAATCGTATGTCTGTTTACAGTCGGACCTCCATTTTACGAACCTCTGTTTTGAGATTTTCACTACTTTACGAATTTTTTCCTGGAATCCAAAATATTTTGCGATTTTCTTCATTAACTAATCTCAAAATAGCGCGAAATGCCTTTTCTATAAAACGAACTTTTTCTCTTGCGATTCCACATTTTTCTTTTTTTGCTCCCTATTTCTAAAATATATTTATAAATATTTCAGTTTATTCTCTCTTTTAACACATTTTATGGTGATTAATGACCTGGTTTTACCAGGTGCTCTTAACTCCCCCAAAGAAATAAAATTATCGTAACTCTGAGAATTTTATTTTTTCAAACAAAATTAACAGATTTTATCAGTAATTAAATTTAAGGACGCATGTGGTAATGTATGCCTAAAATTACTGGTTACAAAGTATGTTTAAAATTACTTGTAGGCCTAAAATTATAAAATGTCATTAAAATTCATTAATTTGAACGTAAAATTATTTTTTTAAAGTTGAAAATACAGAGACTGGACAATTCATTTTCCCCTTGCTTTCCTTGCATATTTCTTTTTGATAGGTAAGATATATAAAATAAATATTAATTTTAAAAAAATGGTGTGAATATATAATTGCGTTTTTTAATAATGAATGATATTAAAAATTGCTTATGACTTTAAAACTGCTTTTATGTGGTTTATAAAGTATACTGAATGAGGAATTTCTAATGAATTTTCCACGGAACGAACTTTTTTTCAGGATTTAGCGACTTCTTTAAATAGTCGTCCGACTGTATTTAGTAACAGCACAAACTTTCCAATCGATTCTTATTTTCGGCCTTAGCCAACAGTTCGGAAAAATATTAAATTAAGAGAACGTTATACAACTAAATTGAAAAAAAAACGAGAATGCCATGCAGTTAAAAGTCTCGTTCTAATCCAGGGTGACCAACCTTTTTGGGAAGGTTGCCACTATCAGATAAAAAAAATGTTTTGCGTGCCATTTTCAACTTTTTCAACAAATGAACAAGTATGAATTTTTTTTAAAAAATTACTTTCAGGCTTCTGATGAGATATTTAAGCAAATCGCACACTTTTATGCAAGTCTAAGTGTGGGGGGGGAGGATTTAAAAATAATATAATAAATAAGACAAAAGTACACACAAGTTTAGGTTTAATTAATTATATACTTCTTATAGGTTTAATCAGTTAGATTAGTAATAAAATAAAACTGAGTAATCTGAAGCCTTTAATTCTAAAAAATAAACAGTCAGTACTTACGTAATATGACTTTTGAATTTGTGGGTTTTCTTTTTTTTACCAAGTTATCAATGTTAGGATTAGTTCATGAAGATGTTAACAAAATTACATTGTTTTAGGTGCATAACGGTTAATTTTGAGGGATATTTTGATTTTATTATGCTCATTATATAGAAAACATTTGTTCACAAACATATATGTTAATCCAAACCTACAAAATAATATCTGATAGCCAAATCGTATAAATTTAGAAAATTACTTGTAGGTACAATTTTTCAAAATTTAACATAATTCGGAGCACGGAAATAAGTTTCTTAGATTTTCTTTTCAGTGCAGTATAGTGCTGTAGATCAATAATTTCAATTTGAATTTCACATCAGTAACAGTTAACATCTTGAAAAGATATTGAAAAAGAACTAGGGTTAAAAAAATACAATATATTCCCTGTAATCTTAAGTTTAACTTATTTAAATGTCTCATAACATCTCTCTCTCGTAAGAAAAGCTAAATCCCGTGGTCAACTTTCTATCTTGAGTAACAAGCACTCACAACTCAATTCATTATTTTCTTCCAGATATTTTAAAACACACTCCCTCAATT
Source organism: Trichonephila clavipes (assembly GCA_019973935.1). Taxonomy (NCBI): domain Eukaryota; kingdom Metazoa; phylum Arthropoda; class Arachnida; order Araneae; family Nephilidae; genus Trichonephila; species Trichonephila clavipes. Next base: position 538,240 of record BMAU01003406.1, on the reverse strand, counting down.
TCAAAAATCCAGCGAATGCACTTCCTTTGAAAAGCCAGAGCTCAATACAATGATGTGGAGAACTTCCTACAAGATAATTTTCTATCGTAATTCAATTGATTAAATGTATTTAGAGGGGGTATTGAAACAATCGCATTTCAATTTTAAAAAATTATTATCTTTTCAGATTTTTAATTTTTGATAAATTGCGTGCCACTGTTACGACATCGCCGTGCCACGGGTTGGCCACCCATGCTCTAGTCCAAGTGACAATCAACTGATGTTATAAAGGCCTTTCGCTAAAAGCTCAATGGTGTGATGATGATACATTGTAATCAAATAAAAATACATATAAATGAGAAAAGAGCTTTAAAATTAAAAGATAAAAACTAATTATATATACATTATAAGTGTTTCTAATATGTAAAACTTAAGGTGTGTGTGTGTAAATTGTGTTTTAAATACTATTCTTTCTATAGTTCTGTAGGATAGCTTGCCTAAAATGATCTTGGATGTCAAATCTCCTTTACTTTGAAAATATATGAAAATTTGTATGTTCTTGTGGTTTGATTTGATTTTAATTTACGTCGCATTGCGAAGCAGTACAAGGGCAATTGGAGACGGACCTCGTAATTTTGAACCTTGATCGAAGTTGACATCTAAGCTGGCATCATCGGTTGGATTTTAAAAAGTTGAAGATGACATTCTTCTAATATTCTCATTATTAATTACTTCATCCCAAATGTATTCTTTTGATATCAAAATTATCTCTATAGAGAATAAAAAAATTAATATTTCCCACCATTTTAATAAAATATACAACAAAAAATTAAAAATTGGAAACATGGAGTTATTTTTCCTCCCAACTAAGATAGAAGGAAATAGCAATCGCATTCCAATTCAAATATTTTTCAAATTTATTTTGCCGGTATAATTTAATGCTCAAATATAGCTACACCAAATATGCATATAAAAATATCCAGCATTTTGGGAAGAATAAAAGCTTGATCAGCATTTATGCGCAATAGAACGACACAGGAGGGAGAAACGGTATCTGAAACTCTGTATAACAGGAAAGTTATTCAGCGAGTTTCTCATTCGAAAATCACATTTGAATGTTGATTATTTGTTAGAGGATCGTGCTATGCCTCGTAGAAGAAGAAAAAAGTGGCTCCCAGTCCATACGACAGGCCTATCCAGACTGCGGTTTGTCGTTCGCATTGGTCGGAATCCAGCGACTGTGATGCGAATATGAAATCATTGAGTTCAGGAGGGTCATACTGTATGTCATACAGGATCTCAATCGCCTCCTGCGATTAACACGCGAGATGACAGACATGTTGTAATGTTAGCTTTGCAGGAATGTACAGCGACATCATTTAACTTGAGTCTGTAAGCAGTCTTGTTTACAGCAGGGCAAGAGTGTGACGACGTCTGGAGTAACATGGACTGTCTGTATGGTGACCATTGTTGTGACTTCTCGTGGCACTGTAGCATACGAATGCGTGGCGAAATTGGTGGGCCCAACGACAAAACTGGATACAAGAGTTCAGGAGTACAAAATTGAATACCTTTTTTTAACAGTTTTGTTTATTTTTGTTTACAGTTCGTTATTCGCGGTAAATTGATAAACACCACAAGTAGTCCACATCCAGATCTACTACTCTGGAAATCCAAAGCTCTTCAGATGGCATTGGCGCGCTTTAGAAGCGGTCACCTGCGTGGTATGACCTTTGTGCAGGGGCTAAAGTCTATTTTTACCTGTCCCTACTCTATCCCTGCTTCCCCTGCTCATCTTCTGGACTGCTGGGACATTTCCCTGGAACAGTTGTTTAGAGATCAAGACCTGGTTTGTGACATTCTTATGCGGAATGGTCAAATGGACTTGGTGTAGGCTTTCCTGCTCCAAGGGGATTTGAAACAACAAAAACAGTCCACATCCAATCGCGTGTTCGAGTCCTCATTGCAGGAGGGATCTATCGTACCTGATAATTGTGGTGTATGTGTACCAACACATTAAATATAAAACCAAATCTCAAAATCTTCGTATTATAAGTAGTAAAAATAAAAGAATGAAGTATGAACACATATGTGTCACCCTAATCAATTGTATGTAGCTCAGAATTATAAGGTTCATCACCGATAGCTTTTGTGTAGCTGTATTGTAGAGATGCCAAACTTATTTCCAACAACGGACTCTTTCCTAACAAGCAAAGTCGTCATGTGGTCGAACGTAAGACACTACAAATAGTTTCCTTTGATTAAATGAATTATTTATTTTTAAAAAACGGCCTAGTTGAATGTCTTTTTCGAGGGCTGTTCTAAGCCCTTGATAGCAAGTAAGAATGTCTTGTGTTGTAATAATAATAACTAGTCGAAAAAATATTGCCTTTTTAACCGATCTCAGATTCAAATCCGGTTTTGAAATAATGGAAAGACATCGGAGTTTTATTGTTGTACAAGCAAAAGTACAACTAAATGCCAATGAATGTTTTTTGCCTAGTGACACGATGCTCTTACTACACATTTAAAGTACGCAGTCGTTGGCGCGAGTCGAGAGACTATCAATTTCACACTTGTATTTCATGGAATTTTTTTCGTGTTCTATCGCTTTGCTCACTCGTGCGCAAAAACGAAGTTCATTGTTAGTGCATGGATTTTGTTTCTCACTGTTATTTCAATTTGAATAAAGGGAAGCAAATTTCAGTAGTTATATAGCAGTCCCCTCTTCACATATGATTCTGTAAATCATGTTATGTAAGGTTTTAGTTTCTTCCTTTTTTAATGGATATCTGACAAGATATCGTGTTTTATTTTGAGTAAAAAAGAATTTAGATTAAATTCCACGAAGAATTTTTTGAGGCAGCAATGGCCGAGATCAGAGTCGCAAACTCGTGGATGGCTTGCTTTAGTTGAGTCATGGTGCCACTAAAGACCCGCCGTGTAGTGGAGTTGAGGCTCGTTAAGGCTGTTTTCGGCTAATGTTGAAGAACAGAAACCAATTTTGGAATATTTCTTCGTATATAAAAGTACTCAAACATTATTAATATATTCTGGCTACACTATCCTGTAAAGCAGGGGTGTCCAACACGCGGCCCGCCAGTACGTAAGTTGCGGCTCGCCGACTCTTATTAAAAAAAATTAAATATCAAGTTTTTAAAGTTTTTTCATTTTGAAGTTTATTTAAGGGGAAATTATAAATATATATATGTCACAGGGAAACGACGAAATTAGGGCTTTCGTCAAATCCCTAAAGGAGATAATCAATTCACGCAAGATGTTGCAATAACGTCTCTTTGATGTATTTTCCCTGTTGTAAAAGTAAGTGAATTAGTTAAATCCCCGAACTGTGTTTTAGTGAATTGATGAAATAAAAAAATATGCCACTTTTTGTTGCTAGAGGACTGATATTTGGGGGATCGCAATAACTTTTGCTATGGTTAGGATCTGCTGGGACGCATCCCTTCTGTGCATTCCCACCCCCTCTACAGCTTTTTGGCCAATATCTCGACACCCGAGCCTCACAGTCCATTCGGACCTGGCTCATTCGATCCCTCTCTAACTGCTCTTATTATATCGGGAATTTACAACATACAATATTTTGTATCAAACGTTTTCTTGCTTTAGCGAACAACTGAAATTGGATATTTTGATTGAGGAATCCTATGACTATCTATAAACTATCTGTGGCCTTTATTTTAATTTTGATATTTGCCTTTTACAGCAGTTACTTGTATTTTTTTATTGCAACAAATATCGTGCGCTCATTGGAAATATAAAGAGTCAAATGGCTTAGGCGTATTTCAGATTTTATTTTACTCAACTTTATTTTTATGTACGATTTCAGATTTTACTATTATGACTTATTCTTTCACATTATTTTGTTTTTACTTACGTGTTTTATATGTTGAATAAACCTGAAAAATTTGCATTTTTTTTGTTTTATTCTATACAGTTTATCATTTCTAATAACTAGATATATTTTTAATTCTGAGGATCATCATTCACCCATTCAGTAAGAATATTTTTAACTTAATTCACTTTTCAAAGATTTTTCATGTTAAACTTAATTTCTTGAAGCTTCCGAGAAGTCATTCTTTCTAGAGTGGCTAAATGCGGAGAGGTTATAGACAAATAATTGTAAGCGCGTAATTATAATTTCACATAAGCATAAATATAACAAAAACTTTCCTCTGTAGCTTTTCCAAATCATAAGTGCTAAAAAAACGTTAAATGCAATATAAATGGAAAGAGAAAATTAAAATAAAAGCAGATTATAAATAATTTAAGAAACTTTATTCTCAGTTCCACTTTAAAGAGTTTCTTTTCTTTTCTTTTTTTTTTTTTTTTTTTTTTTTTTTTGCTTTACATGTATAATATTTCAATACAAGTATCAACACGCTTTTCACTTCATTATCTACTTTTTTGTATAAATCATTCTTTTGTTGGTCTGAACTCCAATTATTTTTGTAAGATTTACCCTGCTAGAATTAATCCGTCTTCAAATGTAATTAATTCATTTTGAAATTAATTACACTGAAAAAATTCATTAATTCATTCATCTATTAAATTCATTTTGAAAAAATACATTTCAATTGATTAAATTGAAATCATAGTAAGTTTAATTGCAAGTACTCTTCAAAAAAGTAAGTACTTATTCGTAACAGAGGTAAATTTTCTTTATAATTTTAAAGAATATCGTGAAATAATTTTATAAATTTAATATCTATAGAACTGTAAGCTTTTAATCAAGTTTAACTCTCAAAGAACTCATCTACAGAACCGGCTGATAGAAATTATTAACAAGAACTTAACTTGTTCCTAAATATTAGTTATATATTTTCTGCTCGGAAAAGTTCAGAGAGTCTGTTGTTTTTAGACTGACATCATTAAAAGCTGAATGAGACAAAAAAAGGAAGAATAAATATTCTGCTAGACACATTTTTTTGCATAACAGTTGTTTCTATGAATTAATGACTTATAGTGCTGTGTAAAGTCTGGAATCAGAATAGCTGCAATTTTCTTGGATCAATAGATTTTGTAAAACGACATCAGGAAGAATTCAATATTGAAAAAAAGGATAACGACCAAGCTACTTCTGAAAGTAAGTAGCTACAAATTCTATTATAAATCAACAGTTTTCATTATTTATGCTTAAGTAAAAAAAATTTTAAGTAAAAGACCTTTTTTAAAAAGAAAGGAGGATGGAGACACACACACACACCACTATATAAAAATATTCGAAAACATTTTTATTGTAAAATATGCTGTTATGTTTTAGAGTTGTATTCATTGAGAGAAATAGAAGTCGCAATCTATATTTGTCTGATAAATTTAAATAATGTTTGTAGAAAATACATTTCAAATCATTTATTCATTTGTTTAAGGAGTTTAATTGCAGATTATAAGATATCACGCAATACTGACAGTGTTACATCGGTAAAAACAATTACTAATTTTTTTTTATATAGACATAATTTTTCCCAAATCGAAATATTAATATATGATGAATAATATAAAATATTGACATAGTTTATATATAAAAATTGAAGAATAGCATGTTGTGGACTTTCTGCTGAATTTTTCAAAGTAACAAAACCAGAAGAGAAAAAAAAAAGTACAAATTTTCAAAATAATAGTAATAATAATAATAATAAAAGATTCTAAAAAAGTTCAAAATAAAATATTCAGACGAAAAGTCCTAAGCTCCAAGACACAACAGAAACTCTCATAAAGAGTGTTTTTTTCCAGGTATAGAAGTTTACGTTGGCGTTACTTTCCAAGATGGCAACCGATTTAACACCTGTCAAGTGATTTATTCTCAGTTTGGTTTAGCAATTCATCAAAACGATCATCAAGCAAGGCGTAGATTCGTCGAATGGGCCCAAAACGAGATTGCCGTTGTTCCCGATTTTCATAAGCGAATTTTGTTTAGCGATGAAGCGCACTTCTGGTTGAATGGCTACGTCAACAAACAAATTGCCGCATTTGGAGTGAAGCTAATCCACAAGTGTATGTCGAAACACCGTTACATCCAGAAAAACTGACTGTTTGGTGCGCTTTATGGGCTGGTGGAATCCTTCTTCAAAACCGATGAAGGCCACAACGTTACAGTCAATGGGGATCGGTATAGAGCCATGATTACTAACTTTTTCATTCCTGAATTGAACAATCATGATGTCCAGGAGCTGTGGTTCCAACAAGACGGCGCAACATGTCACACAGCTCGTGCCACAATCGATTTATTGAAAGACACGTTTGGTGACCGCCTAATTTCACGTTTTGGACCTGTGAATTGGCCTCCAAGATCTTGTGATTTAACACCGCTAGACTATTTTCTGTGGGGCTATGTAAAGTCATTGGTTTATGCGGATAAGCCACAAACGCTTGCCCATTTGGAAGACAACATTCGCCGTCTTATTGCCGATATACGGCCACAAATGTTGGAAAAAGTCATCGAAAATTGGACGTCCAGATTGGACTACATCCGAGCCAGCCGTGGCAGTCCTATGCCAGAAATCATATTTGAAATGTAATGCCACAAGATTATCTTTCGAATAAAAAAAAATTCATGTCAATCGAATAATACATCGTTGTTTTATTGCAATTTAAAGTTCTATACCTCTAAAAAAAACACCATTTACATTTAAAAAATATAGTAGGGTTTGTTCAGTAGTCAAGTCATAGTAAATAAGATATCAGAATCATTTAATTTATTGAATTAAATGCAGAATTTAAAAATGGTGAATTTCAGAGGTAATTATATTTGGTAAAAGGGCAGCATATATATATGTATATATATATATATATAAAGGACGTGATGTTGAAAAATAATGTTTTGATTTTATGATTACATATAGTTCTAAGAAATAGTTCTATTTCGTAGAACCTTTTATTAAAAGAAGAGGAAGAGATTTTAAATATTTAATTCCTGGAAGTTTAGATGGAAGTTAATGGAATTGATGAAATGGGAAAGCTATTTAAAGAACTCTAATGAAGTAGTTTTGTATTCAAATGAAAAATATCTATACTTCCGGAAGAACTTCACTGAAATAGAATTCTCTGAATGCTAAGTAATCAGTTTCTCACAAAACTGTATTCAGTAAAACTATAAGAACAAATTAAAAGGTTTTTATTACTTATGATGCAACTGAAAATTCTAAGAGGCTTTTTTAGAATAACGGGATCAAAAATATTAACGAAAAATTTGTTTTAGTTCCTATTTCTGGTATAAAAATTCCATTTATTAGTGTGTTCATCACGAATCATTAAATTCTTCGAATAGGAAATCTGTTTCCACTAATTACGATTGCTTCCCTATTCAGTTAATTATGACTATGGTTGATTTTTTTTCTCAATAGAAGGTGGGAGGGCATTCAAACTGACAAAATGGCTTAATGATAGTAATAATTTATTCTGCATTTTTATATAAATATTATGGAAACTATTTTTGATAAAATCATTTTTTTAAAATGATTATCATAATTTTTTACGGGTTACTTTGCAACTTTAAGGTGAGTATTTGAGTTGGAGAAGTATTTTTTATTTTGAATGGCAGGAAGGAGCAGTGTTAAACTTAATTAAAAGCATATTTTTGTAGAAACATTATTAGTAATATTTAATAGAGGTTTTATATAGGAGGAATGTGTGTGTTTGAAGTGTTTATCTCTCTTCCTCTAGTTATTTGCCTTTGATATAGTGCTGGAAAAAAGTTGTCAGTTGAAATTAAGAAGAAGTCAGTTGAAATAAAGAATTGTTTTTAAAATCAAATTTCAGCTATTTAAAGTTTTAAATACTAGATTTTTTTATAAAACTAAAATACAACCAAAAAAATTAAAAACCTCTTAGTACTCTTTTTTTTAAAAAAAAAAAAAGTTTATTTATAGAAAATAAGTGTTCACAATTCTTGTTTCCATTTTTTTTTTTTTTTTTTGCTCAAAAATGTCTTATTTTTCTTCTTCAAAAATTTTATTGTAAAGAATATTAGGATTTCTTTTTAGTTTTTTTTTTTTTTTTTTTTTGGTTGGGGAAATTTAATTTTTCTTTTCTTCATGGCATATGAAATATATATAGATATTTTTGTACATTGCATTGATTGAGGGTTTTGACGGGGAGGGGGATTGGAGCAGATTTGACGTTGAATCCTAAAAAATGTAACCTTATGTGTAAAGAATTAAAAAGTCGATTTCATCCAGTCGAATCTCCATAATACGAAACTCTATATTGCGAATTTTTCTATATAGCGAACGTTTTCCTGGAACCGAGAACATTTCACAATATTCTTCGTAAAATAAACCTCCTAATAGCGAAGTGCATTTTCTATATAACGAACTCTTTTTCTCTTGTGATTCATTTTTTTTTCTCCCTATTTAAAATGTATTTCTCGACATTTCAAATTATTCTATGTTTTAAGGCTGTCTTCAGTAAAAGAACGAGAGCTCTAACTAAACGCGAAGCACATTTTCAGACAGAAAAATGACCCAATTTCCATGGAAATTTGCGTTATTATAACTCGTACCTCTGTTAACAATATTGTGTTTTTAAAAATTTCAAAATATTCCTTGAATACTTTTTTGTTTTAATACGTGAAGTCAAAGCCCATTTAACATTACGGTATAGGATAAAAAATGCGCAACACATTTTATACCAGAAAAAATTAATCAACTCGGTTAAAAATGGGAAGTATGATGGAAAATGCTGCTCTCTAAAGGATAGTGAAGCCAGAATATCATATTAATTTTTCATTTCTTTTATATCTGAAAAAATGTTCCAAATGCAGGTCCTATTCTGTAAGATAAACCGAAAACAGCCTTAACACATTTTATGATGGTCATAAATCTTGAACTGGTATTATTAAGTGCCTAACTCTTCGAGAGCAATAGAATTCTGAGGGTTTCATCCAAGAAGTGCAACCTTTATCCCCCATTGTCCAGTTTACTGGAAATGTTTTCCATATCCTCTTTCACCCTCAGTTCAGTTGTCTCGTGTCACCGTGTCCTTGAACTAGTCTGCGTTCATTTGTAGTGTTGATCAGTCGTACTGGTAACTTCGTTTTTAGTAGCTCGCAAATTGTCGAAACGTAAGTGCTTGAGCTTCAAAGAAAAAAATTTATTCCTTAGGAAGTGTATAAAGGCATCAAGAAACTTTCCTTGCAGTTCTTTCTTTTTTTTCCCCTTTGATAGGTAAGATATGTATAAAATAAATATATATTAATTTACAAAAAGGTGTGAATAATTACTTTTTTAATATGTATTGTTTATGAATTTAAAATATTTTTATGTGGTTTTTAAAGAAAATTGAAATGTGAACTTCTGTATAGCGAATATTTCATATAACGAACTTTTTTGGGGGGGGGGATATTTAGGGACTTCGTTATATAGAGGTCCGACTGTATTTCTGTCCCCAAATAAATGAATTTTTTTAACATAAAGAGGTCTTAAGCAGATTTTAATTGGGACTGGTAATTTGCTTAATGCTTCATTTTTTTATTATTTATTTATTTATTTATTTTTTGTATTGTAGCGGGCTATCTCGTGGCTCTTAAACTAACATGATGTAATATTCTAAGTTTTACTTAGAGTGACTACCACCTTCTTGCTGTATAAGCAGATTATGCAAACTAATTCTAAGATATAAAAGGGAATGAGAGGGAGAGAAAGATAAATGTGGAAATACAGCTTTATATATAGTTGAGAAGTTAGCGATTAGCATTGCGGAGATTTTCACTTTGAAAACTGGATTCTTCAACTAGTTAGAACTTCACTGCTTAAGCCTGGGCACCTATTGGTTTGAATGGTGAAGTGATTTTGAAAATTTCTTGGATGAGTTTTATTGGAAGACGGATTCGAGACCCATCATGAACACTGAAGCTTCTGTCACTTTCTGGGGGTAACCATTCTGAAGGTCTGCAATATTTCGGGTAAGTTAATTTTTAATCACTTAAGTAATATTTGATCTTCTTCGTAACTCTTCTTAAACAGGGGCAGGTAGATAAATAAATACATTATTTTGATCATTTGTATATATAAGTATTTCTTGCTGTCTTGTGTCACGGCAGCTGTTATTCTTAAAAGGTCGGGTTTGTGTCACAATCCCTCGTAGTTTGACAGTCAGGCTTTGTGGGGACCGTTAAAGTATGGGTATATTACATCTCATAAGATCTATATTACGTGCTTTTCAATTTCCAATCATGGGTATTTGATGATAAATTTCGCTTGAAGTTTCCTTCTTCACCGCATTAGTGAGCAACTTAAAAGCCTATGATTGACGAATTTAGCGAGTTGAAGCAATACTTGTACCATAAAAAAAGTGCAGGTAAAATTGAATCTTGAGCTCTCTAGTAGTAAAATATCATAAACTATATACTATAATAAAATCCACAAAAGAGCCGACATTATCGGATGTAAGAGGCTCTCACACAAGGGTAAAGTTGATAGCTTAAAAGTATACGAAGTGATTGGGGGTGATAACAGAATGATTATGGCTGTGTGCTTGTGGCCAGTAATGTTCAAGTCGATCCACATGTCCGAGTTCTGGTTTCAGCTTAAATCCGTAGTCTGGAATAATAAGTTACCACACGTTAAATGGAATTGGACCTCAAAAGATCTATGATAAGGAAGAGAAAATCCGTAGTGGAAAAATTACGAGGTTCACTGCCAGTAACCTCTAAAGCAGAGGTTTCCAAACTCCTTTTTGTCTCATAGATCCCTTGTCATATTTTTCGGGTTTAGGTATAGATCCCTACTTAATTAATATTAATTTTTTGCAAATTTATCAACTTAATTGTCTTTTTGACACAGCTCTGGTACTACTACTGCTTTACAAGAATTAAATTTCTAACTGTAATGAAGTATAGTGTTTAAAACTTAAAGAAGCACACGTTAATTAATTAAATCAAAAGTTAATTAACACATAAAATAACTAAACAAATAATAATAAAAAACGAGTCTTACAGTAGTCGCATATGATGTGTAACATCTGACATGTTATCGTGGTAAATACGCAATACTAACTTTTTTCCTGAAAAAAATATGAATCGGGTATGATTGGAAATAATTTTCTATCGAATAATTATATCTTTAATGAAAATTATATGTAATTATATATAACAAAAGGAGTAAAAACAAATGCAATATTTTATCAAAAATAATTATTCTTGTCCAATTTGGGGAAAAGCGGAGACTTATGATAACTAAAATATGACACATATACTTGTGATTTCAAAGTATTTAAAAACCGATGAAAACAGTGTCAATAACAGTATCAATGTTATCAGTCGAAACATTCTAATTTGTGTTCATTTCGAGCTTGGGTTCATCATTCATAAAAGCTTTGAGCGGCTCAGATTTTGGCAAATTGAAGTTAAAGTTAAAATCACCTCTCAAAATCAGGGGAAGAAGGTGATAATTTTTTTTAAAGCGCAGAACCACCTTCGTTATATGGTAAGAGTACAAAATGCGGGAAATCTTTAATTTTGAAGTGATAACTTCTATTGGCCCGATTTGCTAGAGAGTGAACTTGAATGAACGTCACGTTCGGGAATGTAACGCTCCTTCGACTTTTTTCGCTTGTATTCGGAAAACATGCTCCGACAAGATTGGTCCATCCCTAAAAAGAAATCACGTGACTAAAAGAGAGAGACGTTCTCCCAGGGTTTTTATTCCCTTTTCTCCCCCTGAAGCAGAAGCAATGCTCACTCATAAACAGGTACTCCGACAACCCATTCTTCGTATTTTCTCCCCTTTATTCTTGTGTCATTATTGAATTTCCTTCTTTTTAATTTTGAAGGCACGATATATTAAATTGATGCATTTATGCCAACATCCCTAATTATGTATAAATTTAAGATATTTTGTTTTATATGAGAAATTAGTATTTAAATGTGAAATTAGTGTTTTGTTTTTATTCTGTATATATATAAAATCTTAATTAACTTAAAAATATTAGTAACTACTTAACCTAAAGCTGCACGCATTTTATACTAATGCATCGTTATTGCTGTGCGCCCAACTGGTCATCATATAAACTTGGCAACCATACGTTTTGGTTTTTTTTGTTTCCCAAAAGATGAAGAGTTGATTCAAACTTCAAAAGAGACAATCCCTAGGAAATTTAAAAATAAATCAGATGATATTCCAATAGAAGAGTATCAAGTTTTAAAGTACATAGAGGGTTATTGCGTTTATAATATAAAATTCGAATGCTACGATTACAAATATAGGTTTGTTGTAGATAAAAAAATCAATTTCAATTCAGAAAATGTCGAAAGAAGAGGGGAAAATATTTGAGACTTCTGGATAGAGGCAGGCCCTCTTTCCCTCTTAGGAACGCTAGGCACATGCCTAGAGCGCAAAAAATTGGAGGGAAAAAATTAAAGTTACAGAGAACGCGTACAACCGCCTAGTGTTTATTTAAAAAACCCAATTATTTTCTTTCATTTTTTATATCTAAATTATCAAATCTTCGTTTCGCTATCGGCCAAATTATTATGTAATAATCACTTGGCTTTTCTTCCCAAATAATATTTTGTTTCGTGTATACGGTTATTAAATTGTTCTCAAAACTCGAAATAAAATCTTTATCGCAACGTTTCTCAAACTGTGAGGTGCGCCCACCTAGAAGGGCACGATAACCCTACTTGGCGGGAGGCGCGATCATATCTCGAAAAATCGAAAATGAAATATTTAAAATAATTAGCAATGTAATACAATAAATTGCAATTAATTACAAAATAAAATACATTCTTATGTAATAAAAAATTAAATACATATTCACACTAATATAATGCACACTAATATAAATGAATCAATACTGCACAAAGTATTTGATGGTTAATTTATCAATATTCAATTAAAAACAAGTTTAGTAATTACTATTGATTTCCTTGGGCTTGTCATATACAAAATTATATATAAAGCTTAATATGTATTTTGATAATTAGTACGGTTTATAATTAAAGTCGTATTATATCGTAGTTTTACCATTTAAGTACATTATAATTACATTCATCACATTGTTACTATAAGATGGGGCGCGATGAATATTCTGACTGAAAATTGGGTCGCAAATATTGAAAGTTTGAGAAGCACTGCTTTATCGCAATCTACAACACTCTTTTGGTACCATGAATCCCTTTAGATTCTAAGCAAGATTTCTGTTCACAAGAACGCCGAGGGTTCAATTCTTCTCCCCCGCCTCCTCATACACCAACAGATTTTTAATCTTTAGCTTAGCCCTTTTTATCTCTTTTTTTTAAAAAAAAAAAAACTTAATTCCCTCCTCTTCCTCCCCCATAAAAAGTTATGTGCACACCCTGCTTCAGTTTACTAGTTTTATTATTAAATTATCGTGTCAATACGATTCATAAATCCAAGCTGCTAAATATTTTGTGCGGGTTTGCTTTTTTACTCTGTGCTTTAAGAGACGTATGCAGCCCTCCAGTCTTCCCCCTCTTTGTATCATTAAAAATTAAATATTATACTAAAAAACATTTTTTCCCTTTTTTTATACATATGTATTGAAAAATTTCTCTGTATTTACTTATATATTTAAACATTAGATTGGCGTAAGACAATTACTCGAATAGTAAATTGTTTCTCGTCAACAAAGTTTTTAGAAAATCAGTGAAAATATTCGGATTATTCCTAAAGCAGCCAGAGTCCATTTTATTGGTAAAAATACCACCGTGGGAAAATGTTCCCTCCACAAAGCCCCCCAACAGAAGCACATTCTTTATTTTATGACCTACCCAAGGGCTAATAAAAAGAGGGTTGAAATGACCCTTCAGAAAATACTCTTTTTCGAAGAGAGATAGTTGACGCAATATCAAATCAGCAAACACCCACATACAATTTCTTCAATTGTTCTTCATTTTTTTTAAAACTGCAAATGGTAATTATGTGATTTTACTTTTGATTTATTTTATATTCTCCCTTAAGACTTAAAAAAATGTACAAATATTTTTATAATATTAAGGTAAAATCAAAACATGTTTATTATTTGCTTTCCTTTACAAAGGTGGCAGTGAAAATAATGTTCATCTTGATGAAATCTATTTTTTAATAAATTTTTTTTCTTTTGTAAATTTTCCGTTTTACATCAGCTAATTTTAAGACTTTTGTCTATATTTATATATATATATTTCAATGCACTTTTGTAGTACTTTTATGTTAATTAATATACATCAATACTGGATTTCTTTGCTTGAATACATCTTCTAAAAACACGCTTTTCTATGCAAGAACAGTTTTATAAAGATTAATTATTAGTGTAAACAGGAATTTTTTTTTATTTTATCAGATTGAAAATATTTTACATTGAGTCAGTTTTTTCTTAGATGTTTCTTATATTCTTATGAGCCTTTCATGAGTGATATTTGTCTCTTTGTCCGGTAAAATATTAGACATCTTTCTAAAGTATTAATACATAACTTTTATCTGAAAATATTTTAAGTGAGAATTATAAAAAAAAAATTAATATAAATGTGGAAATATTAGTCTATGACCTAAAAAGAAATAAATGTCAGAAGCTTTATATTATTGACAGCGACTCTGCGAGTAGTGTAGTATTCCTTCCTTTCGTCACGTCATCAAAAAGCTGTCATGCCCTGTTCCTCTCAGGGCATAAGAGTTTCCCTAGCCCAACTCAAACAAGGAAAACAATGATCCAAATGAAAGCACGATAAAGTACGAAACAACGCTTGACGGAGTTTTTTTTAGATATTTAAATAATTTTGCATCTAAAATATTTATAACCTATTTCAGCTACCATAAACCTATTGTTTCTTTCTTAGAATACAATTAATTAACAAATATGTATACTTCGCAAAAAATATTACTTTTTATGTGTACAGACATATGAATAAATATATAATTTTATATGATAATACTAATATAACATCCCCTTGTTTTTTATTCACCTAACTAATCTCTGAAATGACATTACAAAATTTGAAGTTATCACTTCTATGGTGTGGTCATAAGCACACACACTTTTTTTTAACCGTTTGATTCGAAGAAATGTATATACGACCACCGAAATCACTGTTTGTCCATTTTCAAATAAGCATTCTGCCGCACTTATGTCCCCCAATATCGTGACTAATGGATTTAGAGTCAAGCCCTTGAGGGCTTGATGGCTACTAGAGTTGGACCAAGGCCATTTAGCTTTGGTTGGACCCCCATGCGTGGATAGCGAAAAGACACAGACACACACTCTCATTGGTCAAATCAAGTAGCGTGCACTTACGTCACATCCTGTTACACACATTTGTCCCTTTTCATGAAATCACTCCCAACAAATATCCAGCAACCGAGAGGAAAGATGTTACACATCAAAAACAAATTATTTTAATGGGAGGAATGAATCTGATGCTACAAGTTTTTGACATTTGGTTTCAATATTGTCAGGTTTAATCTTAAATCTCCTTTGTTGGTAGTGTCCCGTTTTTTCTTTCTTTTTTTGTTTTAGGGATTGGCAATCGTGCCGCGCTGAATCTCCTTCTCACTAGGAAAAGCAATTAAAAACTTACTCACGACATTTCATAAGTTGGGACAAATATAACGAGTTTGTCTTTTTAAAAACAAAATTGATGACATCCATTTCTAAATTTTACTCTAAGATCTTCGTTATAGTGCTTATTCCGATAAGTTCCTATTGTAATGTGACAATTTTTTTTCAATGGGACCATGTGAATTCATTGCCTAGTGTAGTATCACCAGTTAAAGAATTCTCAAATCTAGTTTTAAAATTTGAACAAAAGGCATTTAAATATTGAATGTAAGCTAAAACATCCTGACAGACTGTCTGTGACAAATTAAGAAACTGAGAAAAAATTCGGAATATCCAGTATTATACTTCTTTAGCCTAATTCTGGAAAGAAAAATTGAAATGGTTCTTGTTTTGATAAAATTTATACTGTCACCGTGTAAGTGCAAATTAACGTCATTAAATTTAGTAAATAAATCTGTAAATAGATAAAATTTGGTTTCCACTTGATTTAACTTTCTTTTAAAATTAAAGTCACGCTCTATCTTAGACTCCCACTTACACCTCATAGACCTCAAATTATTTTTCTGCTGACATGGACCCCTGGGGTCGATATAGACCACTTTGAGAATCACTGTTCTAGAGTAGGGCTTTTAGCATACATTCTATAGCAAAAAAAAAATCGACATACCAAGTAGGAGTTGCCCAATCGTAATGAAATTTCGTATACAAAGAAATTTGGACCGAACATACAGCCGAACGAGATGTTATCAAAGTGGAGTTTTTTCATGAGTATTGAACAGTTCCGTATATAGAGTCTAACACAACATTAAAGGCTCATTCACACAAAGGCAGCGAGCGTTGAAGATGTAGCCAATCAAAGGGCTCAAAGGTTTTAGACTGTCTGCGTATTCACCGATCGTTGTTAATTTCATTTGTGTGGATAAGCTTTAAAGAACTCTTTTCGAAACTTTTTTAAATTTCTATTTTTATATTTTTAAATCATTTTTCAAAATTTAAACGATTTGTTTACTCCATTGTTAGTTTCTCTTCTTAGCAATTATCTTTCTTGACAGATTCCATTCGCTTTCCCCCCTGGAATCTGATAGCTGTCTCTCTTTCTATTAATTTACATCAGATTTAGTAAAAAATTTGTTTTTCTTTACCTGATTTCCATCAAATTATTGCAGCTCGCGTGAAGATCCCCCAGAAACTTGTAATGAATTTCTTCATACTATTATTCTTTTCTTTTTAAACACTTTTAACACATCTGATCAAATGGCTTCTAAAATTTAATTTTGCATATTGTTTTCCTATTCTTTTTTACTGTAATTTTGGGTTTTCAACTTTTATTCTAAACACAACCTTCCTCTGGTCACTCGTTTTTCACGCCCACTGGAGAGGCCCACTTCATCTTGATGTCCGAAAGTGAGCACTGACTTATTAAGTCGCTCATCATAGATTTATCAAGAAAATTATGCAGATTATTTATATTTTTATCATTTTCACATTTTTCTGTTTTTATTTATGTTCAATTCCGAACTTCTCTAAATGTATTTGTTAATTCTGATTCGGAGATAAGTACCCTTTTCGGAATGGAACTCTGTTACTCCTACTCTATTTGCCAATGAAAAAGCTAATATACAGCAAGAATCAGGCAAATGAATTTTTTTAAAAACTGAGCAATTTCTTTTTTCTGTTTTTGTAGATTATAAAAGGGGACTTAATATTTTTAAACAATACATATATTCATTTTTATATTAAGCACATTTGCCCCTCTAAAAATTATTTAATAATTAATATTTAATAATGATTATTTCATGATAATTTAACTATTATTAATAATTTAATTAAGTTTTTTGATAATAATTTATTTAAAAACAATTTATTTTAATAGAAATGTATCATGATGTGGCGAACTCTCGCCCGCGGATGTGTTAGAATGCACCAAAGGAGGAGAAATATTTATAAAACCAACACTTTTATTATGACTATCAAATCACTATTTAAATTTTATCTAAGCTAGGGGAGCTCTATCAGATTAATTGCTAACTTAAATATCTATGAGCACTGTTCTAATCCACAAAGATCAATCCACAGCAATACTAAGCATCCTAAATTGTGTGTGACGTGTCTGATCCTTTTACTTCAATCCTTTACTACCTCCGGTAGCTTCGATTATTCTATCACTAACACTTTAGGTTCAGCATTACAACAATCGCCATCCTCTCTCTCCAACTTCCCTCTTCACTTGACTTTAAATAGTAACTCTCATTAGCATAAATCACGGTCCCTTCATAGAAAGTGGCTTCATAATCATATGTCATCGACAGGATATTCCCTAGAGCAAGGGTGTCAAACTCAAAGACCGACTTGGGCCAAATAAACAATGTTTAACTTTAGGTGGGACACAAACGGAAAGTTTATTTCGAATAATACATATAAACATAAATAAAAGAACAAGAAAAATTTAATGTTTATCTTCTGACACTTGACATCTCTTTTCTGCTATCTTTCCTATATTGGGAGACATTTTGATGTTTCATTATGCCGAGATACTGGCCGGGCCACAAAACTGTTCGTTTCGGGCCGCGAATTTGACACCCCTGCCCAAGAGAATCAGGAAGAATCGTGAATCGAACCCGTTACAATGTTCGCTAAGTATTATTCTCACCTACAAAGGCATGCATCGTAAAAATATATTGCAAATATCCTAAATGTATGAATTAACATAACCGCGGGAACCTTAAGAACACCTATCTTTTAGCTATGGCGTGCCAAGCCAATCTACCAATAGGATTCAGTGTGCCACCCAATAGGACATGTTTGAATCCATTCGATTCGCGCGATAATGCATGCAGAGTTAGAGAAGAGAGGTTTACAATTTTATTTTTCTAATTTGGCATCATTTAAAGATATTTCATATAACCTAAAAAATAAACAGCATACAAATATTTATTTCTTCAACAAAAATTTTAAGAAATTGAAATTGTACGTATATTAAGTACTTTTAAACATATTTATTAAAATGAAGAAAAAGCAACATAAAATATAAGTATTTCCCTTCATTATAGTTAAATGAAAAGATAAATAAAAATTTTAAAGCGAGCCTAATGCTTGCACAGCTCTATTTTTATACCACAAAATCGGGGGTATAATGTGTGACATTCGGTTTGACACGATTCTGAGCATTCAGCTGTTAAACAATTTCTTTACCGCCCATCCGGTATAGTGGTTAGTGACGCTGACTGTGGTGCCGTAGGGTCTGGGTTCGAATCCTGGAGAAGGCATGGATGTTTGTAAATGTATAGTGCCTTTGCGGCATGGAGGTACTCTAAACAGCCGTCGAGCCGCATGTCCTCTCGTGAGGTTGGTGAAAGGGAAAGAGAGGTGGTAGGCCCCCTGATCACTCCCAGGGTGTTCTCCCTCAAAATTGGATGGAACCGAGCAAAATAGCAATGTCACCTGCATGATGCTCAAAGCTAAGGCTAACGACAGGCGTAAAACTCTAGCCCTTAGCCGCGATGAATTTCGTGGACCTTGATCTGATGTTACTGTCGATCAGGTGGCAAAAGCAACAACTCAGTTTCATTGCGGACTCGAAATATTTCTCGTATGAGGAAAGGGTTTTTACTTAAATATGTAGAACCAAAAGCGGAGAACAGAGTACATTTCTATCTACAAACAATTAAATTTCTGACGTTCAATAATTTACAAAATAGTAGTAAATTTATTTTTGCAGTTATCTTTCAGTTTTTTTTTTTTTTTTTTTTTTTTTTTGTAATTCCGCAAATGTAAGAAAAACTCTTACGTTGTTTGTCAAATAAGGTCTATTACAAATTTATCAACTTCCATGCACACAAATATTGACAAATTTGTATAGTAGTGCAGAGTGCCAATGATAAATGTACCGCGTGCTACATGTGGCATGCGTGCCAGAGGTTACCGATCCCTAATCTATACCTTTGAATTAGGGAAAGCTATGAACTATTGTATAAGAAATTAATAAAAGTATGTGTTGATAATTGCTTAAAATATGCTAGATACACATGATTCTTTGCTATCCATTAAAAAAATTTAATGGAGTTAAATGCCGCCCAGCCAGTGTGGCCCCGGATCGGGTTTGAATGGAATCCCGAGTAAGGCATGGTTGTATCTTCTTCGAAAAAAGAAGTCGGAGTTTCACCTGTGTAATGGATTCCCGTCTCGAATGGAAAGCAGCGCACCCCTTCCGTTCTATGCTGGGATCATCATTTGTAATAAATGTCTATATTCTTCTCTTTGTATTGTATGTTTCTGTTCTCCCATACTCGCGCGTATTCCATATATATTCCAGGATAAAAACATACAACCACTGGAGTTAAATCTTTATTTAATTTCTTTTCTTGAAGATAGCAGTCAAACGTGTGTATTTGATTTCGAGATCTTCACTTGAATTTAACCGGCGGCGCAACAGGTTTTTTCGTCAACATTAGCATTTTTACTGATGTATTTAAAATGCTTGCTGATATAGTTGTTACGTAACAAGTGGTTTTCTTTCTATAATGAGCTTCTATAATAAAAATGAAATGATGAATTCAATATGTGTTGAGATTTTCTTTTTTGAAGTACTGGAGTTTGACTTATTTACTATCTTGGGACCTTATTATAAGACTTTTTGAAACAATAATTTGAGAAACCTTTTACTATTAATGCTTTTCAAGCTATGAAATAGATGTTTTCGAATAACTTACCATTGATATTAGTGTATTGAGGTTTATTATATAAAGAAGTTACTAAAATCATTTCAAATTATCTTCCAAAGTTTTCGTGCATATTATTTGGTAAGTATAAACACGCATTCACTCACACATTTCGAGTATTTGACTGCATTTCATCTTTATACTTGATTGTGTATATAATGTTACGTGATTTCTTTCTGGAACATACATCGTGGCCGTGGTGGCCTTTTGGTTATGGTCACGAACCCGTGGCTGATGTGTTGCGGATTCGAGTTCTAGTACCACTGAAGACCCACCGTGTAGAGGAGCTGATACACATTAAATATGCTAAGGCTCAAAGTCCTCCCGTTGGTGTGGTATTTGGAGAGGTTTATGCCAGCTCAGGTGTCGTCCTCGTCACTTGACTGAAGCTCAAAATTTCGAGATCCTTCGCCAATAACACTCGTGTTGCTTTACGGTGCAATGTTAATAATCACTCACTGTAATCACTTTGAATGAGTCAATAAATCTATCGAATGAAATTTATCTATCACTCCAAAAATACCAAAAATAATAATATAATTCAGTTTATTCCTATATAATAATAACTTTTGAACATTATTTTATACAGTTTCTTACTTTTATAATTTTTCCTAGTAAGGTACGATGGTTTCAAAGTATTTATTTGTCCCAAATATATTATGCAATCTTAGCATTGTGAGAGAAGTTAATAATTTTATATATATATATATATATATATATATATATATATATATATATATATATATATATATATATATATATATATATAAATTGGGCACAAATTTCCATTAAGAAAAATTTAAATAAAGATAAAAAAAACGTAATATATATATATATTTTGTTATTATTTTTTTACTTTATTCCATTCTGATACATTTTAAAATATTACGCAGCACTAGCTATTCTTAACAGTTTTCAAACAAATTCATAAATGTCCCTTTTTCAAACCATATCAAGATCTAGTGTAATTATTTGACTGTGTTTACTAGCTACTACATATATATGCATATTTTTCAAAAAAAACCAAAAAACCTTAGATAACTTTCTCTAGAGTTCGTAATTTTTGCATGGATCATTTCATTTGAACAATAGCGGGTAGTGATTGATTTAGTTTTTACAAAACAATCCTTCACATTCATGTTTGGATAAATGATGTGTTTTTCCGAATCTGAATCGAAATCATTGACCGACTATAAGATATTTGTCTTAAAAAACAATGCTTTTTCTCAATAGCTTTCAAACAAATTTTGTTAAAAGGCTTCTTTTCTTATTAATTTTAATGAGTTAATTTACACATAAATTAACCCCTTTTATGTGTATATGTATTTTAAATATCGAGTCATTTTTGAAAGACTCACGTGGGCTGATAATTAATCAATATCGCACTCCAAAGCGACACGGGAACTATTGGTCATGAACCTCGAAATTTTGAAACTCGATCACGTGATGAGGGTAATACCTGACCTAGCACTCCACTGTCCAAAATATCCCACATCACCAACGCGAGGGCTGGGAGCCACGACAGATTCAACGTGTATAAACTCCTCTACACGGTAGGTCTTCAGTGACACCAGTACTCTAATCCATGACCAGACAAACCCTGGTGTTAACTCGTGAGCATGGCCACTAGGGCATAAAATTTTCATGGAATTCACTTTGTCTCTATTAATGTTAGAAAGTTATTATTGACAAGCGACCTCGTAATTTTAAACATGTAATGTAAATTTTTAAAGTCAATTCCTACTTAGGTCAACAAAGAAATTTTTTTTTCGTTTAAGTTTAATATTCGAATAATTAATATTTGAAAAAAATTGTATGTGTGTGTGTGAACATCAAGTGTCATCCACTACAAGTTTAAAAAATATATTTGAAGCCAAAAAAAAATTCGTTAGAAAAATGTACTGGCGCCATCTGTTGCAGGAAGTTCTGACTACATAAGAAATAACGCAGATTAAATTTAAAATTCATCAAATGTCTGGCCATTGACCATCAGGTCATTAGGCAAG
The DNA here is from genome assembly GCA_019973935.1 of Trichonephila clavipes. NCBI lineage: Eukaryota > Metazoa > Arthropoda > Arachnida > Araneae > Nephilidae > Trichonephila > Trichonephila clavipes. The sequence goes on along the minus strand of BMAU01003406.1, from coordinate 516,027 downwards.
ATTAAATTTAAAATTAAAAATTAAATTTAATTAATGACTTAATATTTGAAAAAACTGTATTAACATCAAGTGTCATCCACTACAAGTTTTTTTAAAAAAAATTTTGAACTTCAGTGGGTGAATAAAATTTTTTTTATTAACGATTAAAGATATATAAAATTTGAATAAGATATATATATATATATATATATATATATATATATATATATATATAGGGAGAGAGTAAGCTAATAGAGTAGGAATTGAATAATGATCAAGAAAAGAACAACATTAGAGTAAACATCTTGTGTCAAATATACCACCCTCTCTCCCTCTCTTGTAATCTTACTTGTACCACGTGAGGCTATGGGGTGCTGTCGAAAGTAATGTAAAGTAGTTTCACTGTTTCTAATATGGTCTTTGTTGGAACTAGAACAAAAATCACGATTCCATTCCAGCGTTACAGACAATGAAATTCATTTCGTTTTAACCTTCTATACCCAATAAAAATGGTTGCAAAAGGGAAGAAATTTTAGTAAATAATCATCTAATACTCTTTCAACATATTATTTAAGATTAAAAAATAAAATAAAGTTTAGAATAAAATTAGAGTGAAGGTTTCCGAGGTTTAACGAGCATGAAGGCTCTCTCTTCATGCTCGTTAATAGTTTATATATATATATATATATATAACTTCCATTCCTCACTTATATTACATGTTTCACATATGTGCCCACTTCATATATATATATATATATATATATATATATATATATATATATATATATATATATATATATATATATATATATATATATATATATATAGGGGGGTATTTGGTTTTATATATGTTTTTTTAATATTTGATTCGATTGAAATCACAAATCAATTTTCTGCTTTCAACAAATTTTACAACTACGTTTCATTTGCACTTTTTTTTATATTATAATTTTACTAATTTATCTCTCAAAAAATCTATCTCTAAAGCTTTAATTTTTTGCTTTGCATTTTATAACTTGAGATAGTTTTGTACATATGGAGTTAAATAGTAGATGAACAATGACGTATGACTTTGTCGTTCAGCAATTTATGAATAATTTTTATTTTGTTGGTGTTATTGATTTTTAAACTTCAGTCATGAAGTTTTTAATCTTCTTCAGAATTTTCAAGGTGATCGTTATTGTTTTTCACGAAGTTTATATAATGTTTTTCATGAGTTAATAATACAATGGATAATTTATTTCAGAATATCGACTTGAGGCAGGTGTCTTTAGATCTGACGGCAGATGGGTTCAAAAACACGTTTCCTCTACGTACCTCCAAACGTGTCAGCGAATGAAATCAGTGATTGCGTTTATATCTTCTTGCCTTTTCTTCGTAAAAAAGTTCAATTTAATTGTTCATGAAAAACATTTATAAGAATTGAAACAAAAGAATTCACCGATAAGTATGTAATGCGAAAGAAAAGTTTTAATTTTGAAAGTCCTTTAATAAATATCTTTTCTTTTTAAATAAAATTCTCGAATAGAGTTTGAAGTTTAATAGCACAAGATTTAAATTTGATTAAATGTTCCTACAAACAATCGATTAAAAATACAGAAAAAAAAAACTGAAATTATAATGTTGCGTTCGTTGTACACTGATAAAATCAGAAGCAAGAGTGCAAGAGAAGTTGAACAATGAAGGCAAAACAAAAGTAATTTTTTTCTTAAATTTTGATTTTTTTAAATTCCTTTCTGTATCTAGTATTCTTGGTGGTATCTCAGGACAAAGAGCATTACATTCAAAATTAGAAGATGCAGTTCACTTCAATTCTTAATATATCGTCAAAAATCTATTTGGGGGAAATTAAGGTATCCGACTACGTTCTTCGGAACCATGATTTCCAAAAGCGCATAAATGGTTAATTTTCATGATATTTAGCGTCACTTAGATTAGAATATATGCATAAAATTGTTTTAAGGACATTTTGAGAAAAATAAATTTATTTAAATACAATATTTTGGCAAAAAATTAACTTAGAATAATCTTTTTTCCAAATGTTCTCCTTTTGTGAAAAATGCTTCGATTAGAATAATAGTTTGCCTGTATATAGCTCAGACCTATGTTCAGAGGCTCAACTAGAATTTTTGAAATATATAACTTAGAATTGGATTTATTCATATTTTACGACAACAGAGGGGAGCAATTTTAAGAAAAAAACGCCAATAACTATTTCAATTGGTGGTAACTCTGAAAATAATGGGAATTTTTCAAAAATTCTAATTGAGCCTCTGTAGAGAGGTCTGAGCTATATACAGGCAAAATATTATTATTATAGATCCATTTTTCACAAAAGGAGAACATTTGGAAAAAAGATTATTCTAAGTTAATTTTTGGCCAAAATATTATATTTAAATAAATTTTTTATGTCAAAATGTCCTTAAAACAATTTTATGCCTGTATTCTAATCTGAGTGAGAATAAATATCATGAAAATTATTCATTTATGCGCTTTTTTAAAATCCCGGTTCCGAACGTAGTCGGATACCTTAACGTGGTCTCTAAGGAGAAAGCAGAATTGATAAAACAAAATAAAATCTCACAAAATGAAGCAATAAATATAAGAATAAACCTTTTTGATAATAAGAGAAAACATAGGTACAGGTAGGTATGCATCGTTGTTGAGGTTAATTGAAACATTACTATTGACTATGGTGAGCTAATTTTTTTTTTGTTAAATGTATTTCACCAATACTTAGCAAAACTTTTAAGCAAGTTTCTAAAATGCTTAAAAAGAAAAACAATTCTTCCTTCCCTAGATTGAAGAAAAAACTTCGTTACTAATACTCGTGCGGTACAAATTTTTTAAGATTAAGAAATCGTTTGCTAAAATAAAAATATTTTCTCCCTGTAGTGCAAATAACAGTTAAATGGAAAATTAGAAAGTAATATAGAAACGAGAGAGAGAAGATAATATTCCAGAATAAATGGGAGGACCCATCACCTACCTCTTTAAGACTTTCTTTATTTCCTTTATATTTGAATGATTACTATAAATCAGTGGTCTTCAAACTTTTTCAACTCACGGAACCCCTAAAACTTGAAGGTGTTTTCATGGAACCCCTAGAACTAGATAGTGTTTTCGTGGAACCCCATTCCACACACACACACATACTTAGAAGAATACATCTCAAAATAATATTTAAAGTAGATAAACATGTTATAGGTACTTTATGTAAAGGCAATTAAAAGAAATATTGCATTTATTATTAAAAAATTCTAATGTAATTTACTCATTAGTAATATTAATTTGTGATTCAAGTGTCACCGACTCGTGCGTTATATTTAGCAACTGGGATATGTGCTTGTTTTTTATCACACAAATTGTCGAAGTCTATGTCTACTGAAATAATCTTCAGTTTCATTTCATATTCTGCGTTATTTGTTTTTATACTTTGTTTTTGTAGCCACTTACGTTGAGAAATATATTTCACTTAAGGTGACTGTCTACCTTGAAAATGTCGTTTTTCGTCTACATAAGGCATTTTTTTTATAAACAGTTTTTCTTTTTCCTTTACGGGAAATAGAAATAAAGGTATAGTGATTTTAAAAAACATCACTCTATGTAAAAGGACAGTAAGATAAAACTTTAAATGAGTTTTTCTCAATATTATGTTTTCGAAAGAAACTTTTTACCAGATACATGGTATCTTAAGAACCAAACCAGGTAACGTTTTAAAATTTTGTGGGAATGTTTATTATACTATTTTTTTCATACAGTGGACCATAAGTTTTGTTGTAGGTTAAATATTTTTCATTTAGGGTAGTTTTTATAAAGAAAAAACTGTAAAAAATATCAAAATTTTCGTATTATTATGTATAATTGTCTGTAATTTTTTGTATTTTAACATTTCTCTTAGATTTTGGTTCATTTTGAACAGCACTATAATATATATGCTATGTATAAAGAAAATTATGATAATTGTATTAGAAATTTTTATACAATGTTACCCGTTTCAGTAAAAATGTAGTAAAATTTCCTTGAAAGCAACCAATTTTTCTAAAAGTACAATATTTATTTAAAAAAATTTATGTATTTACATATTTTTTGTTATTTTTCTTCCTAAAAACACTCAATTTGTTTCAAAAAAATTTTTTTTTAAAAAAATTGCGTCCGAAAGTAGGCAGTCACCTTAAATACAATGGCATTCAAATGTTTATAGTTGTGTGAGAAATACTGTGTATTTATCATGTATTTGCAACATAAAATATAGGAGTGGTTCTTAAATTTAGATTTTAACATCGAACAGTGGTTTCCTTCATTATAGGTGGGTTTTTTTTCACAATTATACAAAATGGTGCATTTTCCATTAGAAAATTATTTAGTTATGCAAGACACTGTGTTAAATAACGACTGTACAATTATCCGGTGGAACCCAAGATAGTAAACAACAGAATATTCACAATCTAGTAGGAAGCGTATATATATATATATATATATATATATATATATATATATATATATATATATATATATATAATGTAATATAATAAAATGTAACTCATTTTAATATTCTTTTATTTTATTATAACAAAAGTTAAAAAGTGTTGAAAAGCAAAGTTGATTATACGTAAATAAAATTTTCAGTTTTAATGAATAAGATGAGTTTTAGATACTTGTAATTATACAAACTTCATAGAAATAATAATTGCGCATACATATTTATAAGTTTTTTTCAATTTTTTTATTGTGTGTCGGGGAACCCCATGGTTCCGTGGAACATAGTTTGAAGACCACTGCTATAAATGATTCAAGAACATTTTAATTACCATTACTGCTTCTTTTATTAAAAAAACATGTATAATGAGGCTGCTGTCAGTGGCATATATAAGGATGGGGGCGAGGGGTTCAAACCCCTCCCATACAAAAGATTTTTAATTTTTAGCATAAAGATTACGCCTCGACACTACTTATTCCTACGTATTTCTTAAATGTAAATTCCTGCAGATGTGTGCACTAGCTACGGTAACCGGTTAGGATTACTCGAAAAAAAATAATTAATTGGGGCAGTTTTGTTGAAGATGCTGACCACTGCGTGTTTTCGTTTGCCTGCTCTAACTAAAGAAATTTATTTCGTCCACCAATCTAAAAATGCTAAAAAAGAGTTTGGTTTCTCTCTATCAATAAAATCCGTCCATTCATTCTAAATTAAAATTATATGCTAGGTTTGCTTCTGCAATTTGTGACTAAGTCCCTTAGATAAGGCTGGATCGCTTTGTGATGTATTGGTTTTAGAAAAAGAGGAGTCTAAAATAATATCCTTCCTTCCGGCATTTTGATTAATTGATATAAAATAGAAGAAAGAAATCAAAGTTAAAAAAATAAAAGGAAGTGGGGGCATCATTTGAATGGTTGCATAATCTGAGTTTTTGAAGTTCACGAGTCAAATTTTGTTCTGGTGCTTTCTTCTCCTTTTTGTTTGTTTTTCTTTTTTGCATTGTTTGTTTCGTGTCTTTTTAGTTTTGCTTTTTTACCTGCCTGATTTTATTCTGACCGTGCACTTGTATTGGATAAGTTCATCGCACATTTTGTCTTCGTAAGCAGATCCGAATGGTATGTTTTTTACTTTGTCTTACATTGGGTCGGGTTTTTTAAAGCTTTGTATATTTTTATTTCCTATGTATTTTCTGAAACTTATATATAATTTTGCCCTTGACAAGTTTGTCAATACTTGCCTGTAATTTGAGACTATATGTTTAAATTTACATGTAAGTTATGTAACCTTTGTGAGCTTCTCCTGTAAAAAATGTAAAACGATAAGATTTTTGCTCAATAAGTGCTAAATGCGCGGGGGGTTATTATTATCCGAGGCACCAGTTTTTAACTCTAAACCTTTTGGGGGTAAACTTGGCCCCTTTTGGTATTCCAACAATAAATAGTCCTCGTGTGTTGCTTCTCATTGCGACGTTAATAAATAATGAATTTTTAAATATATGAATGATTCAAATGTTTATGTAGTAATAATAATAAAGAGAATTAGTCATCGTGTCTTTTTTTAACATATGCGATTTTTTTCAATTAACTTCATTTTCTTTGACTTTATTATTCATTTTCTACCTTACCTTTCGAATCAAAGTAATTTAAATAATATTGAATGCGGGTAACATCAACAACAAAAATAATTTTTTATTCAAAAAATTTACTTTCTAAGACAAAAAAAATTATATTCAGATTAAATTTTGTGTGAACATTGCATAAATGACTTTTATCTGAAGATTTTTGGGCTTTGTTGCATTATGCAGGCGTAACTGATAAGAATTAGACTGAAAATTACATTTTTTTTGAGTGAGTTTCAGTTTTTAATAATAATTGCAATTAAGTATTAGTCATGAGTTTATATAAAAGTGAGATAATTCAACGTGAAATTTAAATAATTAAGTTATCACTGATAATTATAGTATTAAGTATAATATATGCATTGTTACTACTAATAATAATTAACTAATAGTAATAATTTATATAGTAATGAAAGCAATAATTATTTATTTATCTTGTTAGCTTAATCTCAATAGCTTATTATAATTAATTTAGCTTATGATATTTAATTAATCAGTAAGGTGTATATATTGTTCTAATTTAGCTCTATTAAAAATTCTCTTTTACGCAGTTATTAAAAAAGTTATATTTATAATAATTATTACACTTAATTAAAGGGTAGGAAATGAGTAAATAATTGCTTACATCATTATTGAAGCTATATACAGAATAAGATTTATATATTTTGCAATGAGTTTTGAACCTTTTAAAAAAAATTAATGATATTAGAAAAAATCAAATCATGAAGAAGATTAGTCGATTTAAGTATGCAATTATTTTAATATTTGGTACAGTTTCTCTCTCTCATTTTTCAGTAATCTAATAATTTGAATTAATTAAATTTCATTAAAAAAAGATCCTTAGTTCCCCTTCTGAATGATAAATTGAATTTTTAACTGATTTGCTAAAGCATTTTCTCAATTTTTTCGCTAATGAATCCCTTTACTTTCAAATCAAAAAGAAGGGAAAAGAGAGAGAGAAGGAAAATGAAAGAAAGATAAAAGCTTTTGCAATTTTTTCACTAGTTGAAGGTCGAGAAATTGCTAATTTTAATTTAATTTCAATATGGAAAAAATGAAATACATTGTTCTCGTTGAATAAATATTTGTGAACTCAATTAAAAAACAACGAAGTCACAGTACTCTTATCTGAACATTTGCGGATAAAGCTTTCTAAATTAAGAAAACACATTTTCAGGGATCGGAGACACTTATTTTGCATTCACCTCAAATCCGCGGCGTGAACAAAACAGAAGAAAGGTTCGTATCGAACAAGGAAAATAAAAAGCGCATGTAGAAGTTTGCGACAAATAAGGATAAAATGTGTTAAGGTGATCTATTTATAGCGAATTTTGATACATGCAACTCTGAGAAAACTTTTAGAAGTGGATTATTAAGATTGTTCAGGCTGAGAGATATTTCAGGTAGACAAAAAAATCAGTACATCTTTAAACCAAAAGCAATTGTCAATCAGCATAGACAAAATTTACGTAAAATATCAGAAGCACTCTTCATCCGCATTGATGCATAATTATCCCATTTACTTACATTTAAAAGACGCATTTCTTAATGTTCTTTAAGAAATTTTTCAAATTCCTTTTTAAAAGTTTCCTTGACTGAAATTTTTTATAAAAAAAATAACTCAAAACACGCTTTGAAAGTTTTTATTTGAGATAATGCTTTACTCTGATGATAGTTTTGCATGATAATTTATTTTTCAGATAACATTCTGTTTCTAAATGATATTTAATTGCAAATATAATTTAAGCTTGTTTTTCATTTTTCATTCAAACTTAGAGATTGTTAAACCTTTGAAGTATTTACAAGTCTTTATTTTTTTCTCAACAGTTATTCAATGTTTTTAGTTGATGTAAATATATTTAAACTTATAATCATATTTCAAGAACAACTCTTTATACACGCGCGCACACACACATATATATACACATACATATATAACTTAATATTTAATTAGAATTCTAATGTTATATATTTTTCTCTAAATCATAATTCCGAATACCCTATTTCGAAATGCGTCTCATTTCACCTCATTCTAAAGGATTGAAACCTATATTTTGACAGATTTGAATTTGATTCCTCGTTAAAAGGATCATACCATGAATCTTTGTCTGTTTTATATATATATATATTCCCGATTCTTAATAAAAATATCTTAATAGCTTACACGTGCTTTAATATATATATATATAAGCGGCTGAAACTTTTTTTAAGACACTTACGTGTAATTTCTAAAATACTTAACAGGAATATTCTTTGAAATCCACTCTTCCAAGATGTATGGCAGCACGGGTTCTATGATGAGTATTTTAGCGGGGAAGGCGAATAGTTTTGTAGCAGATATTGCGTTTTCAGCGGATTGCAAAGATTATCATTTTTGTCCCGAAAAAATAGTCAATGTCAAAATTTAAGTGTCTTATGTTTTTGTATGTTAATGAAGACCTTAGAAAACGATTTGACTATTTATTTTAAGTGAACGGTGTATATAATTAATTTTACAGTGGAATATCTTTAATTAATTTATTAACTCTAACGTAGTGTTTCTCAAACTGTGGCGTTAGTTCATAGGGTTATTACGCCCCGCGCGAGCCTCTTGAAAAGTCGAAAAAAAATTCTTTTAAAAATTATTAACTTACTGAAAATATAAACAAACAAATACATTCTGACACAGTAAAAAAATAAAATACTCATTTACAATATAATACACTTATAAATGTATAAGTAGTGCACAATCTGTTTTGTAACTAACAATACTAAGTTAAGGACAAGTTTAATAATTACCAGTAACCCCCTATGGATTTGTCATATATAAAATTATATGCCAACATTAACATTTATCTTGATAATTTGTATGGTTTATAAAGGGTGTTTTTTTAGAGGTATAGAACTTTAAATTGCAATAAAACAACGATGTATTATTCGATTGACATGAATTTTTTTTATTCGAAAGATAATCTTGTGGCATTACATTTTAAATATGATTTCTGGCATAGGACTGCCACGGCTGGCTCGGATGTAGTCCAATCTGGACGTCCAATTTTCGATGACTTTTTCCAACATTTGTGGCCGTATATCGGCAATAACACGGCGAATGTTGTCTTCCAAATGGTCAAGCGTTTGTGGCTTATCCGCATAGACCAATGACTTTACATAGCCCCACAGAAAATAGTTTAGCGGTGTTAAATCACAAGATCTTGGAGGCCAATTCACAGGTCCAAAACGGGAAATTAGGCGGCCACCAAACGTGTCTTTCAATAAATCGATTGTGGCACGAGCTGTGTGACATGTTGCGCCGTCTTGTTGGAACCACAGCTCCTGGACATCATGATTGTTCAATTCAGGAATGAAAAAGTTAGTAATCATGGCTCTATACCGATCCCCATTGACTGTAACGTTGTGGCCTTCATCGTTTTTGAAGAAGTACGGACCAATGATTCCATCAGCCCATAAAGCGTACCAAACAGTCAGTTTTTCTGGATGTAACGGTGTTTCGACATACACTTGTGGATTAGCTTCACTCCAAATGCGACAGTTTTGTTTGTTGACGTAGCCATTCAACCAGAAGTGCGCTTCATCGCTAAACAAAATTCGCTTATGAAAATCGGGAACAACGGCAATCTCGTTTTGGGCCCATTCGACGAATCTACGCCTTGCTTGATGATCGTTTTGATGAATTGCCAAACCAAACTGAGAATAAATCACTTGACATGTGTTAAATCGGTCGCCATCTTGGAAAGTAATGCCAACTTAAACTTCTATACCTGGAAAAAAAACACTCTTTAATTAATATCTTAAATGCCGATTAAAAATTATGCAATTCGCTCTGCAATGCCCTCGTTTAACTCGTAGGTATGCATATGTGGTGTATTGAGGGGGTGGGTGGTAGAAAAGGAATAAATAATCAAATCCTCTGGAAGAAGTGAATCCATCGCAAACCCTGTCAAGGTCATTTTATTGCTTTCTAAATCCTTCGAAATAATTTTATGAATAGCAATTCACAGGAAAGATAAAACTCCGGAAAGACGTATATATACGTCTGAGGGCAATAAACACAGTGGCTGAGTGAGACGTTTATATACGTTGGGGGCTTCAGAGGTTTTAATCGATTTGTATGTTTAACGTCATAGTATTATTGAATTTAATTCATTGCTATTGTACGGAGGGAGGCGCGATGCAAATTATGATCCCAAGAAAAATATTGTATGAAAAAAAACTGCAGTAAATCATAATGCGGTTGGATAAAGTATTAACGTGCACCGTACCCCTACACGGCGGGTCTTACAAAGCTCTAATAAAGCTCGAGTTATGAAAGTAACTAAACATTTGCCAACTTGACTCTATCGTCAACATTTCGCTATGTTTTTCATTGAATCGCCATTATAATTTAAGAATGGCGTTGCTTGCGAATATTACAATTTTAACATAAAATAAGTGCAACTGAAAGTAATATTAATGTATTACACTTTCAGATATTAATTATTTACACTATTTTAAGCGTTCGACACAAAATTTTTAATAATGTGTTACATTTGCTGAGCAGAGATCAGCTTAGGGAGGTATTTTCAAAAATCGACCCTCAAGAGTGTTACGGGGAGTTATAAATAAAAAGAATCCTTTTTATCAGCTATTAGATCTACAGTCTTAAAATTTAACAAAGGTGTTCTTTTTTTTCTTTCTTTTTTTGTTCAGCTGATATATGCAAAAAGCTTTTTTGTTTAATTTGCAATTCACGTAAAATGAACTCATTAAAAACTTCTTTATCCTTTAATCTGTGTTGTTTAATTTTTCAGTTCACCCGAGCGAAGAACGAGTATACCAGCTAGTATATATATATATATATATATATATATATATATATATATATATATATATATATATATATATATATATATATATATATATATATATGTGTGTGTGTGTGTGTGTGCGTGTGTGCGTGTGTGTGTGCGTGTGTGTGTGTAAAGATAATTAAATTGGATTTAAAATTAAATTCTTTACACATAGCACTTAACTTTTATTTTTCATTATATGTATATATATATCTTCAAGTATTAAATTAATCACCCAATTATTCCTCCGAAACATATAACCTAACCACTAAATATTTCTAATCCCAGATCATTATATTTAATAGCCATTTTTGTCAGCATTAACTTTCAAGTAAACTCATAAAATCAGATGTACTTCTCACATCTGGCTCAAGTGGTAAAACACTTAGATTTCACTTTGGCGTTGTTTTTCCCTCTGCCTCTCAGTGTCAGAACTTGTACAGATTTCATCAAATAAAGATCCTTTTTTAAAATTTAATACTTTTTCTGGCTCGAAACATGTCATATATGTATATATATATATATATATATATATATATATACATATATATGATATTAAAATTTAAAATCAGATTAAAAAATTACAAAATAAATTCATTACAGTTTATGCTTATTACAGTTTATGCGGGAAATTTTGCCTCCGTATGTAAATACTATTATAATTTAATGATCAACAAATATTTTGGTAATAATACAGCTTCTATTAAGTCATCAGTTTATGATAGAGAAATAAATAATCGAATTTTCTCTTTTCATAAACAATTAAGAATTCAAATTAATATTAATTTTAAATTTCCACATATATTTCTTACTCCCAAATTTCATAAAAACTCAGTCTAGGACAGTTCCAAATGGATTTAATACATATATCAGCAAAACAGGCAAAATTCTCCATGAAATATTACATGATACAATAAATAACCTTAAATCCACAGCCATTCTTAAAAATAGTAAATCACTTATTGAACAAATGAAAGATAAAAAGATTTATTCAGTCTATAGTTTAGATTTTGAAGATCTTTTTAACTCTATTAATATTGATGATATGATTAATATACTTGTAAATTTACATAAAGATAATTTATTTAATAGTGTTAATTATGATAGATTTAGTTCACTACTTAGATTTGTACTTAAAGAGAACTATATATATCATAAAGGTAACTATTATCTGCAGATTAAAGGTTTGCCACAAAGTGGCCCTACGAGCAACTGTCTTGCCAATTTATACTTATATTATTTTGAAAGTATTTACATTAATAATTCTAAATATAATATTTATCGTTATATAGAGGACATAATCATTTTTGGCAAGCAAGTCAATTTTATACCTAACACTAATTTTTATTCACAATATCTTAATTTAATACAGACAAATAGTAACAACAATGAAGCAAATTTTCTTGACATACAAATCAAATTAATAGATAATGTAAAAGTTTCTAATATTTATGATAAAAGAGAAGAATTTAATTTCAATATTATAAAAGTTCCTCATTGGGAGAGTAATGTACATGTTTCTATATTCAGAAATATTGTAATTAATTATATACAACGCAATAGATTTCTGGTGTCAAAAAAATCAGAAATAATAAGTAACTATAAACATTTTACTAAATATTGCTTAAATCAGAAATACTCAATTTTATTAATAGTTATATGAATTAAGCTATTCAAAATTGTAAGAATTAAAAATTCTTAGATTAATAATAGTTTATTACTATAAATTTACATATTTCATTGTTATAGTTACTTCCATATTCTAATATTAGGTAAAATTACTTATTAATATTTATTTCATATATACTGTAGTATCATTAAAGTTATGGTGTATATAATTTGTAACTCTCTTATTAATTTTTATTTCTATTCTTTTTATACTTTTGTTAAGTGCTACACTTCAGCCATTCACATGCTTTGAATCTGCATTAGGGTCCAGAATCTGGCAATAACTTATTTCTTGCACTCAGATTTAGCGCGGGTTCTGCATTTTTAAGTGCAATTTTTAGGTAAGTTACCTCTATCTTTTAATGGATTTAGATATTCCTATCCATTACTTTTAGTAGGTTTTTGCTCAGTATTATTTACATAAAGGGGGAAGGTTGGCTGGCCCAAAAACATGTTCAACCCCACTTTTATGCAAATTATTTTATATATTAGCTGTCCTAAGTCATCAATGTTTATAATACTGCAGCATCCATTTTATATTTTTTAATCTTGGTTGCTCATGTGTCCTTCATTGTGTGATTTTCCTACTGTCTATCTGTTTTTCGAATGTGATTGTTCGATGTTTATCTCTTGTTTGTAGAGAATAAGACTATATGTGTGTATATATATCTATATATAAATTGATTTCAGAAGAGGATTTTAAATCGAATCTACACAATGAGGATTAATAAAAAGTTAGGCTACTTTAAACCATTAGGCTTTGACTTCATGAAAAAAAAAGATTTCGTAAAAACCTAATGCCACTTGAAATTATATATATAGGCATATTATTGGAAAAAAATCCTGAGGAGTAACGCACACGCATTCTTAACTATCTCATAGGGCATGAATGGTAATTTAATATACATTGTTTTCTTTATTTAGTTAGTGTTGCACTTAAATATTTATCAGATTACAAGAAATTACACTATTCTAATGAAAAAATAAGAATGCATAATGGTTTTAGATTTGATTCATATAGGAAACTTAGGAAATCAAAATTATCATAAACAAAAATTGTATTACTAGATTTAAAATGGTTAGTAAAAAATAAAACTTTATCAAAATGAAATCCAGAAAAAAGTTTTAAAAATACCTTCCACTTGTTATCACTTTTTGCTTTTTTTTTGCCTAGAGTTTTAAAAGTAATATAATTAGACTGCTTTTCGTAAAGCATAAGCGGGAAAGTTAAAATAGAATTCAATCTTAGAAAACTTCCATCTGAGTTAAAATGCCCGGTTTTAATTATTATCTAAAACTATTAAATGTTTTTATAAAAACATTGCCAGTTTATTTTTCCCAATGCAGCAAACTAAACCGGATGCAATATAATGTTTTCCTATCCTTTATCACACGATGGGCTTGAAAGTGTTGAAAGATCATTCAATTAAAATAATGATGGCTTCACTATATGGATTCTTTATTAAATAGAAACAGAGTGAGAACTTTTGGCTACAAATACGGCAGGTAACACTAACAACGCACAACTTTGGACTTTTAAATAACTTTCTTTTATTTTTTTATTGACTTATAGACACTATTAATTAAAATTAAGTTTGTCATTTTAGTAATTTGAATAATATTTTATCTTTCCTTCAGTCAATATTTGAGCCCATTTTTTTGAAAGTGGTGTAAGTTCATTTTATATTATACGAAGATATATACCCCTTTCAAAGTAATTATATTTGTACTTTCATTAACTACGTAAATTTATATTGACAAAATGATAAAAATTTTGAAGAGTTTTTTAGGGAACTGTTCATAGATAAAAAAGCTCATAGCAGATTGCACTCAATGTTATAATAGCTCTTTTTGTTAAAAATGGACTTACACCACTTTCAAAGAAAACGGCTCATTACATAGTTATAACTGCCATCTCTATAGTTTATACATTAAGATTTGATGGTAATCCTCCTTTCCTGAATTAACGTAAATGCAATGAAAGGTCTAATTTTCTTCATGATAAGATATTTATTAGTCAGATTATAAGAAAATCTCTCTTAAGAATGTCAGGAATATGAAGTAATCATTATTAATTAATGATAAATTATAAAATGGTACATTTGAAATGTTTTTTCAACTTATTCCAACAGAGAGAGAGAGAGAGAGTACACTAAACACAAGAAAGTTTCAGTTTACAAGAAATACAGGTCACCAAAATGTTTAAAACTCCTTACTAATAAGTTTTAATGAGTATTAATGTTATTCAAGAAATTTTGTTGGAAAAAAATATCCGAAACTTTTTGAGCTGGTAAAATTTTATAGGAATAATTATAAGAAGAGTATATATATATACCCGATTTAATCTCTCTCTCTATATATATATACAGAATGTCGTTCACACTTTATGAAAACGATTTTGCAATTCATTTTCTCGTTTGAATTTTGAGATAAAACTTTAGCATCTTTAAAATAATTGTGTGCTAAGGTTTTCTTTTGATTGGAATGTAAAATAAAAGTTTTTTTTAAAAAAATGGCTCCTATAAAAAGGCTACATGGTTTTAAGGTTACGTTATTACGCTATCCAAGAAGAAATAATCGTATCAACAAATTAAAAAGCGGTGCAAAAATCTCGGTTATAGCATTTCAATTAAAAATATTTATAATATAGTAAATTTGAAAGGGAAAAAGAGTCTAGCAGAGAGAGAGAGAGGGAAAATAAAAATGAAAATCTGACCACAAAACTGCATATTAAGACTGTTCAAACGCAGGCAACTATCAAGAAAATGAAATCTCTCATCCTAAAAGAAAATTCGCCGGTTGAAAGATTCGTTGCATCGAAACTAGGAATGTCTTCCGGAACTGTAATTAAGATCCTTCATAAGGGGATTTAAAGTTAAAACAGATGTTTAACCTTAAAGTTTGTCTTCTTTTGTAAAACATATTGTTGAAAGAAAAGCAAATAGTAGAAAATTATGCAAAAAACACCTAGCTGCTGAAAATTGAAGTTTGTGGTAACACTCGATGATGTATGGGTATGTTTAAGTAAATGTAGTAAAAGAAGATCAATATTCTAATGCTCAACTGGTGAGAATGACTGTACAAAATGACTTCGTCAGTGTACAGTAAAATTCCTAAAGGGATTCATGATAGTTACAGGATTTTATAATAATGGTAAATTAAAAATCAAAAAAGTCTCAAGAAAAGCCAAAATTAATTCACTCTTCTATCAGCAGAATATTTTAGAACCAATTTTTCAAGAAAAAATTCCAACTTTATATGGAAAGGACTTCGATAAAGTTGAGCTTCATATGGACAAAGCCTCTAGTCACACGACGTCTAAGTCAACTGGCGTTTAATTAGCAAAAAAAGAATCAGAAACAGGGATAAAGTGTTTCCCATTTGATGAAATATATGTAAAATCCCCCTACGCTTCTGCAATAACTTTTGTGCTTTCGGTTTATTCAAACGAGCCGAAGGAAAATGGCATCCAAGAACACTGAAAACGGTTCAAGAAGAATGGAGTAAAATTTCCAAGACAGTACTCAGAAAAAGTTTACTTTAATGAACAATGCGAACTAAAGCTATTGTCAAGAATCATGGCTATCAGATAGAAGCAAATTTTCACAAAAAAACGGTATTTATTGATAAAAATTACCTATCAAAATCGTTTCCGTAAAGTGCGAACGACCTTCTATACCCTGTTTTGCTTCATGTCCTTTCCAAGCCAATTCATCAATTCATGTTTGTTTATGTAGATTTTTATTTAGTTGAGTATTGCTGATGATCAAAATAAAGTTTAAAACTGCGAGACCCGGAAACAATACCCTTAGAATAGTTTCAAACTTTGAGATTTATTTAAAAAAAGCGTATCAAATCAATGAAATTCTAAAAGAGAGAGAGAGAGACGCATTCTTCCCTTAAAATAGTTTCACACTTTGAGATTTATTTAAAAAAATCGTATCAAATCAATCATATTCTAAAAGAGAGAGAGATGCATTCTTCCGGTGTAAGTGAATTTGTAAAGTCGGTTTAATTCCGCATTGTCTCTTCAATGAATCAGGATGAGTCATTGTGTGAAATATGTAGACGAAGTTTTACTTAAAGATTAAGAAGCAAGCACATTTAGGATTGCTTTTCCATAAATTACAGTGCTTTCATGAAAAATTCGAGCTAGAGCTATTGTCAAGCATCATGACTTTCCGATAGAAGTAAATTTCCACAAAAAATGTGGTATTTATTGATAAAAATTAACTTTCAAAATCGTTTCCATTAAGTGTGAACGACCTTCTTTATAAGTCATGAGCCTGCTTCTTTCGCGTACCCACTACCCATTAAAGCAGGGGTACTCAACCCTTTTTTTTTCTGTTGGGCCGCATACATATGTTAGTTATTTCATGCGGGACGCAACATGAAACTAAATGGGAGAAGAGGGGGGGAGAAATGCTTTAAAATTAAGGTAACATTGGAAGTTTAAAATACGGAAAATTGATTAAAATATTAAAAAACTCTTGTTTTACTTTTTTTTAATTGTATTGTTTTTTTATTTTTGTCATTAACACTAAATTAGAAGCATTTAAGAAACTCTCCTTCACAATTTCTGTATCTCAGTAAACGGTTTCATATGATTACCAATAATATAACAAACTTCTTAGGATGTCTTT
This sequence comes from Trichonephila clavipes, assembly GCA_019973935.1. Taxonomy (NCBI): domain Eukaryota; kingdom Metazoa; phylum Arthropoda; class Arachnida; order Araneae; family Nephilidae; genus Trichonephila; species Trichonephila clavipes. Next base: position 498,813 of record BMAU01003406.1, on the reverse strand, counting down.
GTTACCGCTGTGATATTACCATTGACAAAACACTTTGTTGCTGTTGCAAAGATTATTCAAGAAAGCCCATTTATTACCTCTTGAAAGAGATCTTCGAGGAAAAGTGTCATTGAATGATTCCTGTTTATTGGTATTTTTTAAATGCAGCACTTTTGTGACAAATCAAGCAATTACTGATCCATGTTTGTTTTTAACTACAAAATAATCAACCTCCCAATCGTCTTGAAACGATAGATTTTCTTCAAATATTTTTCTCTTGCAAGATATAAAAGATAGTTTAAAAAATTAGTTCCACCCATATAATTGTCGCTACTCCACTGTTGTCTGTTATCACTAACCATAATCGTTCCAAATAGAAAAAGAATATCAATTCGTACCCGTACGCCACCGACAGTAAAAAGCAAAATTAATACAATTGATTTCTTGACAAAAAATTTCCTACAAAATATTTAATACAATATTCTTAAATAAGAAAATTTCTCAGACCAATTGGCCATGGCCGGGCCACTTAAAAAGGCTAGGTAGGCCACATGCTGCCCGCGGGCCGGAGGTTGAGTATCACTGCATTAAAGTGATTACTACCGATAACCGACTGAAAAACGGTTAGATGTGGAAATAAATGTTGTTGATGATAGAAAGCTGCGCATAAGTATTTTGTAATTCAGTTTTTCATAAAATGTTTTTTTTTGGCATTCTACATTGCATTAATTAGTCTAATTTTCAGATCCTAGAGAAAGGTAATCGTGTAGCTAAGAATAATAAAAAGAAACACTGATCATTGAAATAATATTGAAACTTTTATTGTTTACAATGCCAAATTATAACATTAACTCCAGAAAAATAAGAATATTTTTGTATTTTTATCTTATGTTAGAGATTTGATATTATAAATAAGTTTTAGTTCACGCGCGAAAATGATGGTTTAATTAATTTACGAGCAAGATGTCAGCTTACGAGAATTAAAATGTATTTTATGATTAGAGAGATATATATTGACGTTGCACTATAAAGCTGGCTATTGGCGATGAACCTCATAATTTTGAATCATGGTCAAGTGACGAGAATGACACCTGAGATGGCACTCCTTCTCTTAATTTCCACATCACATCAACGGGAGGACGTTTAAGACTAGACAGATTTAACATGCATCGGCCCCCTCTTACACAGCATTTTTCTTCACACATGATAAATCAAAAACTTTCAATCGTATGGGTAATTTTTAGTAGTAATTTTACCATCTTGATGAAGAAATGCTGTATTGGTTCCACATTTGAATTATCTGCTGTAAGATGGGATTAAAATATTTAAATTTCTTATTTCTTAGTTTTTTCAACGTTTATGATTTAAATATTAATTTTGAAAGTATTTTAAAAGATAAAACGATTTTTAGAGATATATATTTTCCTTCCTTCCTCAGTAGCTCGACAGCCCAGGGTTATCCTTGGCCTTTTCAAGAAGATTTTTCCATGCCAGTCTTCTTCCTGCTAGTGTTCTTCAATTCTTAGTTCTCAAAACTAGGAGATCTTTTTCCAGGCCATCAACCCATCTTAGATTTGGCCTGCCCTTTCTTCGTGGGCCAATTGGTTGGGCATTGAAGACTTTTTTTAGTGGTGCGGTCTTCGTCCATTCTGACAACGTGACCTGCCCACTTAATTCATTGCATTTTAATGAAGTTAACAATGTCAGGTTCTTTATATGATTGATGGAGCTCTAAATTTCATCTTCACCACGTTCCATTTTCCTGAATTCCTCTAAAAATAAATCTTAGAATCTTTCTTTCGTAGATATATTTTGTTGACGATAAAAAAAAGACACCTCAAGAAAAAAGCAGTTTGAATTTCTAGAATATGCAACCAAATAGAATTTCTAGAATATCTAACCACAAAAATACTAAGAGTGTAGTCAACGGCAAATATCGGTTATTTTTAAATTGGAAATATTCTACACCATCTCAAGTTCTCTCCTATTCTTTTACATATTCGATTTTGCCTATTACGAAAAAGAAATGCAAGTTACATATTCTTTCTAAGTGTCTTTTTACATGCAATGTTTTCTGAAGCAAAAACGTAACAGAATTCCGAATCTTTCGTAAATCATCGTTTCTTTCTTTTTTCTTTTTTTTCTCTCTTTCTAATGGAATAAATATCCTAAGAGAACAAAGTACCTATATCTCAAATATTTTCAACCGTATGTTTAAAAAATTTGCATCGAAAAGAACGTTAGAAAAGAAAATATTGGAATCAAAAAAAGTTCTATTTCAATTTAAGGTATTCGACTACGTTCGGAACTGTTGTTTTGAAAAAGTGTATAAATAAATAGTTTTATGATATTTAGAGTCACTTAGATTAGAATACTTGTATAAAATTGTTTCAAGAACATTATTAGAATAAAAAATTATTTAAATGCAATATTTTGGCAAAAAATAAACATAGAATTACATATTTTCAAAACATTCTCCTTTGATGGGAAATGCTTCTATAATAATAATATTTTGCCTATATGATAGCTCAGATCTTTGTACAGAGTCTGAACTATGATTCTTGAAATATATAACTTAGAAGTAGATTTATCCATATTTTACTACAACAGAGTGAAGAAATTTTAAGAAACAAACACCGATAATTACACTCATGTCCATAAATTAACGATAATTCAGTATCACACAGAAATTGAACTCTAAAATAAAAATTTCACCTGTAGAAGTATCACACACATCTTGAAGAAGAATATGCAAATTACAGGAAATCACCAGATGGCGCGGATAGTACGTCACAATGACGAGAGTGTAAGGGAGGAGTATATAAGGAATGGTGGCAAAGAAGTAAAATTGTTCACAAGCGCTTTAAAAGCCTTTCAGTGCAATAACCGCACAGTTATGGCACAAAGGAAGCATTTGGAGGATTTTTTATGTGGTAGAATTATTGGATGACTAGAATGGGGACGTACCCAGCTGGAAGTATCCGAGGAACTTGGAATCGCCCAGAGTGTCATCTCCAGGCTTTGGCAACGATTCCAAGATGATGGTAATGTGTGTAGATGTTACAGCACAGGTCTCCCCCGAGTTACAACGCCGAATGAGGACCGGTATATATTTGGCAGTTACTGCCAAAAGAAACAGACGGAGCACAGCATCAGACCTGTCTTGTTAGCTCTCTTCAGCTACCGGTACGACAGTTTCAAGGTAGACCGTGTACAGACGCTTAGGGCACATTGGTCTATATGCTCGTAGGCCTGTCAGATGTGTTCCACTTACCGCAACTCACTGTCGCCTGCGATTAACCTGGAGTAGAGAGCATGCATTGTGGACACACAACAGTGGTCTTGTGTTATGTTTTCCGACGAGTCCAGGTTTAGTTTGCAGTCTGATTCTCGCCAAACTTTAATATGGAGAGCGCAAGGTACCCGTAACCACCAAGAGAACACCATTGAACGACACCGTTACGGTGGTGCAGGATGGCTCGTTTGGGGAGGAATTATTCTTGGTTCTAGAACTGACCTGCATGCTCAGAGTGTAACGATGACAGGCCACATATATCGGGATGTCATTCTGGAACAACATGTACGTTTGTTTCGGGGCGCCATGGGTGCTGAATTTCTGTTTATGGATGACAACGCCCGTCCTCACCGTGCAAACATTGTAGACGAAGGCCTTCAATCGGAGGATATCACCCGTATGGATTGGCCAGCATACTCACCGGACTTGAATCCAATAGAACGTGTGTGGAATATGCTTGACCGACGAATTGCAGCCCGTCAACCCCTCCCACCTGTCTACCGGAACTTTGGAGGGCATTGCTTGATGAGTGGTGTAATATTCCCCAAGATCAGATTGATAATTTGATACTCAGCATGCCTAGGCGTTATAAGGCCTGTATTGCATCGTCCGGGAGAAATACTCCGTATTAACCATCATACTAACCATGTTATACTGTTTTTTGTAAATAGGTTCTTTTTTGAAATTTTCACCAGGGAGTAAAAATCGCAATTTTTATTAATTATGTCAAACCTATAGCATCTTTTTTGCTCTTTACCTTTTGTTTAATAAATAGACTTTACAAATGAGTCAAATTTGTTTTGCATCTGTCTCTTTCTTTGCCTGAACTTCATTATCCTTAATTTATGGACATGAGTGTATTTCAGTTAGTAGTAACTCTGAAAATAATGTGAATTTTTCAAAAACCTAGTTCAGGCCCTCTGGAGAAATCTTTGCTTTATATATAAGCAAAATATTATTATTATAGAAGTATTTTTCATCAAAGGAGAATGCTTTGAAAATTGGTAATTCTAAGTTCATTTTTAGCCAAAATATTGCATTTAAATAATTTTTTATTGTAATAATGTTTTTAAAACAATTTTATAAATATATTATAATTCAAAAATTACTTTAAATATCATGAAAATTATTCATTTGTACGCTTTTTTTAAATCACGATTCTGAACGTAGTTGGATACCGTGAAATATACCTTTTTACGGAAGTCATGGAAGAATAAAAATTCGTCCTCATCATTTTCTTCTATCACAGTTTATATACTACGATTCCATTAGACTACTACTAAAGGTATGAAATTTTCGTCTAAAATTTTATTAATATATGTATGATCGTCAATCTATATATTTTGGAGAAAAGTAGTACACATACAAACTCGCTCACTAACCATGAGATCTTCGGAACTATTAGATCTTGAAATGTGGCAAGCATGTTTCTTTTGTTGAGTAGAGATCCCCTAAAAACGGGTTCTGTCGAATATTTCTTCCAAGATCACAGGCGTTAAAGATAAATATCTATAAAAACTTTACATCTTGAAAGTTATTTTAATGCTAATGTAAATTCGAGTTGTTCTAAGTAACTGATTTTTCTTTCCGTTATGTTACATTTTCCCATATATAGAAAAAAAATTACGTGTTTAAAGTTCTTTTTGTGTATTTTTCATATGATTTTGGGTAGAAATGTTTAAGTTATACCTATTGGCATCTAGTTCAGATACTATTATTCCCATTCATATTAATTCTGCCTTCTGTATTTCTCCAAACAGAGTAAAATAGAATACATTTTTCTTTAAAATAGTTTATTTTATCGGTTAAAAAATATTTTGATCCTTAGAGCAAAACATTTTGAAAGACATTACTTCATAGTTTTCCTTATTTAGCAGTTTCAATCACACACATTTAATTACTTTTAAATATTTTGATGTTCTTTATCTTAAAGCTTAAACGTTATAAACTTTTAATTTCCTGAGAGTGAAATTTCAAAAGGTACCTGAATAATTTGAAAAGTTCCACATGATTTTTGACTGCAAAAAATATTTTGAATTTTTTTAATCTTTTATTATATTAGCTAGTAATGCATGTATCTTTGTATCATGATGCGTTTTTAAAAATTAAAAATGGTTTTCATTTCCAAATTTTCAAATAACATTTGAAGCTAAAAATTCATTTCGCACTCAAGAGCAGAAGAAAAATACGGAATATATATTTTGTGCTAAAAAAAGTCCCCAAATTAAACAAAAATGAATAGAAAATTAAAATGTGTTGCTCATTATTTAAATAATCTGATCATGATAATAATGACAGCATCTTTATATGCAGAAAAAGCACTCCGAAATCAAGCCCTATCCCTTTAAACATATTCTATTATTAGCAAGGGATATTAAACCATCCATCCAAAGTTGTGTCAAAACTGTAGTCATTTGCATAATATGGGATATAAAAGAATCTTTTTTCACTTAAAAATGTTTCATAAATTTAGTTTAAAAAGCATGGTTTTATCCCTGACAGTTTTTTTAGTCACTTCGAACTTTTAAAAGTACAATGAGACCACAAATGACAATATTTTTTAGTAATTATTCAAGGTGTTATGTCTCTAAATTTTCAAATCAAATATTATTTATTGGTTAGCCTCCAAATAACTTTTTTTGACGATTGTAAATGGGATTTTTTGTAGACTTTCTGTTTTGATATTCATTGTTGACAGCCACACAAAATCTGCATTTTTTTCTTGCTCGCTGTTCCTGAGATCATTAGAGCAGATGAAGCAGTTCATTGCACAAAAACATTTTCAGTGCACTTTTTATTTCCCTGTTTCCATTATCATAGTCTATTTTTCCTCTTTTTCTGTTCTCATGGATAATATTTTGACAAAAATGACAAAGGGCTAAAATTTAATTTCCTGAAAACATTTACAAGTATTAAAAAATTTTATCTAAATTTATAAATGTTTATGTTCGATACTCTCTCTATATTTGTATTCCTAGCATGTCTGATGAATAACACCTTTTACTTTTTGAAAAATAATCCGTCATTAGAAAAAGAATTCGTTCTATAGCAACGAAATATTCATCCAAATTTCTTTCCAAACGCCTCTTGTAATATATTCTTTTACTAGCAGAGTGTTAGGAGGAAAGTCTTCCTGCAAAAAACAAGTCTCTGATGTAATTGTTTGTATAACCCATTACCCGTTTGAACTGCGATCGAGTTGAGAGAGAGATGGAAGTGAGAAGGTGGTTTTTTTTTGTTCCTAAGGTGGTGAAAACGAATCACCAAGGCAAGTGGTGTGCGGAAATGAAGCCACACAAAATGAGTTACCACAACAGACAAAGCCAAGTTTTGGTAGTTCGGATATTGAGATTTGATGACGATTTTAAAGTTTTTTGTACTAATAAAAAATACCAATGTGTGTGTAATGCTTATTAAAGTGTCCCACTACGTTCGGAACCGTGATTTTGCAAAAGCGTATAAATAGTTAATATTTATGATATTTAGTGTCACTTAGATTAGAAGACGTATATAAAATTGTTTTAAAAATATTATCACAATAAAAAATTATTTAAATACAATATTTTGACAAAAAATGAACATAGAATGACCAATTTACAAAACATTCTCCTTTTATGAAAAATGCTTCTATTACAATAATATTTTGTGCCTGTATATAGCTCAGACCTCTGTACAGAGGCTGAACTAGAATTTTTGAAACATATAACTTAGAAGTGAATTTATCCATATTTTACTACAACAGAGGGGAGAAACTTTAAGAAAAAAATGCCAGTAATTATTTCAATTGGTGATAACACTGAAAATAATGTGAATTTTTTTTTCAAAAATCCTAGTTGAGACTCTCTGGAGAAGTCTTTACTTTGTCTAAGCAAAATATTATTATTATAGAAGCATTTTTTAGAAAAGGAAAACGTTTTGAGAAAAAAGGTTATTCTAAGTTAATTTTTTTGCCAAAATATTGTTTTAAATAATTTTTTGTCAAAATGTCCTTAAAACAATTTTATACATGCATTCTAATCTGTGACACTAAATATTATGAAAATTATCTACTTATGTGCTTTTAGAAAATCACTGATCCGAACGTAGTCGGATACCTTAATGTTAAGGTTTTAAAATAAAAATCAAGTATACACAATAATACCTTGACTTATGCTCGACTTACAAGAGCCCGGAGTTATGCGATTTTCAAATCTCGTCGATTTGTATTTTGTTCGGGGGGATGGTAAAATCTGTGAAACTAGTAACGTAATTGAAGTTGTCGATCTTGAAAGACAAATAAATTTAGAAGCTAATATTGATAACGTTCAAAAACTACTGGATTCCTACATTTAAAAGCTGATAATTGATGAGCTCATAGCCTGAGCAAGAGCGAAACAGTAAAGAACTTGAATCTTTAGATCCAGTTCAGCCAGAAGATAAAATGATAATTGGGAATTTGACAGAAGAGACCTTCGTTTAATTGGAAAAGGGTTATAAATTTTAGAAAATTCAGACTCCAACGAAGAGTGTATCTTTTTAAAAAAAACAAGGAATTAAAAAATTATTAGCATGATACGAGAAAAAAATCTTTGAATAGGCAGGCTACTCTGTTAGATTTTATGAAGCTCTGTCGACATCAAAATAACTTAATTTTCGATTTTGTATTTGTGTTATCTAAGATTTTGTTAAACTTTTTTTTTCTAAATTATTTTTTTCTTTCGTCTGCGGCCCCAACTAAAAATAATTTATATGTATCTGTATGCGAAATTATATCCCGAGACTTACGCGGTTATCACTTAGTCCCACCCATCGCGTAAGCTCCAGGTATTACTGTAGTTAAGTTTGAATCTCACAAAAAATTCAATATAATGTTTGTTTAAAAAAACTAACATCGCACTTCGAAGGAACGCTTGGGCTATTAGCAACGAACATTGACCCTCGGTCAAGTGACGAGGACGACAACTGAGCTGGCACCCCCTGTCCAAACTACTGATCGACACCAATGGAAGGACCTTGAACCTTGATAAAATTAACGTACATAGGCCCCTACATAGCAGGTCTTCAGTGGCACCCTGAATCGAATCCGCTACACGCAGGGCACGAGTTCGCGACCATAACCCCTAATCAGGGACGCCTTAAGACTCTTTGAGGCCCTGGGCCCCTATGCAAAAGTAGGCCCAACCAGAGATGTTTAAAAGTAAACAGTATATAACATGCATTGCTGAGTACTTGTTCAAACGTTAATCTGAAATAAATAAATGTACTCGATTCACAATCTCAAAAATCTAGGCATAAACCGGCTCGATCTGTGGCCACATTTCGACTCAATAAGTTGAGTGACCGTTTATGGTATTTGGTCTAGGCCTAGACATGAACAATGGGCATCACATAATGATACAGTTTTACTACTTTTACCAGTTGATATGAAGTTTGAAATTCCCTGTTTTTCGGAGAATATGTGTATGGGAATAATATTTGACCATAAAATATTATCTGGATCATGATTTTTATTAAGACAGAGTCGAGAACAAAACGAAGCCCCCCCCCCCCGAGGGTGAGGTCCTGGGCTTGGGCCCAGTTGGCTATTGCCTTAAGACCGGAGTGGGCATTAAGTCAATCGCGATCGCCCAGTGGACCGCCAAGGCATTTTGGGGTGACCGCCTTTTGTCTTAAGACCTAATAATCATTTCATCATGCGAAGGTCTAGAAACATTTTTAAAAAAAGGAGAAAAAAATCGAATCACAAGAGAAAAAGTTTGTTAAATAGAAAATGTACGATATTTGGAGGTTATTTTACGAAAATTGTAAAATTTTCTTAGTTCTAGGAAAAAGTTCGCTAAATAGAGAAATTCGCAATATAGAGGTCCGACTGTATTGGAGACTTTCTGTTAGCTCACTACACCTACGCCACTGGATCCACCCAACGGCGTAGTGTACACCCCCGCATGATAGGGGCCCCAACACTTATTGACGCCAAATACATATTAGGGCTTAGGATCCAAAACCTGACTTTGCCGAGGGTCCCTAATATTCTCCGTTACGCCTCTGGGTGGATCGCAACACCTTGAAAAAATTAGGAGTAGCCCGTACCCTGGAAAAGTCTGCCCACCCCTGCCGTCCCTGCTCCCAAGCTACCGCGACCACCAGCGAAATAATAATCCATAGCTCATTATATGGACGAGAGGTTTTCGTACACAATTTTAACTAAAAGGAAAATTCTCTCAAAATCAACCAACCATCCATACATTACAACAAATTCAAGTTAAATAGCAATTCATTTAATTAATTCATATTAATCAAATTTATAGTAGAGCAAAAGGGATTTTCTTAATCTATGAAATCTTTTGGCCAGGAAATTTTATATTTAAATCATAAAAGTTAAATAGGAAAAATAGAAAAAGGTTAAAGAAAAAAAACTCACTTTTCAATTATTATATTTTAAAAATTATTTAATTTTTTGCTTTACTCTATAAGTAAAACATGATTTTTACACACTTATATGCAAATGCTACTAAAAATTTCGTTAAAATGTGTTGGTACCTGATTTCTTGATTTATACAAACGGTCAACAGAAAAAAATTCATCGAAACACAGAGAGAGAGGAACTATTTGTATTTTGTTCTCTTATCTAAAAAAATTAAATTTAAATTTATTGCACGGAATTGTGTAAGTGGCGATTGAAAAATAGATATAATAATCATATGTTTATCAGAACATAAGTCGAGAGTTTGCGATAATACTTTTATGCAAATAAATTTTGCTCCGCATTTCACAATTCTTTCAATTTCTTTAAATGTTATATTCTTTCATCAATTTTCAAAAAATTTTTAAAAATTATTTTAATTTTTAAAAAGTTATATATATATATATATATATATATATATATATATATATATATATATATATATATATATATATAGCTTTAAATGCAAAAATGTCTGGAAAAAACCTAAATAATATTTTAAAAACAATAAAAGGAAAAATATTTCGATACTTGTACTTTTCCAAGTTACAATTAATAAACGGTGGACAGGAAGCAGTTGATTTGTAAAAGTTAAAAGAATCACTTTAATTCGCCTTACCAAAGAGAAAAAAAAATTAAGACCGAAAACTGAATAGCGGATGTATCACATTAAAATTTCCCGGATAAAAATATCAAAAACGAAAAATCGATGCATCATTCTGCTAAACTTGCAGTGATTTTTCCCTAAGAAAAAAATCAATTTCATTTAAAACATTCGAAAAATAAGCAAATTCCAATTCTATTGTACAGGAAATTACCATTTTCTGTTTTCAGAATAAAACCATATCGTTTGCTCTCCAGTAGACCAATACGTGACAGTAATTATTCGTACTATTAAAGTAAATTGCCCAGAAAACAATTGTTTTCTCCCATTAATTCTATGCATCCGGCCGAACATCAAAGCTTTCCGAAAACACTCGAAAGCGATGAGAAGTTAGAAAAATCTCCACTTCCGTACCGATTCTTCTCACTGATGAAAGTTCAAAATGAGAAGAAAAAAAGTGAAAGAAAAACTTCCATTTTTCCGTGCTTCGACGATTTCCTCTTGAAAATGAAAACTGCGGAGGAGAGAGAAAGTAGCCAACGCTGAGCGATAAGTCTTCTTTTCTGGCAACCTTTCTATTTCCTCGAGTATCAAGTGATCGGTGTGTACATGTCTGCTGAGAGTGAGGCTCACATCTGATTAGAGAACCAAAGAGCGTACATCTGACTCTGTCGGAGCAGAAAGTCGTACTTGCAGTTCCTTGCGTTTCCGAACGGTTCTCTTTGGTGGTCGCCAAATATATTTTGTGTGTCCAAAGTGATTTTTTTTGCACATTTCCCGATGGATTTTGGATAATTGGGATACTTGTCGAGGTGATAGGAGCTGTGGAAAAGAAACTCAGAATTCTGGGTAAGTAACTTCTTCCTTTGGTGTCAATGACCTTAGTGAAAACTCCGGTATGTTATACGTTTATAAATGAAAATATGGTCAGTTTTCTTAATAATTTTGCACATTTCGTTGTATTATTATATTGTTTATGTATAAAATGTCTCATTCGGTATATATAAGTGTTTATCTAAAAAATTAAAAAATTTTCCTCAAAATTTAAATAATTTTTTAAGGTTGAATTTCACATTAAATCTCATCTAAAAAGCGTTCCCAAGTGAAAGATTATCATTTATAACGTGTAAAAATAATTTTTAAGTTGCAACAAAAATTCTGATACAAACTTTTCATGTTTGTTGTCATTTGTATGTAAATAAGTATGTCTTACTTTTAATGCGTCTTTCATACATAAACCAACAAATATGATTTCTTGTTTAAACTTCCAATGATTTTTAACTATTTAACTAATTCCACGCATGTATGTTGTGTTTGGTTTGGTACAGAGTGCAATGAACTTTAAGGGGACAGAGTCCAGTGCATGTCCAGAGCACATTAAGAGACTAAGTCCAAATTTTAATTTTTGCTTGAAAATCAATTTTTTTGTGTATTTTAAATTACTTTTTATGTGTATTATTAAGAAAAAATGTCATTTTTGTTTATAATGACTGTGTAGTGAAAGTAATGCGAGCGCGAATGTTGAGAGGTCATTGAACCTGAGATTGTCGCTTCAGGTACGAATCGAGTTCTTAAGAAGTTCTGAGAAGGAAAGTAAAGGGTATAATTTTGGAAGAGTTATTCTCATTTTTTTTTCTTTGACAATCTCCACTGTGTGGTGAAAGTTATTAAACATTATTTACACTATTAGTGAATTCCATACGCGGAACTTAGACATTCAACTTATGCTTTAACATTTCATGAATTTATTTCATTTGAAATGCTTCATGTTTTTTTATATTTCATAACATGTTCTAACTCCTGTTCTTGTGAGGTATTTATTTTCCTATTTTATTCTTCTAAACTTGGAAGTATTCAGCACGCATCTCTCTAAACCATATGTATGTGGAGATAATTACTAAGATTTTTAGAACAATTTTTTATGCTTAATAGGAGAATATTCATGACTGTAAACCTGATTTTTATATTGGATTTAGCTAGTATTGAAAGTTTTATTCAATACAAATACATTGAAATAGATTGCTGTAAGCTTTTGTTGATATTTACGTAGCACCGTAATATATTAAAATCTTTTTTAGCATCTTTTTTCGCATTTTCGTATCGATTGAACCAACAATTCTTTCAACAAATCGGGATATTTGATTTGTTTTGGATGAAGTTCTATGAGGATTGTTGATGCGAATAATCCCGAGTTGGTCTCCGACCTAAGAAAGGTCATTGCCTGGGCACTCTATTGACCGATAGAGGGCGCCAGCAGCGAATCACTTTTCCTTACTAATTGCGCTATGAGAAGTTGGTTTCGGTTTTTCTGACTTTTTCGTTTTCTGCTTATTCCATGGGAAGTAAAACTTTAATTAAAAAATATTTTTTCCAATGAGAAATAACTTACACCTTTCCTTCATTGTTTTTATTTTTATAAATAGTGTGGGAACAAAATTCCTCTCTCGAAGTATGTTAGTGAGAGATTAATTAAATAGTAGAATATAGGAAATCATTTAGGTTAAAGAACAACCTAAATATTTCAGGGAAAAAAAGAGGCAAAAATGCCATAAATTATGATTTGATGGAATTTTTGACGGACTATTAAAAAATTTGGAACTACTATGATGTATGTTGTTTTATTTTGAATGCGTGTTAAAAAAATTTATGGCGAGAAATTTCTTATTAGAAAATTAACATATTGTAAATTAAATGAATTATTGAATTAAATATTAAAATTATTAAAGTAAACCAAAAAAATTTAATTATAAAATGTTTTCTTTCACTTGAAGAGAAAAAAAATCTTTACAATAAACATTTTAGACAGTAAATTTAATGGAAAAATTAGACATTAAATTTTAGTTATTATTATTTGAAAATATTTACACCATATAATTTCATTTATATCAATTCATTTTTGTAAAATAAACCCTTTATAATATTTATTTTTTTATTTTACTAAGTAATTGTAGTTGAATGTATTTATGTATAAATTATGTGATTAATTGGTGTGTTTTTTATTTTTTTCTTTAATGTGATTAATAAATTATACAAAAATAATATGGAGTCACACACACACACAATGAGTATGATTATGAAGTTAAAATTTACTTTTATGAAAATATTAATTTGGGAAAGAGAATTTTAGAGTGGACGTTCTTATTACTTTACCATGTTTTACTAAAGTAATTTAAAAGCATGTGGTTAAAAATTTAACTAAGCAAGCAGATGTGTTGTATTAATACAAAAACTATTTTTATAATTCTTTATTTAAGAATATGAGAAAAAAAGGTTATATTGTGCCATTAAATTGCAGATGTTGAAGAAAAATTTCAGTTTTTTTTATGATTTTTAAATTTTATTTATTTATGTTTAGTAAAAAAAAAATAAGGATTCTCTCTAAACTAAAAAAATGTATTTTTTTTTCAAAGAAATAAGTGCTGTTTAAAAGGTGCTTGCTGCGTTACTTCCAAAACTATAAGAATTTAAACTGATCACTCGAAAAGAAAAATTGGTAATATATTTATGAATATCTTTGTATCTTTTCAATGTTTTTTCCCGTTATTATTTCAAGTTTTTCCCCTTCAATTTGTTTCATCTGGAATTCTTTCAGAAAGGCGATATCTTATGTTTTTTTTATATCCAGCATAATTTTTAAAACTTTCAGAGGAAATTAAATACTAAATAAATTTTCTCATATTTCAAACTGTTGAAAATTCCTGCTCGCATAAATATCACATCTCTGTTATAAAATGTATCAATCAATGTAGGATTTTATCTTGCTTTAAGCGGACATGGTACGATTTACGCAAAATTTTTTTAATTTAAGGATTTTCCAATTTTTTTTTTTTTTTTTTTTTTTTTTTTTTTTTGGTTTTCTCCTATGTGTGTATACTACGTAAAGCAAATTTTGTGCTCAAAATTTCATAAAAAGCTAGCCATTTAGTTTTTTAAGGAAAAAACTTAAAATTTGTGAAGTGATTTTAAAATGCTAGTCCTCCCCTTCAAAAGTTTTACGTACATGCATGAAATTTGATTTACAAGTACGTCAAACTATGCATAATAAAAGTTGGTATACGTTTTACGATAACATGGTTGGTATTCGTGCAATACTTCTTTTTGTGAATGCTTATTGAAAATTCCTTAAAAAATGTATTAATTCTATAAGTTCAATTATTTTTAAAAAAATAAGTTTTTCTCTTTGTTTTGTTACATGTACTATTAGCAATAGGTAAAAAATCAAATCATTAGCACAATGGAAAAAAAAGCCTTACCATTTTAAATGAAGACAAACTAGTTATTTTATCTTTCTGAGATAATTGAGTTTAAAGTTTTGATTTGTGCCATAGGGATGTGAATAAAAACGAACGTAAAAGTTATCATAATTCTGCGTTTTTTAAGTTTAGAGCTTTCAAATTTTGTCAGGTTATAGAAAATTATACAAAGAATAATTTAGACTAAAAAAATAACATTTGATTTTTTGACCGATTTTTGTCAATTGAATTCTACTGTGTCCTCTTAAAAGGCTTAGCTTTTTTTGAAGATGCGAAGGTCAAATTCTATTCCTCCTTTTATTGAATTGAAATGAAAGTAATTTTTTTATGACAATTTATTTATGGAGAAATTTTTTCAAGCAAATTTTCTCTGGTCTGTGACAAAAACGCGATCTTTTATAAAAGTCTTGATCCGTGAAAAGTCATTGATTCATTCAAATGAGAGAAAAGCTATCCCTTTTAAATCCATGCTTCAATATTCAGGCTCAAATTTGTAAGATAAATTTATGCTTTGATTACCAGTTCATCAAATATAGCAAAAATTCTTTCCCCCTTCATTTCTCACTGATATTTTTTTAAAAAAAACTTTGATACTTAATGGCAAAATCTCAAAAATTTTGCGGTATTTCCGAATGTAACATTTGGTATTTCCTCTTGACATTGTTTTGAAACAGAAACTAGGAAAAGACGAAAATTGTTGTTCCATGTTTGTGGATAAAACAATACTCTGCTAAAAATATGATTTGGTTCCATCAGGGAAAAAAACCCTCTTTTCCTCGTATTGGGGAGTTTCTAATTTTAGAAGTTCTGGAAATTTTCTTTTATTTATAAATAAAGCGAAACATTTGAGAGTATAAATTAAATGCTTTAAATTATTATTAAAAATTAGTAAGTGAAACAATTTAATTTAATATTATACGATTCTTTTGTAAAATAAAATGAAGAATACAGATTGCAGAAAAAACTATTAAATTAAGTAATATAAGTGTAATATTTGAAAAATTATGCAATACAATACACTAAATATACACTGTAAACTGATTAAATTTAACGTTTTAAATTAAAGTAATTACATACTAAATCGTTACCATATGCGTAAAATACAGGTAAATTGCATTATTTCACCATATTGGCTTAAAGCAAATATATATGTGTTCTCTGGCTAATTCCAATGAAACAGTCGTCTCACTGATATTAATTAAAATTGAGAACTGAAGTACATTGAGTTTCTGTATGATATTTTGAATAGATTTATCTGATAAATGTAAATCACCGTTTGTGAATGTGTTTCTTCCTCAAAATTACTTCCTCCACGTGGAGAAAAGGATTAAAGTGTCAAAGTCTTTTTAAGTGATATCGAGAAACACTTTTTGAAAGGTTTGAGATAGAATTGATACACAAAGAAAGAAAAAAAATTAAGATATGCGTTACTTATTAATCATTTCGAGCTTAGGTAGACTCCAAGTATCCAGAGTTCAATGATCTTAATTGATTTATTCTAATCTTTGATTAAAAACAAAAAATAGTTTTTATCATTGTTAACATTGAATAGGAGGTAGCTCTCTCTCTCTTTATAACTAGTTCCCGCAACATTTTTGAGAATGTCAAAGAATATTGCCTTAAAACAAAAATTAATGACATGGTCACTGGTAGTTGACCTTTTGGTTAACTTGTTTACCTTCACCTGTTCCTGCTTCGTTATAAGTTACTTATTATAAATAAATTTTATCATTGTTATTTTTATTCGAATGATTTACTAAAGAAAATTTAGTGCTTCATTTCAAAACAAATAATCCACATAGGCTTTACTTTTCTTTACAATCAGGCTCAATCCGGAATTGTAAATTAAGTAAGTGTATTTTGAAGAGTTAATTTTTTCAAAATGTAAAATTATAATAAATTTTTTTAATCAAGAAATATAAATAGACTAGATTATTCTGCAAAAGTTACCAATGACAAAAAATTACAAGGTTAATCGATTTTAATTCTTATGAAGATTGTGTTTTTAAATATGATTCTTTTTATGTGAATAAAATATTTGACATACAAGCCATAATAATTCTCGGTCATTTCTGCCTTATACATGTAAGAAATAAGTGAATAATTATTTCATTAAACATTAAAAATTACCTGATAAAAATGAAAATTCTATGTTCAACATTATAAAATTAAAAATTACAGTTTATTAAAAAATTCTTTAAAATTTTTACATAATTCATAAATAATTAAATATGCGTTTCAATACCGTAGTTAGATAAGCTTCCATTCAGAAATTTTCAGAAATAGCAATGTGGAAATACCATTAGGTAAAAATCGAATATTGACCTACAACGGACTGAAGACATTGGACAGTGAATTGTGACCGAGAAGCAATGGATAGTAACCTTTACAAAGCACAAAAAGAGATCACTTTTTTTTAAATCAGCGCTCTTGACCTGCAAAAGTGCATTTTGTTCTAAAAACAAAAGATTTAGTTACTTGCCCTGATTTTTCCAGTTTAACTCCGAGTTAGTGCTGTCGGTGAGTCGATTACGCGTTTGGGAAGCCAAGTTTTGAAATAGTCAGACTATTCACATGAATAAAATTATTTTACTGTAATAGCTGGGGAATAGCAATTATTCTTCCTTATTTTCAGACTGCCGACTATTAATCAAGATAAAATAGCACAGATAGTTTTTTTTTAAATAAAGTTTTCGAAGTTATTTGCATTTAAGTGTGGAACTTTTTTTACTAGAGATATTTTTAATGAACTTTTTTGTTCTGGTTCAACCGGAAATGATAAAGACTGCTTATTTTTCTTTCATTATTTTTCGATCAATAGCTTTTTGGTTTGTTTTTTATTCGTGAACTACAGAAACTATTCATTGCATTTTACAATGGTTGTACACGGAACATTAACCGTGGAAAAATTTTAAAAAATCTCAATAAAAGAATTGGTGATATATTTTCTTAAGACAGATACCCATGACTTGTCATTAATAAATTGTTTTCCTAAATAAACAGGAAAAAGTTCTTATGATTTTAAACTTGTTTACATAACTTTAGCGAGGACTTTGCCATTTATTTTTCTGTAAGAAAAATGAATCGATCACAGAACCAGAATATTTTTTTTATATCCCTTTGTGTTTTGATTGTGTGCCATAAATGAGTGTTTTGATTGTGTGTCATAAATGATTCTGTGAGTCATGAATTTTCACTTTATTTTGCTTGGAGACTAGAAGTCAATCACCTGAGTTGTAGAGTTTAAATTACTCTTTAAAAATTTGCACTACTATTATGCTAGTAAATTCTGCTTTAAAATCTATTTATTCTGCAAGTTTTTTTTTAAGTATGACAATGTGTGTATGAAATCAAACGACGTATTGCTTTGCTACAGATTTGCTACAGTATGAGAATATTATTGAAGTTTGACAAATTTAATTTCAATTTAGTTGATGAGTTGCAATTAAAAATTTACTTAGTAAGATGCCTTGTTCATTTTTCATTTGAGGCTTTTTAATCAAAGTAATTGATTGCATCGTTTATTGATCGGATATTTTAATTTAATTTAGGATTTAATTCACATACACGTGGTAATAATTAATAAAACATGTAAGCTAGTGTTAATAATATTATATTTATTCAGAATAAGTATTATTTTTTTGTATTGAGTTGTTTAGTTTATCAGAACCATTGAGAGTTTTCGATAATAATTATTCTCATTAAACTCTTACTCATTAAATTTTGTATTTACAAATCCTTTGAACTGACACGTTATTGCTGCAAAAGCGAGATTTTATTCTAAATATTATTACAAAAGAAAGCCAGTCAGAAGTAGTTATATTCGATCGCAAGATATCTTTGTATTAATGACATCTTCATCAACATATATCAGTAATAAATAATAAAATTTTATAAGCGTTTCCCCAAACTGAAATGTAATCTTTGTGGGTTACTTTGTTGCTCCTATTATAAAAGGTCGTTTCCTATTGAAAAGTGAGAGATGTGTGGTATTTAAACAGAAAACCTAGAAGTTTCGAAAAATGCACTTCCGTTCTTCCATCTTTCTAATTTTATCTTTCCTACCATCTTCGCGAAAGAAGGTTTGCTTACTTTCTCGGTAAATCGCACGTTTTTCTTCGCCTGTTATAAATGTTTGGAAAGATTTAACACCGTTAACGATTTTCGTTTTCCTTCCTTTTTAACTGCTGTGATCTGGAGGAAATAATTTTGTCCTCAAGTTCTTCGTGACATAGATTGTGCTTCTCAAACAAGAAGATGTAATCTCCATTAATGGACACTTCTGCATTCCACATTCTTTAGTTTAAAAGAAAAAAAAATGTGTGCTTTCCTGAGAATCCATTTACTTTAACGGAAAGTAATTAAAAAGAGAAAATAAGTAAAGTCTTTATTTCTGCTAAGGTCTGGAAGTTTCCCTAACGGTAAATAAATTAAGAATTTAATTTAACTGGATTGGTTAAATTAATGTCACTTAAGAACTTTTTTACTGAGCTGCTTTTCGAAAGAAATATCTGATATAGTTGTGCAAATAATTTAATAAATATTCACGAGAAATAATTGTTTGAAATGCTGAATATACTTTCGATTATATAATTTCCGACTAAACGCTAAATAATAATTTTTCGAATAAACCAAATCTTAATTAATAAAAGGGTTTTATTTAAAACTAACTGAACTATTTCATTCTAGAAAAAATTACTATGAATTATTTCATTGAAAAAATTAGATAATTTATAATTCTATAGTTATGAATTTTGTGGAAACTGTAATGAGTGAGATAAATTTAAAAAAAGAAAAAGTGCTAACAAATCATGCAAAGCATTTTAATTTTTCTGTTGTATTTTTTAAACAAAAATAACCAGAAAAATAAAATTATTGACAGCAATCTAAATTATTTCCCAATTCATATTTAAAATGTAGAACTTTTAGTAACTAAATTCGCTGAAAGGCTTCAAAGTTGTAGAGTTACTTGCGCTTCAGCAATCATTTCATCGTCATCGCATTGATTGCGCTTATATTTTTCTCATTTCTTATTTTGGGGAATATTTGAGGTGTGTCTTGTGGGAATCTCATTTATATTTTATGGGAATCTAATATATATCTCATGGGAATTGTATCGGGTGGTTTTCTTCCGACTTCGGTTCCCTACAGTTTTCTAGTCATTAATAAATAAATAGTTCAAATAGGACTGAAATTAAATCCATCAGAGTTATTCCAGGGCCAATAATTCTTGCGTATAGTGAATCCAATTATTTAGTTTTTTTTTTTTGTTTGTTTTTTTTTTAGAAGTAAAGTAACAAAATGTTCAGGATAGAATAAATAAGAGAGAAAATGTAATGGAGAAGGAATCCCACCATTTCTTGTGAATATTGTAAACCAATTGCTGATCAGAAGTCGAAATGTTGACCATGACATTATTTGTGATTTCATTTCATTAATTTCGGATTAAAGCTTCGTCATTCTAGGTGAAAGGTGAATGTTAGAAATTCATTGCAAAACTGTTACTAAAAAACATCCTCTTCCCCGGTTTTTGAAGAAAGGGATTACGCAGGTGACCTTAATCACAGTCTTTGGTATCACTACATTTTTTAGAGAATCGTGGTGGATTTTACAAATACTACCCCCACGTACGACCGTGTAGGTACTAGAAGGCTAACAAACGCTAGTGAACGAGATGTGAACCCAACTCTGATATCTCACATAGAAAAGATAGTACCTTGATTATGTAAAATTAACTGTATACAAAATCTTTCCAAAGAAATTGTACCAGACAAATGCAGATAGAAAGCTCTGCTTGAGATTCTGAGAATAATCTCGTTCTTTTATGGCTTTGTGCATGATTCTTCATTTACAGTCGAGTTAATTTATTCCCAATTAATTTATTAAAATGAAATGGGATGTATATCTGATATGCGAGTGGTAATATTATTTAAAAATAACTCTCTGTGTGATTTTAGAAAACAATTTAAAAAAGGGTTTTATGTTTCAAAATATTTGTACGACAGACATATTGATGGTTTTGAATGTTATATTTGCCTCATTTAAATTTAATTTCAACTGTTGAATAAAAATTCAATTAAACTAAAAATACAAAGAAAACATAAAAAATGGGAATATTAAGATATAATTGAGTAAAATGTGAATATGCTAATTTAGAAATTTGTTAAAATTCTGAACGAGATGTAATTATCTTATGTGCATTTTGTATCAACCTTTTTTCGTTTAACACGCGATTTTATACAAATTATTTAACCATACTATTTATTTCTATATATCTCGCAAAATTATAGATTAGTTAAAATAAGCCTGAAATTTGACCTAGGTTATGTGTTAAATTTTAACTAAAACTAATATAACAAATTCTAAAATAAGAATTTAAATAAGAAAATATTTAAATACCCTTGTTAACTCCATCTACTTATTTGTTCAAAAATAACCTTTTCTTTAAATTAAAAAATAATCCCGATCTAAATTATTAAACCTCCGCGATTACCGTATCATTCTATAAATGTGCAGTGTAAGAGCCGCGAACGAGCGGGGTGAACGACCTCTGAGAGCCCGCTACCCTCCATCCAGCTGCTGCTTCCCTCCACCTGCCCGCCACTCACCCTCCTCCCTCCACCCAAGGGGGGAATGTGACGGCGCGCGCGACCACCGACGGATTGCGCGGTCGTTTACACAGGTGATCGTTCACAATACAAGTGCTACCCCAACACCTCCAATGACATTAAGGGATGAATCGATTGAGTATTGTTGAGTTTATAATAAAAAACTCAGTCGAAAAGGCAAAAGTAAACTTTCAACGAAACAATGCTTAAACTGTCATTCTTATGTTTACATGGATGAAAACAATCGTTATCTGCCCCTCTTTATACATGCGGAAGTAAACAGTTTTGTTGTTAAAAAAGTTGCTTCGAACACACACACACCATTAAATGTACTAAAAATTGCAAATGAATGAATGTATTAAGTATTGCAAATGCTTCCGAATTTAATTTCTTTTAAATTTATTTGAGGCTTATATACAGTGATGTCCTGAAAGTCTAAATCTTTTTCATTTATTTTTGGAAAAGATATTTGCTTCTTTTGCAAGAAAAAATGGCACTGATAGTCTTAAAACATTTCCCAACGAAATTTTTTTAAAAAGTAGAAGTCAAAGCAGGAAATGTTGAAGAGTTGGATATTAAATCTTTATTAATTAATAATTGAAAATTTAACTTCATGTTTTGAATATATGTAATTAGTTTTAATATAATCTACATATACTATTCAATCACATAAATTAACCAAAATGATTTTTCTAAAAATTAATATAGCTAAACATATGTGAAATTTATTAATATATAATTAAAAAATTTATTATCATATTCAACATTGTAATCAATTATTGTAAAATTAATATATGTACCTCTTCCCTAAAATAGCTATCTTACTATATTTTTGCTCCTCAGCAAGCCTTGAATAAGGATACAAGAAAAAAATTGTATGCTTAATTGCGATTGATTAGTGTGGATTAAAATATCCAGGCACTTTTTTCTGTTATTCGCTATAAATTCTGTTGACTGAAAAAAGAAAAAAAATATTAATAAGGGTAATTAATAGCTGGGATGATTATTAAGACTAAGTAATTTAGAGACAAAGAAATAAAAACTTCTTTTAAAACTGTGTGAGTGACAATTTGCAAATTACAACAGCACCAAAATTCGCAACATTTTTATACAGCAATATAATGTAATGCAGAATATAAAATTAAAAAAGATTTTCGAGACTCACATTATTACAAAAAGTAATCGTTAAGTACAAGTGGCATTGATATTGATGGGTTGCTGATACACAAATGATGTTAAAAACTTAACATACACGACTGCCGCTAATGCACTTTGATCCACCGAATTGATACAGGATTTAATAGCTCATTATTATAGAAGGTCACTAACTATAATGAATGGATAATTAATTAACCGAAGTGTGTGTTACTTCACAACTGACGATTAATTACGTCATTAGATACTTAATGATTATGCTTTGCCTTGTTTTAGAAAACCTTTCTCTTATAAAATTGAAGATAAAAATAGCCTTTGATCGAAAAAAGTAGGACTCAAAGTTAACTCAGAAGTGCATACAACTAATTTGTGTAAATAATATATCTATATAAAGACTATATATATATATATATATAAGGGTTAAAAATATTTAGCTGTTTATTATTATCTTTAGTTAACGATCCGTCCAAGAGTGAAAAAATGGAGTGATGTCAAATTTCGGAAGAAATCACGCTTGAATTAACTGCTATAGTAAATTCAGCCAATTGCTAGTAGAAATATTTCTTAAAACCTATAACAATGCCTCTGATCTACATTTTAAAAATATTTTAATGTTACGGAATAATCTCTAATATATAATCTCAAGGAAAAAGGGAGCTTAGGGCAAATAATCTCTTTTGACAATTCTTTCGTTGTATATGCTTAAAAAGAACCAAGCCTAAGAATTCTGAAACTAGGTGAAACTCAAAAAGTAGGTGAATGTAAGAAAAGCCCCTGTCACCCAGAGAACCAAGGACATCTCCCGCAGTTACATACAGTTCCCATTATGTAACCCATTATGGCCAACCGCTTGCATAAGAGACCCAAAGAGTTGAGCAAACCTTGAACGAAACGACTTCTTTGTTCGTGCGAGAGGATCATTTTCACAGGTGGTCCTTCAAATGTTGTAAGAAGTTTTTATTTACTAGTCCCTTATCGCCTTAACAGTGTGGAGCTCGAACCGAACTCACAGCAAGAAGTCTCCACTTGGAAGCCTTTTCATAAAAACGCGGGAGGTCGCGTCATACAAGTCAAGATTAAGGATGGAAAGCAACGACTCTATTAACGGCCAATTTCACAATGGGACCTCCTGTATTAGTAGCCATTACCTTAAATTATCGTTTTTACTGAGATTTTTTTACCAGATTATTATTAAATGTATATTTTCATCAATAAAACAATTAAGTGGTAAGAGATTAAGTGTATGGGCTAATCGAAGATAAATGTATTAGAGTATAAACAAATCTCTCTCTCTCTGTAAAAATTTGTACCATCATTTAGTTAGTGACATTATACACAAACATGAGACAAATTGTTATTTTTCTTTATTGCGTTTTAATTCTCTTTGGATTTCATTTCTCATTAAGAAATTATTTTCTTTTTAAAAAATCAATAAAATACCAGATCTGGAGCAAACCTGCTTCTTAAGAGGCCATTGCAACTTTTACATAATTTGAATTTTCATAGATATATCTTACGGCCTTATTTAAGATTTTGAAAAAATGAATTCAAAAGCATCACTCTCTTTAAAAGAATAACTTTTATCTCGTACAGATAAAAGTAATTGCATCACCTTGTGTGATGTTTGCCAAGTAATTTATCATTCTGTTTCCATTTTTTCACATTTGATTTACCGTGCAGATAAGAAGGCGTACATATACAACTAAGTTCATTGCTTTGCATAATGGTAACTACTGTTTCCGTGTTACTTAGAGTAGTATTTTTATCTTTTACGCTAGCGTTTGAATACAATTTTTTTAAAAAAAATCGGTTATTTGCATAAAATGTTGAGTTAATACTTGTCGCTGTATTGCACACATTCTTCATTCTGAATTAGGTTATGAATTATATCATTACTAAATTATAAAGTAAAAATATTAGTTCTTAGTAGAGCAAAATTTGTAACGTGATTAATTCTTTTTTGAAAACTCCAATAATCCATTTCTGATCAACACAAACCTTTATGGTTGTGTGTCTTTGGTAAATCGCAAAATAAATAAATAAACATAAGTATTTATTAAATAATTTATCTTATTTACTTCTTTATATCTTACTTCTTTGTTAATGGTCAACTCATGAAAGCTCTGTTTAACCTTTAAGCACGTCTCCTACAGTAAAAGAACTATATATGAAACATAGAAATAAAGACTTTCTGTACAAAATAGTTCAAAAAAAGAGAGAATAACTCTTTATATTAATTTTAAACGTTGTCCACCTCTCGTCAAATAAACTATCACGCTTTCAGTCAATATATGTAAATTATTTTAATAATAGCAGCAGTTTTCGCTTAGATACACATGTTCTTAGAATACAGATATCTGGAATTTGAAATACTTTAATGCTATTACTTAGTTTTAATTTAAGATTTGACAGAAATATATATTTTTTTAAATTTTTATTACGCATGTGGAAGCGAAAATGATTTGCAAATATCTGTATTTTATTGTTAATCACTAATTCTAAATCTATAGTTACATACGTAAATGCATGTACATAAGAAGTAATCTCACTTTAAAAAGAACATTTCACTTTACAATCTGAATTCCAAATTCCGATATATCTTTCTCAAAAATCGTTTAAAAATGTATTACAACTACCTTTAGGTACTGTGACCTCATTTCATAGTCTGTGTGACTGATTGTTATCGTATTCTTTTTTCTGATAAATATAAGATAGTAAATAAAAATGCTATGATTATTCTGTGGATAATATATGTAACAAAATATAATACGCAACAAAAAGTCTGAAATAACATTAAAGCACAATAAATAAAGTAGAACAATACAAAAAAAAACTGCTTGTTTAGAAATGTGTATAACTTATAATGTGAGAGTTATTTTATTTTAAATATACTCTTAGTAAGAATGTGACTTTTTTATTGTATTTTTTCCCCCTCTGCCACGTTTCTTTTCATATCTTAATTTAAACAAAAATTGTTCTAAAAACCTTTCATTTTACCTCATAAAATAAATACTATATACGTAGCAAACTAATGTTCCCCATAAAATAAATAGAAGGTTCCTCCACAGCTAATTTATTTATTTATTCTACCAAGTGATAAATTTCATTTTAATGCAAGTATGGGCGACCTTCCGAGGCCTTGACGTCTGTAGGTGAGTGACCTGCGGGGGACGATGGGGGAATCCACCTGTCTCCAGGAAGGCCCTCTTTTCACTCTCTCTTTCCATCCCAACAGGTGGGGCTCTCCCCTACCTCCCGCATTCCTTTCTCTCCTCACTGCATCTTGCATAAACTGTCATCACTCGACTGTGGGTTGAAAACAGGGAATACGCGGAGGGGATTCTCTCTCTCTTTCTCTTTTGAGTTCTGTGTGTAGGCAGCACTACATTTCCGCTAGTGGGGCCAACCGAATGGGGACAGTTATTTAACAATTTCTTTGAATTTCGTCATTTTCTTTGTATCACTGTGTTGTGTAATCTTTTCTCCCTCCTGTTGGGATGGAAAATGTTGTAAATCGGAAGAAATAAATCTGTCAAGAGCCTTTTAAACGTTGCGTGAAAAAAAAAAAAAAACCTTTTTAAAGGCAAAAGTAAGGAGGGTGGAGATAATTTGAATTTTTTTTCTTTTTATTGCTATATGGTGCCAGTGATTTTGTAATAAATTCTTGACAATGAAGCGAAAGTACAGAGAGTTGTTTCATCAGAAAACACATCTGTGTGAGACAACTAATAGACAAAGAATATACTATGTTATGTTCATGTCAAAGCTCATTGTATTATGCTGCATTCATGTCAATGTTCATTGTGCTACATTACGCAATATTTAACGTCTTAAAAGGGCAGCTTCAAAAATATTGTTAAACACATATTTCTACAAATTACTCTGAGAACCCTCTCGACTATTTAAATTTATTGGTAAGATACAATACAAATGAAAGTACATATATATATATATATATATATATATATATATATATATATATATATATCATGTATTGGAGTAATTCTTAGAATGACAGGAGAAACGCAACGTGCAGCTGTTTATCATATTATCTTTAATGTTCAGCAAAGCAGTCTGTACTCCAAGCCATGACAAAACGAGTCTTATTTCAGTGTCGGTCAGGAGCCAGTTCGTCGTTCGTTCACGTGGTGCTTCGTAGGTTCGATGGAGTCGAAATCAAAGTCCTTATGAGGGAGGCGGGTTGAGTTGTTCTGGTAGGTTTTACCCCAACTGACACTTGAAGGGTTGGGGATTTATCACACACACACACATTATATATATGTATATATTTAAATTAATAATAATGCAATCGCTTTTCTGACGATGATTGCTGGAAAAGTAACTTGATTTTTGAAATAATGCGTGTCATCGCGTGAAGGCCTTAAGTCTAATGCGCTATATAGAATCATTATTCTACTTGTTATTCTTCGATGAAATTCCGACTCAAATCTGCGACTTACTGGTCATAAATATCCAACTTTTATCAGGTTATCGAATACTAAAATAAAATAGTAAAATGCTGTAGATGTTTTGTTTCAAATGGATTTGTGTCGATGTAAGCTTTCAATAAGCTTTTAAAATCGCCATGCAAAGAAATATTCTTTTTTTACAACCTCAAAAATTCCCATTTTATTTATATGGGTTATTTCTAATTGTAAAAAAAAACTGTAAAATATTAATTTTAAAATTTCAATAGCATTAAAAATTGTGCTTAAAGTTTTGCACCAATAAACCTAATGGATTGAGACTTCATAATGTTTCGATAAATTTGAGGGAAATAATTTTTTTATGAAATCCCAAAATATATAATGTAGAAGCGATAGTCAAATATAGAAAAATAAAATCGTTAAAATAAAAATACCCAAATTGATAAGTGCACCACACAAAATTATAAATGAACAATATATCATCGATAATTTTATTTAATTAATTTTATTTAAAAAAAAAAAGTATTATAAATATTGTTTCCAGGAAGAAAAATTCTTTTAAAAAACTAATTATGTATTACTAAAATATTTTTTTTTAGTATTAAATGTGTTCTGAAAAAATATACCCCGGAAATAATCCAGTTATCGAATTTGTCTAACTTATTTGTATAGCGAGAATTTATTTCAAAATATAGCAAGAATTGACAAAGAAGAAATTATCTACTTTACTTATTAACAATTAACCACTTTTTATAAGAATGTTGTAATTGACAACGGGCGCTATTAAAAAAAAGTTCGCAATAAATCACATTGTTGATCTGATAATCCTCTTTTAAAGATTTTATCACAATTAAAAATGCTTTTTGCTAACTTTTTACAACCAAAAGATCAATTTTAGATAAAGGGGAACCTTTGATTTTTTCTACCACACACATTTTTCATTTTCCGGTCAGTTTATAATCAAACTAATGTTTTTTTTTTTATTGAAAAAAAATCAAGTTTGAAATTTTCATAATTTGCGTAGATAACAAAAGAGCAACCTTTTCTCTTACTTCCAATAAAGAACATCCTTTATTCAATTTATTATCTATTTCTAGCATCTTAGAGAAAATAATCAAGGAAATATTGCTTGTTTTTCTTCCTGTATACGTTTGGAATATTTTGTTTTATAACTTTCCCCAGTGGCTTATATCGGCTTAGACACAAGTGCATCTGACATTTTCAAGAATATAAATGTTCTAGCCGAAACAAGAATACGTCTGTACTGAAACGTCCTCCCGTTGGTGTGGTGTGGTAGTTAGGAGAGGGGGTGCCAGCTCAGGTGTCGTCCACGTCACTTGACCATGGTTCAAAATTACGTGGTCCGTCGCCAAAAGCCCTCGTAGCTGAACAGAAATATTCAATCAATCAATCAATCAATCTGTACAATGTTGCGAAGAGGATTACTTATAGATTAAGTCGTAATCTAACACTGTTACCTTTTTTCTGGAGATGATAGAAATACGCGAAAAACATATTTTCCGACAAGAATAAATCTGCAGGCACATGACAGAAAAAAGATCTTCCCTACTGACATGATTCTATTTAATTCTCGGGATATAAACAGATTAACACAGTGCCTTAGTTGTGGATGAGACTGAAATTGATTTTTACTTACAATGGGAAAAAAGAAATCGTTTTGTACTGTGTATAAAAATAGAAAAGGGATATATATATCAATTGAGTTAGGGATATTTGTCTAATTCCCTTTGATATGGATTCGGCAAGACAGCAGGAACATTGGGAAACCATACACAGATCCACGACCTATCAATAATCTTCAACAGTTCACGGGGATTTTATGTAGAGTCGAACGTCTCTCTCTCTCTCTCTCTCACTCAGATCAAAGGGACCTAGAATGGCGGGAAAGTAAGGTTATGTTTCAAACCATTGTTACAATTCATGAATATTGACATGGTACACTGTCCTTTTGAAGTATGAGGTCTTTTGTGCTGTGGAGAAGGGAGACTATTAGGGTTCCCCTGCAAAGTTAAGTTTTGAGCCCCATGCCGGATCCTTTAAAGGCACTTGGCCTCAGTCAAGCTTTGGGTCCCCTAAAACCCTAGCCCCCCTCGCAATGCGGGGGTGTAATTACGACACTGTTTCTGTGAGTTGTTGAAGACTCGCAAACGAGAGCACAGGGTCATCAAAGTTGTCGCGGTTATATATATATATACGTTCGATATAGAAATATTTTCCCACACATCTAGGGTCCTGTAACTTTGTTCCCATGTCTCTGAAAATCTTTGTACCGTATGATATACGTTGAAAACCTGTCTTCGAGGGACGATAGTTGTTGTACCACATAGTGAGGAGATCATACTGGACAGCATGAGTGTTAATAGTTTTGCTGCACCAGCGTTAAATTGTCAAGTGATTTTCTTTGCACTTTTATTTTTTTTTTATCTTCTGTTAGAAGGCGAGCTAATAGACGATGACCTCAGTCATCTACACTCTATTTTCCATGACAGTTGGCTTTTGTGAGTATAGTTTTATCAGAATTAATGAACTCAAGATGCACCCTGACATGGTGGTTGGTAAAATGTATCCGTACCATGTTTTATTCCATTGAAATCGTTTCATATTTGTGTGTTCAATTTTTTGCTTCGGAAATCTTAGTTTATTATTTTATTTTTTTGGTGCTATAGATGGTTAAAAATGGATTTTACATCGGTGTATTTTCTATTTCTACCTTTGACTTCAGTTTAAAAACGTCCCAAACAGCATGATTCTTTTTCAGGTTCCTTTTTTGGTTTTCTTTCTATGTGGAAATAATTATTGGCAATTTTTTTTTTCCGATTCATAACACAATGTTGCTTATTTTGCTCTAAGAAATTTTTATACTACGTGTTTTACAGTTATTTTTCCTATTACGAAATTAGAATGATTCTCTTTGGAAAGTGGAAAAACATATTGCTTACATAGCTCGTTTGCATCCGCCATTTTGAAAGAAAAATAAATTTAAAAATGGCAGACGATAGTTTTAATTTCATAAGATAAGCTGTAACTTGGAATTTTTTTTTCACATATCTTGCGTTATTCTATTTTTTTAAAAAAAATCTTTTATTTTTGTTTCGCAATCAAGAATAAGTCTCTTTTCCATACATGTTCAGCATTACATTTTATAGTAATTGATAAATAATACAAGAGGAAAAGAAGTAGCTTTCATTATCGCAACGTTTTGAAACTTAAGGTGTGCCATTAAATTTAAATACCGAGAGCATAAATAAAAAATTGTTACTAAAATAACACATCGTGGTGTAAAGATTTATTTATAGTCGGATTCCCGCGCATTCAAAAATCTGACATCGCTGAACCTAGTTCACCCTTACTTTCTCTCAAATAACCCGCCAAATGGAAGTTGAATGAAAGAAAATTATGACGTAAATTCTCGGCGATCGGAATGAATTTTTTCGTCCTGCCAACTCATCGCCAAGGGGTGAATGCCTTGTATCGCCAGTGTTTGGGATTGTCACTATTCCAAATTCGTAATAACCTTCCCATTAGACAATAACGTACGCAGTGGGTGCATTAAACGACCTTGCAGAAGGCGATTATTTAAACATTGAATGCGCACTTTTTGTTATTATTTTTAGATTTCCGATTACTATAATAGCGAATTTTATCGTCAGAAGCAAATAGCTAAAAGAATAACTTAATCGTAATGCATTATACTGCTAACTAAAAGGTTAAAGACCAGTTATTGTAAATTTTAGGTTGTTGAATCTTGTTAAAAAATTCTTTCATTTTACGTGTGTGTTAATTTCTTTCTTTAGAAGGGGTTTTTTTTTTTTAGTAAACTTATATGATTTAACCCATTTTGAATTATTTTAGCTTTTTTTCGCCCGCTGCTTTATATTACGAAGCCGAGTACGACTTTTTAAGGGATCACATACTTAAAAATAATACTGAACTTAAATAAAATTATTTAAATTCTGTTTCTTCTTTTAACTTATAAGGAGAAAATATTTCTATTTCTATATATTTGCTTTTTAAAGCATAATTTTTTTTAAAAGCTGAATTTTAGCGGAAAAATGAAAAGCTATAAGAAAACATGTGAACTTCACATTATGATTTATGATGTGCAACCAGTTGCGAGAGACTTTAAAGACAATTTTCATTTTATTTGCAGGCTATTGTTCTTAATTCATATCTTCTTTTATAGGTTTATGCATGATCCGATGTCCCAATAAAGCAAATTCAAAAAGTTAATTTCATAAATGTTTATCTAAGTTATCCTAAAGATTTCCTTCACCAATTATATACATTTATGCATACTGCATGTTTATATTGTTCTTGATATAATTATAAAAAATAAATCAAATATGTATTTGTCAGTATTTTTTGAAGGAAACATATCTCAGCTATTGAAGTTTACCCGTGTTTACATATCTCATATGCTGTTTTGCGTTAATTCTTCTCTTCTACATATTATGGTTTACGCGCTTTTAACTCTTTTTATTATTATTATTATTGTTCGATTCCTTCCAATTTTTGTTTTATATTTTATAAAGAATTAACTACATACTCCTTTATATTATATTGAAGGCACTCAAAAACATTTAATTTTCGTACCTTTTTGATATACATCCTGAAAACCATTAGAAAAGCACGCGGAAGAAATAAGTTTAAATACCTTGCGATCTTAACGAATGGAGTAGTAATATTTGACAAAAAGAAACATGTGTTACACAAAAAGACACTGCTAACATTTGCGTAGTGTCTTTTTGCTTTGAAAGTGACGCAATACAGGTCAAGTTTGCCTTAGCCTTCAGTGCGTATGCGTAGTAGGCGCGGTCCTAACCTAGGCCATCGACCGTAGCATTTCCATTTCCTTTCCTGCCGTGCTGTGTATACTCCTATCTTCATTCGTCATCAGTGTAGTTTTCGGTGCTACTCAGACGCAAAAAACTTTTCACTCACACCTTCATTCAAGTGAAAAAGCTGGTTATGTAATACTCTCTGTGCTTTTTCAATTACCTAATGGGGAACATATGTTAGAAATAAAAATATAAGAAAATGATAATATTGTAAAGTACTATGACGGAAAATGTTAAATGAACTGTGTACTAATAATTCTACGCAAACTGCATAACGTTAACTAAAAGTGAAGCTTCTTTTAGTTAGAGAGAAAAAAATAATAGGCATATAATGTAAATTTTAAGCAAAAAAAAAAAAAAAAAATTGGAGGCTTAATAAGTGTTATTATTGCTATATGCAATATTCTTTCCGAGTATTTTTAGCATTTTTTCCCGAAAATATTGTTTCTAAATGCATTTAAAAATTATAGGCATTGATATATAACACAATATATATATATATAATAATGTGAATGATTGACAGTAATTGTTGTCTAAGCTAATTTAAATTTGTTTCATTAATAGGTGCTTATGTGAATTAATACCACAATATATATTCCAGTGCTTCATTAAAAGCTTTATTCAATTTTCGTTTGAAAATAAAATGATAAAGTAGCTGGTTTTACGTTTCAATTATACTAACTGTGTAAATGAAATTGATAATGCATTGTATCACATAATCTTGACTTTAGTTACTGTTAGCCACCATTAAAATGCTCTAAAGTCATTAATAATGTTATAAATAAAAGCAGCTCTTCATAAATAGATTACATAGATTTTTCGTACCCAATTGAAATGCCAGCGAAAATACAATAATCATCCAAATAACGTTTTCCGTGAAACTGTGTATCGTACGAAAAGCTTCACTTTGCTTTATTTTGAGGAAATTATTTTCTTATAATCTCCACAAAGAAAGGTTCATGAATACTATAAAATGAAAAGAATATATATTATTACATTTCATGTATATTAGCGAAATGAGGTCAATATATTCTAGCCTGCTTCGTACATTAGGGCAACGAACTGGGTGATTGAACCTGTCTACAAATACATTTCGCCTTCTTCGTTGTACATCAGTGGACGCATGGATAAGACATTACAGAATTCGTCTATGCTTTATTGTGAACTAAAAATCCAAATTTCACGAAGATGCACTTGGTAGGCTGAATTTATGCTAGGTAGCTTTCAATATTACTGCTTGTAGTCTTTAAATAAAAGGTTTCTTATCATGGAGTGTAATTACAAAATTTATTTATGTTTTATTTTTAACTGCGCTATATTATATTGAAATATTTGTTTTATTTACTTTCAAATGAATTCCAAAATAGTTTTGTATGAAGTGAAAAGAGGTAAAATTGGAAACTTGTTTTTAAAACGTACCGCATTTTTCGTTTATGCTAATAAAAAACAAAATGATTTTAATTACACATATTACACATTAAATATACGTGTAATATATATATTATTTCAATGTATGTAGCTTGATTATACGATTGAACTAAATACATGAAAACTAAATTATATTTGTATTATATCTTGCTTTAATAATACCCCCAGGTGAGCCCCTTTTGTGGTATAATCATAAACCTCTTTCAGATAAATCAATTTATATTCTTTGAATTAAAAGTCATCTCAATCCTTAAAAAAATTTCCGGTGATTCATTTTGAGGCGATACTGCTTTTAATACTCCTGAAAAATTTTCCATACTCATTAATTCCTTTTCGCACACAATATGAGAGAGAGAGAGAAACTATAAATTAAATAATACATACTTAAGTTCTGAGACTAAAAACATGTATGCATCGCAAAAAATAAACAAACTTAATTTGACCTCTTATCAAAAAAAGATGCTATTTTACCAAACGAATGAGCAAGTGGGCAGAAAACTTCTAAAATATATATCTAAGCTGTTGAAAATCGTCTCAGAATTAACAGTTTTGATGGAACTGCATCTTAGGTCATTGAACTAAGAGAGATGAACCTGTCTGGGGATGTTGCATATAATTGAAGTGAATTTCTTTCACCTCGGACGGTGTTCATGATTTCTCCTCTTCTGCAAACCTATTTTTTCCAATATTGATCAGTTATTAGACAGTCCACTTAACATTTAACACAACCATGTAAAATATTTCATGAACTGTACTTGTGATGTTATTTTTCACGTAAAAAAATGATGAATTCTTTAGCAAAGGGGAATCGCATCGTATCAGTTACAGCGATGCGATTTCCTATATCGTAAGCCGTTTTCAAGACTCGTTTTCGATGTGATGCAATATATTTCTTCCTTACCTATTGCCCTTACGATGTTCTTGAATGATAAAACAAGAGTAACGCTTTGTGTTGTAATAGGTAGTATTCTGGACTGCAGTCTCTCTTATCAAATCCAGGGGTCAATGCTCGACCAAAATAACATGTCACGCTGTAACAAAATTCTTGCTCCAAAGAACCGTCCTTAATATTTTTATTGAGCTCTACGCTACTTCAACCGAAACATATTTTATGTAATTAACAATTTGATATCACTTTTTTCTTACAACCTGATTAATTAATTGTATTCTATTAATTCATGTGTGTCGTTATAGCACAATTTAAACGCTATCTCGAAAGTTAAAAACAGGAACGGCATAATTACGTTTCGGGTCAGTTAAAAAAAGAATTGTTGTGAGAATTATTAACAGAGTATCTTATGTTACATGTACGGTTATACAATGCCCTATTTAGAATCCTCTCTATTAATTTATTGATTCTAATTAGTTCTAATTACTTTACAAAATTTGTATTTAATTTCTATTGATAAGAATTTTTCCGCGGCTTCATTTATTTATAGATTGATTCGTTATTAATGTACATTATTGATATTTAAAAAATGAAAGTTTTTCTGCACAAATTAATCATATATTTTGACTAATCAGTATTAAGAAAGATATAATATAAAATTGAGAATTTTATGATTACTCCTCACCGATCTTTAATTACTTTGAAACCAGAAATATTTATTAACATTGGAATATATTCAATTAAATATTAATGAATTGATAAAATTAAAGCCCATATTGATAAATCGATGAAGCAAGAATTTTCAAAATTAATCAATTTGGGTTTTATTAATTAAATAAATTAATAAAAAATCAATATATATGTGTGTGTGTCTCCAATATTAATCAGTTAATTTAGTAAGAATAAATTCAATATAAATGAATCAATGTTTTTTTATTAAATAAGGTAATAAACTATAACTTAAACATTGTCTCATTTTTAGACACTTTTTAAATAACTGCATCAATTCAATAAAGCATATTTTTCTTTTTAATTTTTCGACGATCCATTAACTGATTAAATATAACACTATTTGCTTATCTGAGGATAATTTTTTAAAGGTGATTTGAGCTTAGCCCTTAAGAGCTCTTGTAACAGATATTTCGCTCTTGACGGGATTCACCCACAAAGGCAATAACCTGTTTGGCCGTATGACGTTCTTGTGACAAACCGAGTTATTTCGATTTGCGTCACATTCTCTTTTCTGGTAATGATTATTGTTTCATTTTTCTTTGTGTTACGTGTACTCCGCCTTTTTTTCAGCCTTCCTTAAGTGGCCTCGACGGCTGTAGTTTCAATGTCACGACCACAGCTAAATGTGAGGTTGCTTTTTAAAACAAGTTACATAACGTAATGCTTTTTTTTTTTGCTACTGCTGTTAGATAATGGTTTTATTTGTTGTGGAAAAGATATGAAGGCATAAAAACTTCTATAAGCTCATTTTTTTACAGTACCAGTTTTATTTTAAAGCTTTGCGTCTGCTTGTGATGTATTGATGAAATTTCGCCACTAATATGCTCATAAATTTTTTTTAGAAATTATTCTTACGCAACATTTGAAATCCATTTTAATTGCATGTTACTTCAAGGGATTTGGTTTTTAATATATTTTTATTATCTTGAACAGCTTTAAAATCTAATAGTATTTAATACTATTGTTATCATTTTCTCATTTCACAATTTTCTGGTATTATACGAGAAAAGGGAGATATTATAAAAAGGAATTGCATCATCTGTCTTTTGTAATCTTATTAAAATGGATGAACTGCAAATAATGTTTGATATAATTCTAGAGGCACAATTTGGATTTTTTAAAAAGTTTCTCCTAATTTAATCCCCCAAAAAAAAAAACAAACTTACTTCTGTTTTCTTCTAGCTTACTTTCAAAATCATTCGATATTTTTCAGTCTGAAAGATTAATATTATTTGAATTTAAATTGTCCAAAAAGTTAAAACTTGAGGGAAGTGGAAATCAATATAAAAACATATGAAAAGGTTAAATCTATAACTCTGAGAACCCTTTCAAATTTGATTTTTTTTAAATTTTAGTTTTTTTTAAATTTCTGCATATTCTAAAACATAGTAAGAGTACTGGTTGCATAAATATTCAGCGATACTTTTAAGGGCCTCGGTAGCCCTGTGATTATGGTCAAGAACTCGTGTCCGGCATGTCATGAGTTCGATCCCTAGTGCCACTGAAGACCTGCCGTGTAGAGGAACTGATGCACGCTTAATCTGTCAAGGTTCAATGCCCTCTTGTTAACATGGTGTTGCATTTTGGAGAGGAGGTGCCAGTTCAGGTGTCGCTTCGTCATTCGACCGAGGCTCTAAATATATGAGGGTCGTTACTTTGTTGTGCGAAAATTATAAACTCTCACTCAGCAATATTTTAATTTCCCTTTTTTGTAGCGATACTTTTCGATTAATTTAATTAATTAAATTTTAAGCAAATTATTATCACAAAATGAAAAATTGGGCTTAATAAGGCAATTCAAATAAAAGTATTGGAATCGATGGCTTGAATGCTATCCGGTGTCAAGTGTCATGTGTGTATCTCATTCTGATATACCACTGTTAAGCCAATACTTAATGAACAGAAGTGTTCAAGAATTTTTCTTTGTGTTTTCTCTCTCTCTCTCTCAGTTCAATATACTTTTCATATAAGATATCATAGAAGGAAAAATCTATTAATTAATTCCGTTAGAAAAAAGATATTCTACCCCTTCAAAATATAACAATAGAAAATATTTACGTCTGGCCTTTTATGTACATCTTTGTGGCATCAATACATACCCTTACCTTAAAACTTTCATGAAAGATGTAGAAGATAAGTAAGTCGTTATCGAAAATGATGTTTGTTACCTCCGCCTTTTCCCAGATCTGTAAATACAGGATAATAGCCACTATCACTGTGTCATCAGCAAGTCACATTATAATGACACATCGAGGTCACTGTGACTCGTCGTAAGATTCCCATTCGTCATTGATTTTAAGTGTGCCCCCCATTAAAAGCGAGTCGAGGGATCGATTCGAGCTCGGTTTGTATGCTGTGACTTTTTATGGGTCAATGGGCTGATATTCCGAGCAATGTGGTCACGCTACACTTGGAGCTCCAACTCCTGGAAAGCAGATTCCTTTGTTTCTTGCTGCTCGATTCAGCGGCGAGCTGTACAATGACCTTCGTTGTCTCTGTCGACAGAGAGCAATGCTCGATCGCCGGCATACTGGCTGCTAGCGTTCTTATGCTAATCAACCAGCTCCTACCCATCACTTGGACTGGATGGACATGCCTGCTCCTTCCTTTTCAATCGGCACCACTTACTTGCCAAAAAAAGGGGGGTGTATGTATGCTTCTAAGGGGAGAGATCTGAGGCATCCTCCTTTACCACATCCTCTTTTTCGAAGCGTGAAACATTTTTTTACTATTTAATACGGTTTTAATCGGTAAAAATTAAATATAGTAAAAATTTGTCATTAAAACTGTATAGTAACCCGCAGAAAATGCTAATTCTTAAGCAAAGGAAATTCTGTATAGCTCTATAGGAGTATTAACACACAGACTTATGAATTTTTACTTTAAAATAAAGTAAATGAAAAGTAATGCATGTACGAGCACTTCGAGAAATAACTTCTATATAAGGATATTAGTGCGTGTAATAAGGAGTGTTAGATTAATATAGAAGCAGAAATATGTACCATTAATATAATCGTAAATCTATTAAAATTTCAATGAAATGTCATTCGAAACTTTTTCTCTCTCTCTCTCTCGATAATTTTACAAAAAAAAATGCTTAATTATTTATATGTTGGGTTACAAGTTTGCCGATAATGGTTATTTCTGAAGAAGAGTGTAGAAATTTATAGAAAATATTCTCCTCTGCATAGTAAAGAAAAATTTCATTTCTGTCATACAATTTTGAAATAGTATTCGTTTGTATACAGAATAATACGAGTTCGCAGAAAATTTACGCTTCTGCACAAAGATTTGACAATTGACAACTAAAATTCGTTTCAGTACAATAGAATTCTTGAAATATTTTTTTTAAAAAAAATTATGAAATTGTGGAAAGCAAAACGCGTACGGCGAAGTATGTATGTAATGCCTTTTTAAGTAAGTTACCTTTTTTGCGTATGATGGATTTAAACTCTCCATCATTTTCAATAGGTTTTCGCTCAGCATTATAAGCAAAAAGGATAAAGTTAAGCTAGCCATATAAAACTAGTTAAACCCCACTTTTATACAAAATTAAAAGCTGTTCTCAGGCAGCATTGTTTATAACACTGTAGCATCTCTCTCTATTTGATTCTTTTTTATCTTTAATGTTCTAGTCATTTCAGTCTCTCTTGCAGAGATTATTAAAAACTTTATATATATGGAGGGAGATATTCCCACCCCAAGAATCATTAAACTATTTCTTACTAAAAACACTGTTTGCCTTTACGATTCAACAAGTAAAATTTTTCCGGACCACACATCCAAAGAAAAATATACTTTTATATAATTTGTAATACTCTTTAGCTTTACGAAGGTATATAGCGTTGATATTTGTAATATTTTACCTCGGTCAAATGACGAAGTCGTCACATAAGTAGCACTCTTTATTCTTATTTATTCACTGTGTCAATGTACAATTTCTAAAGTCATATTGAATTTCAAAGAGAGAGAGGGAGAGCAACATCTTGGATTGGATCGAAATCAAATTGACAGTTTTTGTGCTCCACTGAATGCGTTGAATTATACATTGAATGCAATTATTATACATAGAAGTACTCACTTATTCGTATTTTGTACAAATCCTATACTACTAAATTCATTTTATGCTAAACGAAGTCAATACTTATCCCTCGCTACTGCTGATGCAATCATCATCTCTAGAAAGAAACTTTAATAAAAAAACTCTTGAAACTGTATAATAAATGTTTCCAGATTTTTTTATACCTTTTTCTTTACTCATTTTGTTACTCGATCTGACCCTTTTAGAATTTACTAAAGAATTTGTAATCACCAGAGCACGACGTTCTTCCAAATGTTATAAAATGCGTCAAAATAATGAGTATTTCAAAACCGAAATGCTCAATGTATTATGTATAATTTGACATGTGTTTACGAAAGA
Source organism: Trichonephila clavipes (assembly GCA_019973935.1). Lineage (NCBI taxonomy): Eukaryota > Metazoa > Arthropoda > Arachnida > Araneae > Nephilidae > Trichonephila > Trichonephila clavipes. The sequence goes on along the minus strand of BMAU01003406.1, from coordinate 459,722 downwards.
TAGTTAAACCAAAAGTTATTCTTTAAAAAAAAGATGCGGGACTTATTGTAAGCAATGCGAGAAATCCGCATAGAAAGTAGCTGTGAATTTTTTGCAGCTTATGGCAAAAATAATAAGAAGATGCGGAAGAAATTTGTTATACGATTACGACCTTTTAGTATCTTCCTTAAACATAGAATAACACGAGCTACTTTGAAACACAACATATTTAATATATGTTTGAAAATAAATTCTATGCTAAAATAAATATTTAATATTTATTTTCCACATTTTATTTCAGTAGTTTTTTTCCCTCTGAATTCTATGTACATTTTTTAAATAAATTTCTTAACAACAAATTTTTAGAATAGGAAGCTGGAATTTTTCGAATATTGACTCCATTTTTAAGAAACTGGGAGCTTATTTGAATGAAACCCACCCCAGAGATTCTTTTAATTCGAAAAATTTTAATTTTCTAGTTTACTACTAATATTTATTCCGAAAAACTTAAATGCTGCAGCTTATTAAAAAAAAATCTCTGGATTATGTTTCTTATATTTTCTGGATTATATTTCTTCCCATTAATTGGTTTTTTTTGTGAATTCAACAATTTATTTTAAATTCCTTTTTCTCTCAACTATTAAAATTTAAATGAAATATAAACACTATATCATTCTACTTAAAACAAGGTAAAATGAAAAATTTTTTTTTTATTCTCTACGAGATTATATTTGTTTTTCATGTAAGCATCATGTTTTCAAATAAAGAAAAAAAAATGCATTTTTATTCTTTGAGCGCACATATAAAAAAAAATTAAAGAATAAAAAAAATCACTGTTTTCACGACCTTTTATCTTGGACTATCTTAGAGAAAATCAATGAAATGTAGTTAGTTTGTTTTTCCCTAAGAAAACAAATGTAGTAGGTTTTAAATTCTCTTAATCAATTAGACGCTCAACAACTCTTGAAGACCATGGTAATGACGCGTGGTAATCACACCCTTTAATCTTGACTAAATTAAAAACTTTGACACATTCGCGACATTTAATGGTTTGTAACATTTCTTTATCAACAACTGATTAGCTCTTGCCAGTCTTTAATGTGTATATTTTAGAATAATCTTCTCTACGCAACTTTGGTTTTTATTCAACAATAGCACTGATTTGTGAAGCGAAACTACTTACTTAGTAAAAACGTCAACCAATTTTTTTTTATACTTTCTTTCAGTCCTAAATGAGAAAAAAAATTATTTGAATGCATTAGTTTGACTTATGTATGTTTTCATATAATTATTATTTGGAATTATTTATTCTATTTTCATTATTTTGACATTTTTCATGAATTTTATTTTTTGATTCTTCGTTAATTATACAGAATTTTAAACCAGTCGTTTGTATACTTTATTACTATAACCAGAAAGAAGTTGGTGAGCTATACAGATTTTACAAAAACTGTTTAAAAATAAGTTAATGTAAAAGGAAAGGTATCAATAATTTCTGTTATATAATGTAAAAAATAAATGAGGAGTATTGAGTAATATATACTTTTATATTGGTATAGTAAAAAAGCTAGAAAACAGAGTCCACACATTGCCTTCGACTAATGCTTGGATGGTATAATCGAAACCATTTTAATGTGAAGCTTAGCTTAGAACTTTTTTATATTGTTCCCTTATTAATTTTTAAAATTAAATTACCTCCTGAAAGCAATAAACGGTTCATTAAGTATTACGCGATGGTTATTCGAAGAAAAAGGATCAACAGATTCAAGCTATTTCTTAAATTTTTTGCTATTTGTCGTTACTTCGATTTATTTTCTCTCTTTATCAAAAATGGGAACAACCACTTTTGAAGATTCTACTTCGAAGCGTCAATTAATTCTCCTTTCTCCCGTGTCTCTTTGTATTTTATAAATAGAATAAATAAGGGGGGAGGTGTGAACAAAAGTGTTTGAGATACAACACTGGGATGCAATCAACGCTTAAACCCCAATCAGGTATGCAACCATTTGAGAATGTGTTAAGAATGATGTGAAAGTTATTTTTAAAATTAATTAGCTATAGTCTTAAAATGTGCCAATTAGAATGCATTAAGTATGAGAAATGTTGAACAATCAATTTTTAGACTGTCGCTTTTAATTTCTTAGATAAGCCTTTAATTATTTTTTGGCTTAGAGTTCAAATATAGAATGTACAGGGTTTAAAATAACGAAAAAATTAAGTAGTACAAATGAAATAAATTTGTTATTGTTCTTTGCTTAGAAAGTTGTTGATAGAAGACCTACATTTGCAACTCAATTTCTTTAACATTTATGATTTTATTATTCAGAGGTGGCTTTGAACATATTAAGCAAAAAATTATATAAATTTACTGAACTTTGTATTATGTATACTTCGCTACTCGTTACATTTCGCTTTAATTATTTTTGGTGGGAGAATTATACCTTGTTTAGTGTGTAGAAAAGAAACCCAGTGGTTGAGTGATAGCGTATCGTGTTTCCACGCCACAGGTCCGGGGCTCAAACCCCAGGATGGGCAAGGCCGACTCGGCCTTTCGTAACTTCGGTGGGTCGATAAATGAGTACCAAGAAGAGAAGCCCAATGGTTGAGTGGTAGCGTAACGTGCTTCTATACTTCAGATCTAGGGTTCAAACTCCAGGACGAGTAAAGTCGACTCAGCCTTTCATAACTTCAGTGGATTGATAAATGAGTACCAAGCATGTGTTTGAAAACTTATACACTGGGCGTTTTGCATTAGACTGACCTCCTGATCGGAACATCTGTTCATGCACCTCAGCGCCCAAGGTCACGAAAACTGAGTTAGGAACAGTTGGCCTTAGCCCTTATGGGCTGTTGCGTTACTGAGTTTAGTTTAGTTTAGAGAGTAGAAGAGCTTGGAAAGTAGAGCACCAATTCAGATGTTGCCCTTGTCGCATGAGAGTGATTCAAAATTACAAGATCCGTCGCCAATAGCCTTCATGTAGCTTCAAAGATCTACGTTAATAAACGATCAATTAATCTATTTATGTTTAAAATAATTCTAAACATGAGGAACCAGGTATTTATTGTTAGGTCTCGTTTTCGTCAGATTAATTCACGATTTCAGTTTTAGTAACATGGGATTTGTTAATATTGGACGTGACCGTGGTAGCCAGTGGGCATGGTCACAGACTCGTGGCCGGCTTGTCATGAGTTCGTACCTTTGCACAACTGAAGATCCATAGTGTAGAAGGGTCAATGCACGTTGAATTTGTCGAGGCTCAAAACCCTCCCGTTGGCATAGTGTGGAATTTCGGAAGGTGCCAACTCGGATGTCATTCTCCTCACATCTCCATGTTAATAATTCTTAGTACAATAATTCTTATATTGCTTTATCATGCACTGCTTGATAACTCACTTAGTACTGGATCCGAAAACAAAATTAACTTGGTGATGACGCATAAATGGAGAAAAAGAAACAAAACTGCAATAAATATCGCTACATATTAATCCGGAGGACTGAATTCAGGAACAGAATAATATGAAATTGAAATAAAAATCATACATCAAGGTCTAAATGTACAATATTTTATCCCACCTGTAAATAAATGTTTATCAAGCGTATTCACACATTAAAACCATAGGATTTGTCACTATCTAATGCGTGTAACTTATCGAATCATGATTAATACATTCCCTGGAAAATGGGAATATATTAAAAGTTAATATGTAATTTAATTTTTTATACGAGAATGCCTTAAGAAATCTTCAAAGAAGTTTTTCTTTATCTAAAAAAAAAGAATGTCAAAAGAGAGAGAATCTCTTTGATCTCTGAGTCATAGATAAACTGATTTTCATGGTATCGGTCAATTTGATTAGTTTGCCTGATAATGATCCGTGATCAATAACAATTTGTGTAAGCAAATATAGATGGATAAAGTATTTTCAAATGAAATTCATTGTATGTTCTTGTTTCTTCTGGTTTTTTTTCTTTTAGTTTTTATCTCTTTGAAAATAACTGAATGGGACGATAACAGTGCAATCAACAGATAACTTCAAATGTTCCTGGAATTTTTTCCAATCACATACTGATGAATGGAAGATAGAACTTTCGGTTTTATATCTTTTAAACGCAAGAAAGCTAACACCAAATAAAAATGATAGATCCCTTAACCATGTGTCATAACTTCTTAAAAAAGCGGCTGGTTGCTTATAAATTTATAGAAATTTACGAAAGAGATTATTTGAAAATCCATAATTTAAATTTTAACTTTATATATATTTTCTTTAAATATTAATTATGAATACCATTTTTCTAAACGCAAGTTTCATTTAATTTTCTACATTAAAAGTATTAAAAGTGTTTTAACAGATTTATTTTGAATTCCGATAAAAAAAAATATTTGATAGCTTAAATTGCCTTATTGAGCGAATGTATAGCCCTAAGTTTCCCCTGAAATTATCTACGAAATTTCTAAAAATAACTGTATTTTTACTGTGTAATGAAGGGAAATAAATAATTTTCCCTTCATTTTTATCACGTGATTATAAAAAAACCCCTCTTATTCTCTACATTGTAATTCCCTAACTGGAAGTAAGTGGGGATTTTCTACTCCTTTTTTTGAATTGCATGGAATGGCCGCAGTTGACTATTCTCCTCGTGTTTGAAATTCGTTCGTTTTCTACTCGGTAGTTTCTTCGTCACGACTATTTGCAAAATGTATTAACATAAACTCATATATAGAGAAAGGTCAACGCCTTGAAACATTGTCTGTGCGTGTGTGAGCCTACTTATTAAATCTAAACCTAAATATTTTCTTATGTATTGCTGTGACTATTTTATTATTTCTTTTATAATTTTATTTTTTTTCCTTGCTTGATATTTTACTTGTAATTAGAAAGTCATCGTCAATTAGTTTGATATATATTATATGACTCGTACATATTTACTATGATTATATAGCATAAAATTACAGAGGTTTAACTCTCCTTTGAATTCGAAATTGTTGATTTGGCAGATTTCAAACTATAGCAGTGTTTGTTCTGTATTTCTTAGAAAGGAGAAGAGGAAAAAAAGAAGGGTTTTTGACACTATAGGTCCGTAAATGTTTTTCTCGCACATTTTTTTAATTTTTTTCGTTGCGAATGCTTCTGATATGTCAGTGACGGATGTTTGTCTGAATTCAATGAACCCAAACTTTCCCCTTGTGTCTGTGGGGGGAGGATTGTGCTTTACTTCAATTGATTTTGTTTTAAAGTCATTGAGCCCTGTTGATTGTTCACAGCTCTAGAATGACTTTTATTTCAGAATCTTCTTTTTCCTCTGTTATTTTAACTCAAGTAAATTCCGTTTATTATTGCTTGGAGGGAGAAAAAAGTTCATTTCCCCTTGTGAAGGAATGCTGTTCAGCATTCACACACTCCTGTATTTTTTGGTGCTGCCATTTCAGGTAATAGTTCTGGAACGAGGTTTTTGGAAGGCCCTGCAGGAGATTTTCCGTTTTTGCCTCAACCTCTTCAACTGAGGTAAAATGTGTCCCCTTTCATCAAGATTTAACGGTAAGAAATAAAAAAAAAAGTCATATGTAGCCAAATCAGGTGAATAAGGAGGATGCCTCACCACAGTAATGTTTTTACTGGTCAGAAACTGCTTGACAGATAGAGCCGAGTCAGATAGAGACGTCATCAAAACAGTTGTTGCCAACTCCACTCTTTTTTTAAGCTACACACTTCGTATCATTTTGTGTGTGTGTGTGTGTCACACCTTGTTTACTAAAACTACGTGAGAAACTATGTTTTTTCACAGTCGTAAAAATGGGATTACCTTAATAATTTTCACAATTTTCATCGCAGTTCTATAAAACTGATACCATGGTTAATAGCTGAATTAAGAACTAATTTTTATAATGATAATAGATTAATTAATATTAATAATACGTGCAATCAACTTGAAAGAATTTTTTCAATAGAGAATCAAATGTTTCTGTAAATGATTAATCTGCAGAAAAGTATATTTTCTAGTATTATCGTTATTTTCATTTTTATTTATTCTTAGGATTAGAAAACAATTATCTATTGATTGGTGGTCACTTCTTAAGAAAGTATAGGGTCGAAGCTTTTTTACCGACAGTTATTTTAGATCTTCATTTAACATTAAGAAAGCCATTTTTAAAACCCCCAAAATTTAGAAACTGATGCCGAATTTTGCGTAATTTGAAACTTGGGCTCTTTGCTCGATGGGAACTCAGGTTTCCAAAAACTGGCATCGATAATGTAAAAACCTTTTTATGATGGTAATTAATATATTTGCATCAGAATTTAATTCTTTTTGAGCTATTAAAAGTGACATCAATTTTCTCCTGGTGCGAAAAATGTTATGGAAATTATTTAAGTATGTCTTTTTCTTTGACAACTGGAAGTTCTGAGTTTTGTTTGTTCTGAGTTTTTTTGTTAAATAAGGGATATTAAGGGTAATAATAATGAATTTCATAATTATTAGACAATATTAAATGACACACACACACAAGATTATCTTCATTTACTTCTCTTTTTTGAAGGCAGGTTTAGTAAAATTTGACGTGTAATAAATCATAAATCAAATTACAAAGTTAGTGTATCTTATTTTACAGATTTTTTTTATCCCCAAATTACAGAATAATTAGTTTTCTTATCCCATGAGTAACTTAAAATTCTTCTTAACATATATTATAAATCATTACAAAAGTTTTAACCAGGGATTATAAATGGTTCGAATATCATTCAATTTTAAAGATGTTTTAATAACTTTTTATCATCCTCAGTAACGAGAAAGACAAAAATGTATATTCATATGTGAAATACATATATATATATATATGTATGTATGTATTAAAAAGTGCATTTTCCAATATTATCCAAAACACTTTTACAAATAAAAAAACACTCTTTTAAACTGAAAACTGTAATGATTAGAACGAAAATTGTCTCGATTGCGCTTGATCAAAAACAACGAAAGTTTCCAATATACCAACAAATGAATAACTTCAATGAAGCAAAATTAACTAGATGATTTTTTTATAATATGATTTATTTATAAACCGAAGAAAAAATCAATACTTTGAGCGTGTATTTTTATACGGTTTTTTAACAATAAAAGTCTTCTGCTGTGTCTATTCATTTTAATTTTGCAGAAAAAATATTACCCGTTATTGTTACTTAATTATTAATTAATAATTCCTTCTTTAATATGGTTTTCTTTCTGTGTGTGTACCTGAAAAATATTTCATTATGAAACATATAAAATGTTTTAGAAAACTTACTACTAGGCTTAAATTTACTAACTCTACCAAGATCTCGCTAGCGGAATCTTGCAAAGCATGACCATTATTTGAAAGAATTGTATCCCGCAAGTTTTTGACTCTTTAGCCGTAAGTTCACCTCAAAATACTCAGATAAAGGGCAATAAGTTTTTATTGGATATAATTTGGGATCAACTGAGAAAACATTTATGAATCTTTTTATAAATACATGAATGCAACCATTTAGCATTCAAATAAAAAAAATCTGATTCAGTTCAAAAAACTTGTAAATCAAATTATTGATATAAATAAATAATCACTTTCACAATATCGAGTAAGTACTTCACCTAATTTCAATGTGAATTCTTAGTAATTTTTAAAAATCTATCAAAATCTCACGTTTGACTAAATTATTCCATTTTTGTGATTCATAATTACGAGATCCGTCGTCACTAATCCTCATTACCTTTTACTCCTATGGGACTCGATTTCCGCAAAATCAGTGAATCTCTTCTCAACAAAAGAAGGATGCATGCCAAATTTCAAATCTGTAGATCTTATAGTTCAAAAATTGGAATTTTTGTCTATAACGTCCCCCCCAACTCCCTTAGAAGTAAAATTCCACAAAATCCACTCTTGAGGATTTCTTCTTAACAAAAGAAACATGTCAGTCAAATTTGAAATCTATATGCCTAATAGTTCAGATTTCGTGATAAGTGAGTGAATGAGTGAGTGAGTCACTTTTCTCCAGTATACATGCAGATAGATAAAAACATACAAAATTATTTAATTTTTAATTCGGGAAAACTATTTGTGGAGTTCCCTCAGAAGTCTTATTGTTTTAACATTTTCCATAAAAATGATAGTTAAAGAAACAATTTATGTCTTTTTATGAAATATATAAAATCACTGTTGCTTTTTATAGCATTTATATTGCCTAAACAATAAATATTGCTTTAACTAAAATAATCAAAACACAAAAACGAATTTTTAATACCCGATTTATCGATAAAAAATGAAATCATCAATTTTCATACAAAACAAAAATATGGTTTTAAAAATTTATTTTAAAAATTTAATGACATTTGTGAGAAGTCTCGGACAAAAAAAATGTATTAAATTTTTTTTCCAAGAATAGCATTTCGTTTTATTCTGAGATGAAATCTTGTGTACTGTCCTGATGGACTTTCCCATATCCATTCTTGCACTTCTTAGAGGTCCTTAACACTCTGTCCGTTTTGATTGTTTATTGCATCGCCTTTATGTCCTAAGTGAACTATGTATTTATCTGATATACTTGAGTAGACTCTTTGTGTCACTTTGATATGTATAGAATGCGTGACGGGGAAAAGGGAATAACAGGACGTGAGCGTTCTCATAAATTCAAATTATAGATAGTGTTTGGAAATCTATTAGAAATTTTTCTCAGTTTTTTTAAGTTAAAAGATCTAGCGTAATGCAAATGGTCTTTGGATTTGGAAAAAATTTTATTCTACTCATTGTAATAAGTCATGAATGTCATACACTTGGGGAAGTTTTGAATGTGGGGTTTTGATCATCGATTGGATTTACGTCTTCTGTGCCCTTAATACATTTTATTTTTCGATGTTTTGTCGTGGTCCTTATTGATGCAATCAAGGAAAAAATGGTTTCAGTGTAAGACCACAATCCTTCACCTTGAAAAAACTTTTTCCTCTTTTACTTTTTTTAAGAACTGTGGAGAAACTGATTTAAAAAAAAATCCTGCATTAGACCCCCTTTCTCGAATGTTACTATTGGAATAAACGTTCCCCTCTCCCCATATTTAGGTAATGATTAAAGGAAAAATTCTGAAAAAATGGAAAAACAGCAATAAGATTGCTATATTCGACATTATAAGCTTCTCTCATATCTTTTCTTATAATTGAATCTATATTTAAACCATTTTTTGAATTTCTTAAGGAATTAAATACGCTATGTTAAAAGGGAATGATAAGGAACCAAACACCTAAGTTGAAACGTTTTCACTCGATAAATTAGGGGTTTACAAACCCTTTAGAAAATAATTATATTACTATTCAAAAAATCCAAAACAGAGGAATTTTAATATACTGCCTCATTCGCAATTCATAAATGATGTCCTTTCATGTAAGGTCTCGTTATTTAAATTCAAACAGATTGCATAATGATTACAGAATAAAATATGATTGATTCCTTTTCTAAAGTTTTTCATTTATAGGATTTCAATATATAAATATTTAATCATGATCCATGGTGAGATTAGAGCTATACCATTTTGTTAAACTTCAAATGCAAGCTTTTTTGTTGGTGAAAATATTTTTTTTTCCATTTTCTGTATTATTTACCATATAGTTTTATTTTTACTACCCCTTATTTTAAATTTACCTTTAAAAATTCCTCTGTACGTAGAGTCTTTTTTACAAAATTTAGAATTGATATTTTGGCGAAGTACTTCAAGAGGAAAAAATTAAAGAGAACTTAAGAATTTTTCTAAAGAAACCTGACATGTTTAATATATTATACGTAACACACTTATAGAAGAGTGTTATGTATATAGTAATACTTTACAAAGTTATTTTCACTCAGTATGATATCATTTAATGCAAAAATATATTTGAAAACTAATACACATAATATTTAACGTTAAAAAAGCTACTTTGAAAATAATTACTTGATTGTTGTAACTGAAATTATTCATTTTCGATGAAAGTGTGGATACATCTGTTTACCAGTGATGTAGCAATAACTTGACCGACTTTTTTTTTGTAGGAAACTGAGTTCTGTGAGGTTTTGTTGTGGTGTATATGAGGAAGCATTTTCTTTCCCTCCCCCAACCCCCAACTGTTGTAATTCAACCTCTTTTTAACCGCACTGAATCAGCTGGTTTATAATGTCCATGGCTTGCATTTTGTAGCTTTCCGTTTGATAAATTCACCTGATGAGCAATAAAGTAGATTTCCCTTATTGATAAGAATCAAGTAACCTTATATTAGGTGTTTCGTTTTAATGTCCTAAATTTCTTTTCTCTGCGAACATTTTACTATCTAGAATGTAAATATTATTACTAATGCCACCTGATCGGCATGTGCCAGATCGAGGCCCATGGAATGCATCAAGGCAAAGTGCTAGATTGTACGCCTGTCGTTAGTCGTAGCCTTGAGCACCATGCAGAAGACAGTACGTTTTGTCTCGTTTCCATCACAATTTTGAGAGGGAGCACCGTAGGGGCGGTCAGGGGCCTCCCTCCTCTCTTCCTAGTGGCGTAACGAGATTATTAGACCCCCTGCAAAGTGAGGTTTGGAGCCCCAAGTCGGATCTTACAAAAAGTACATACTTGGCGTAAGTCAGGCTTTGGACCCCCTAGACTAGCCAGATCTGTGGCTGATGTAATATTACATCACCTTACCACAGAATGCGACGACGACACGGGACTTTGTTTAAGAACAAAAGTTGCAGTGAAAATTTTATTTCCGGTTTGGTGGGTAAATAAAAATTATTAAATTTCATGCGATATCTTGGAGGGTTTAGGACCATAATGAACTGAAGAAAATCCCTCTCAAGAAAGCTGAGATAGGGAATAATTATATATACATATATAAATCTATTTAGGATACTGTAATTGCGATATACAAACACTGGAATTTATAATCGTTTCAAAAGGTTACGAAAAAAAATACATAAAAGAGCTTTATTCTAATAGGGATTTGAAAAATAACGAATTGGAATATGAAGTAGAGATCGTTAAAAAGAGTGATTAATGTAAATCCTTATAATTGTGCTTTTTGAAAACAGGTGTAGAAAACCTATAAAACTGTCGACTTTCTCCGCTTGTTCCATAAAGAAAGTGATTTCTTGTCATCAGAACAACGCGAGTGTTTACTTCCTAATTCACTTCCGTACCCTGCATACTTTTACTTCAAAGAGAGAATCAACAAAACAAGGACACGAGTGTAGCTTTAGGGTGCAGAACGTGTATTCTGCTGTCCGTTACCGTGGAATGACTATTTCAACAAGGAAAGAAATCGAATATTCTCGAATGCATGTGCGCAGAAGAATTGGCGCAAAATAAGGATATTGGAGCATCAAAATATAAACATAGTGATTTAGGTTTACATTTTTTTGGGGAGAGATCGAATCATTTGCCCCTAGCAAAAATCGTGAGCACCATCTACAATCCATAGCAAAAGTCATAAGGCATTCTGAGTTTTAGATATTTTTTCTAATTTATGTAGAAATAATTGACAAATGTTTTGTAACTTTGGGCTTAAATATGCATTTTCCAATGAAGTTTTAATCATTTGCTCTTCCAGGGGATCCCTCACAAGTTGAAAAAAAAAGTATTCTGTTTACCTTGCACCGTAAAAGGCTGGGTCATTACCATAAAATATTTGACTTCAATGCTATTTTCAATGCTTGTAAACATTTTAGTAAAAGTAGCACCTATATTCATGAAAATGTAAATGTTTCTTTTAAAAATTCGAAATTTCTTCAGCTTTTTTATGATATACAGAATTTTTTCAATCAAATTTGTCAGAACTTACAAAAATTATTTGCAACGTACAATAGAAAAGGTATGCTAAGATATGAAATGGGAAAGTTGAATATTCAGTGGGAAATAAATATTTAAAAGGAAAATCATTTTTACTGCGCTTGTGTAAAAAATATCAACATTTCTCTTCACTAATTTTGAAGCCAGCAATATAGGGCAACTTTTACAAAATATCCAATTGAAAATTTGGCAAGATATCGACGACAGATTGGGACATATTTCTGTTACTCTTTGAAAGTAGCTAGATGATAAGGTTTTTTCCACGAAGTATTATTTTTAATCATTGTGCTATTAATTATTATCATTCAAATATTGTTATTTAATTATTGAACTACCCCAGGCTGGGCATTCATTCTTAGCCTTTCATTCTTTCAGTGTGTCGATAAAATGAGTACTAAGTTTGCTTGGGAACTAAACAATGAGGGTTTCGCGTCCGACTGACCACCTGACTTGAATATCTGCTCATGCACCTCAGCACCTAAAGTCAAGAAAGCTGAGCTAGGCAGAGTAGGCCTTGGCCCTTATGGGCTGTTGCGCCACTAAGTTTTGTAATTAGTGAAATTACGATTATAATTATTTTGAATTTTATGTAATTCAATTAAACTATCATGTGATTTATTTTAATAAAAAGGACATTTCAACCAATGAAGAATTCAAAAAATTTGGAACAAATTTAGAACTCAATGGGAACCGTATTATGAAAGAATTTGATCGATTAATAAAGAAATATTCTGCCAAAGACAGTTTTTGAATAGGAAGGAGAGAAAAGATAAAAGGAAAAAAACTGCTGCGTCACATTTAAAAGATGATGGGGAAGATAATGGAATATCGATTCTCACTCCAATGAATAGAAAATATTACATTTTAAACCATTCTTTTTAAACTCTCGTTACTATTTATAGTTTAATGTATTCTTTTAAAACACAAGCAGCTGCTAACGGCTTAAATTAACTTTCCGTGACGCGCGTCGTTGTAAAAAGTATGACAAGTCGTGTTTTTTTCATTGTGATATACAATTACACTAAGAGAAAGCGCTTATCATCCTTTCTGTTCCTTTCTTTGAGCCTCGTTCTTGTGGTTGGCTAGAATTTCGGCCGCTTTAATTACATGCGTTACATTTGTCAATGAAAATCTATAGCGCTGTATTTATTTACAGCACGTGACTTCGAGTGAGACTTGGAAATCTTATCCTTTTGTTCACAGTTGTTTGTGAAATTGTGTATCCAAATCTACAAAATTATTTCTTAAAATAGTGAGGGAATTGTGGAATACCACACGAAAACGTTAAAGACATAATGAATAGTTAAGATTATTGAACATTAATACGCGAGGGAGTGTTTAGTAACTTCGCACTGTGAAGCAGCACGAGGGCTATTGGTGACGGGCCTTGCAATTTTCAGCCATGGTCACTTGACGAGGATAACATCTTAGTTAGAACCCTCTCTAAATAACCTCACCACTCCAACGGTAGGACTGAGCCTCGATAGAATTAACAAGCATCAGCCCCTCTACACATCGGGTCTTCAGTGGTCCCATGGCTCGAGCTCATGACACCTCGGCCACGAGTTTGTGATTATAACCACTAGGCTACCATGGTCACTTGATTACTGCAGACAGTTTATTGCACTTAAAAGATTTTTACTGCATAAATAACGATAAGGAAGATATGCTTCGCATTGGAACATTATAAAGTTAAACAGTTGTAGACGAAAATCGTTTCAAAATTTCGACAAATATATACTCAGTATATCTAAACATTCAACGCCTCATTATTGTCATTATTAAAAAAAATCATGCATGCATTCAGAAATATTCTGCAAAAACGCAAGGAAAATTCATTGTTTTACAGAAAGTATTTTGGTTATGGTTAGCTATATAATAACATAAGCTTCGGAAAATAATACTTGCACTATCAGCTACTATTGGGTATTATATATAACAACAAAAAATTACAAAAAAAAAACTGGAAAAATATTAATTCTCTTATTTTAGAACAGCGTGTTATTAAAGTTAGCATTTCAATTTTCATGAAAATCGTAAATTCCCACAGATGGCGTGAGAAAGAGTTTGTTACCGTCACACCATAAGGCAATATAGGGCGACGGAACTCGTAATTTTCGAGCCTTGGTCAAGTGACGAGGATGACATCTCAACTTGCACTCTCTCCCCCTCTCCCAACTTCCAAACCCCGCTTATCTCGTAAATGGCATTACAGCCTTAAAAAATCTATGATAACGAAACCATATTTAAAAAAAGTTCTACAGACTTTTCTCTGATAATTACTCGTTGTTAATCATATTTTGTTAAAACGCAGGATTTTAGTTGAAGTTTTCGTATAGTCCATTATACAAGTATTGTTTTGTTGAAATTCTTCTTACATGGATCTTTTTTTTTAAAGTTAGATAAAAGAGTTATTCTATCTTTTTAATGTCCTCAGCATTGCTCACTTACTCTTCAATATTCTTTAGGAATTGAATGAGACGTTAAGCAAATATAAATTCTGCAAAGTACAGAAGAATACTTATTCTTAATAAAGACGAAAAAGGGTGCTTTATATTCACACACACACACACACACACACAATACAATGTCATGGATCACTCGAGAGCTTCTTCTAGAAAAGAAGGTAATCTAATTTTGGTTTAAGGCTGCAGTACCGCAGTTTGGTAGAGTTATAATATATAATTCGATTTTCTTTAAGAGGACTTGGTACCCTAAAAATCACAAACCTATCGTTTTTTTTATTTTCATTTAATCTTATTCTTTGCATTATTATCTTTCGATTGATATATCACTTGTGCATATCGGAAAGTTAGAAGTTGAATAAAACTTCATTTGAAAACAAATTAGGCAATTCAGCCACACCCCTTTTTTAAAAAAAAGCTAAAAAATGCGTTATGATAAAAAAAAATCTATTTTATAAATAGAAATAATAACTATAAAAAGAATGTGTAGTATTAAAAGCAGAATATTTCCGAGGCAATACAATAATGTAATTTTCTTCCTTGTGAAATGTGTGCATGTAAAATTTTTAAATTAAGGCATTTTATATTAATAATTTTATAATTTCAGTTCTTATTCCTGATATATTTTTCATACAAATGTAATACTTTAATATTATAAGAAGAAAAACACCTAAAATTTCTGTCGTGACAGAAAAAAAATTTTTTTTAAGTTTTTCTTGAGTTTTCTTGTGCAATTAGTACTCTCTAAAAGTTGATCATTTATAAAAATGTGTGGGTTAAAAACATATGAAAATGCAATTATTTTAAAGAAAAACGTATAAGTAATATCTTAAAGTGTTATTTTAAGTTTAATTAAGCTTATAATAATTATTTTTTCAGAATTATAAACTTTAAAGTGGTTTTTCGAAACCTTAGGGCATTCAAAATGCTACTCCTTCGACAATTATTTACCAATCACTTCAATTTTTTTCCTGCGTGTTAAAAATAAAGCATGTAATAAAATTAGGGATCCGTTTTGCTATAAACCGAATACTTTTTTTTAAAAAAATGTAAGACATGTTGGCTTTTTCGTTGATTTTTAGCCTGTATATCAACATTTTATTTTTTTCTCGAAAACGAATGAAATTATTCTAAAATCGATCCCTAAAGTTGTTAAGAACATCCATAAGAATATTATAAAAAAATTTCAGGTCAAAAAATTAATTTTTACAAAAGGAGTAAATTTTAAAATTTTCCCAATTTTCTTCAAAAAATTTAAATTTTTAAAATTGTGTGAATAATATATGAAAATTTTCATCTGGTAACATTTTCTTGAATAGAAACATTGTATAAAATGTTAAAATATAATTTTTAAATACGTAAATAAAGAAGTTTGCTCAAAAGGTGCCAAGTCCCCTTAATACTATAATTGGGTTAGCCAGGGTTGCCGCGCATTAAATGTAACGGATCTACTAAGTTATCAAGTGGCGTACCAGAAATCTTAATAAATGTGCTATTTCTGGTGTTTTCATTATTATTGCGCGTCTCAAAATTACATCGATCTCCAATAAGTCGCCATGTAGTGGTAGAAAATGACGTTAATCTCTCTTCTAATTAACTTATCGAAACAATTAACTTTTGCGAATATTCTATTTCATAAGAATAAAAAGATTTGAATCTCCATATTTATAGGTGCTATTCCAAACTGCATTACCGTAAAATGCACATATTTTTAAGAATGGCCTACTTATAACGTATATTTTAGTAAAATTACAAAAAGCTCTCTCTTCAACAAGTTTTTTGAATTTCTTAAATAATTTAAAGCGAAACTATACGGTAACACAAATAGACATAAACGATTATAATTGACTGAATATACAATAGAATAATGTTTGACAGCTTTATATAAAATATTTGATAAATGCACCTTTCACAAAGTTTCCATGTTCAGAATGAATTAATTATATTTGATTCACATGCGAAACTCATAATTTTTAGTCACTGATTTCAATTAATTTAATATCATCCATAGGTAAGCAACAAATATAACTTTAAAAAATGTTTCTTTTTATCAAAATCAATGTATGCTTTTCTAAAAATTTGCATTTTTTTTTCTTTCAGAAAAGAAACATTTTTATACTCCTTTTTTATGTTTTTCCCTTGTAATGTTGTGTGTCTCGCTAGTTTCCTTTTTGCCATGGCATTCTAATAAATTCTCATTGACTCAGGCTTTGCGATACACTATTTGATATAAAAGCCGTAAAATTACTCAGCATCATGCATTCGCGAAGGACTTCTTATCATCAAGCATGAAAACATACCATGCAAAGCATTCCAGATGTTTGTCATTTTATTAAAAAAAAAGTAAGCTATACTTTTCCAATATTGCTGGAAACAATCAAAATTTTTCTGGAATATAAATTTTTCGAAATGCATTCACATGCAACAAATAGGCATTAACCAATATGCAAAGTCTAAATGCGAGACACCAGTCTGTTCAATTATTTCCCCCCTCCTCATCTGTGTGGTTCGAATGTCTTTTCTTATCTGGAAATTTGCATATTACGTCATTGTTTTAAAACAGTTCTTTTGGGTACATCAAAGAGAGAGTGAAATACAGTAAAAATGAGCTTCATTCTCATACTAATGACTTGACTTCCCTACATACCAATTGCTGCCATCTGACACATGCTTCTATGCAATTTGCGTGTGTCCTTTTTTCGAGAAATTTAAATTTACCAGCACCCTAGCGGGTTGTTTCAATCTATTTTTTTATCATTGCTCCACGTGATTTTATCGATTCTTGCTTAGTATACCCTATCTTGTAAACAAGTTTCTCTAAAGTACTCAGAGGCAATATTAACATTAAAAAAAAGCACTGACCGACCTACTTCTGACCACTGAGCTGCTTTCCTTTTCAAAAACTTCTGCAAGAATACTTTCGAAAAGAAGTCTTAACAAATTTCCGCGTTGAGTTCAACCAACTTTCGATTCAAGACGTCCATTCTATTTATAGGCGAGTTAAAAATAATGTTCTCTCAATTAAAATCCGTTCGCTGTATTGTCTTGTGATCAAGAGTGGCAGGTAGTGAGTTGTTCGCTTAATCTTTTTCCTTAGCACGTCAGGTTAGCATTTTCTGGTCGTTTGGTAGAAAATAAAGTAAAAAAAAAATATATTCGAATGAGGTCGTTAGAGGGTTCGATGAACGTACCCTCTCCCTTGCTGACGGTTTTACCACTGGAGGGAATCTCTAATAGTCTGAAAGCATATTTAGAAAGTGACATCATTATGTGAAAGAAAAATGACAACAGAAACATTGTCTACTATTCTACTCATGTGTACGATTCCGTAATGTATTCGTGTTCCACAAATTTTGTCTAGAATTTTTTTAGTGGCATTCTTGACAGAAGTCCTCATCCTGTCCGTTGTTGAAGTTATGCAATGAGACGCAAGGCAACGGATGTGATGGGGTTTCTTTTTTTGGAAGAGAATTATGCCCCTATGAAAGTTATTTTTCTCTTACAAAACCACTTTTTGCAAACTTCATGGTGTATTACTTTATATACACAACATACTTCAAGTGAATTTTACACTTGAAGAACTCTAAGGATATTCCTACAAAAAAAAATCGAAAAGAGCATTGGCGTGATTAGTAAAAAAAAAAAAAAGTATGGATTTTCTTTTATTATTTTCCATGCACTTTTTTCACTGAAATATTTCAAAATTGTGAAAGTTCAATTATTTTATTAGTTGCTGAAACGAATAATTTTTGATGCGTTGGTTTCTGTATTCGTTTACTTAAAAAAGGCAAACTGAGGATTATTCTTCATTAACAATTACACTGTTTTTCTGTGCTTTAAATTCTTTTCAGATAGTCATAAGACAAGGGCCCATAAATGAGTAAAATATGAAAATCCGTTTTGTGATATTTCCCACATTAATGAGTTAATAAATTAAAATAAGATTTAAAAAATATAATTAAATAACTGAAATAAAATACTCCCTTTCATACAAAACAAAATCTTAGCTCTTGTAATTTTTTTATTTGAACCTTCAGTGAAATGTATGTCTTACAACGTAAGATTTTAGTAATATAGAACCGTGTTTTGACCGTTAACTATGTTCTTTCTTCTTTGCATAGAATTCATGTACTTATTCGATTTATAATTAAATTGCACTACATATTTCTCAAATATGAAAACAAATCGTCATGCAAAGAAATGGAGACGCTTCTCTAAAGATCTAATTCAGGGTGGACTTTTTCTGAGGGAGAAAGGAATGTAGATTTGAAAAGTGAGGCACACTAGAACCAAAAACCCGTAATAGCTCACTGGTCATAGTGACAAGTTCTATGATTCATGAGCCACTTGAATCATTCCTCTAATAATCCATTGCGATGAATGCATTGCACGTTGTGTTCAGTATTGCCTCTGAGTCTTCCCGTGGTGGGTGTGGTAGCCGAGTGGTCATGGTACACGAACTCTTGGACGACGCGACATTGCAGAGTGGCGGGTTCGAATCCTAGTGGCAATGAAGACCCACCAAAAATAAAATCAAACTATGAAATGGTGCGTAAGTTCAAAGAGAATGGGCAATTTAGATGCCAACTCGCTGTTTGCTCGAGGCTTTAAATTACGATGTCTTCGTAGAACTCAGGGTAGAGTGAAGTTCAAGTAAATCTCAAATTGAACTCTTCTTGGATTTTATTCATTGCACCTATGGATATAAACTATAGGGAGACCTTCGCAATCCAACTAGGGTTTTAAGAGTTTTTCCAGATCCTCATTAATGAAAATCGAGAATTTAATCTCGTTATTTTGAAGCTCACCCAAATGAGTAGGTACAACTTATATAAAGTGTACTTCGATTCTCTTAACTTTCACAAAACATACAAAACTGTTTTAGAGTCAATTTCGTCCTAACGTGCTGCAGCCTCTATATTGCATCTTATGACGGTCTTCACAGAAATCGGAACCTGGACTCATCGAGCACATGGTCATTGCTCTGCTGACAGAGTTACCGTGACCCTGAAATGCGACTCAAAATTTTAACGTCCTTTCTCCGATTGCGTTATATGGAGCTCTAGTGCGACATTCATTAGCATAAGATGAATTGACTAAAATGATCCTTACCTTAGTAAAAGTGAGCACAAGAAACGTTGAAGAAAGTAGAGAAGAAATTGTATTTCCGCTGCATTTATTTTTTATATATTTAGAAAACGTTTTTTAATTATTTATTTCCTTTTCTTTTCAGTTTCGTCTGGATTTCCTACGCGAATGAGCAACAGAGAAACAATGCGTTTCCCAAACTCGTGACTTCTCAGGTGAGTGATTAGTGATCAGTTTTCATCTGCCTCCAGTAGTAGGTTAAAGTGAAAATGAGGCGAAAATGTCTCTGGAATTCCAAATGAACATTTATTTCTGGAACCATGTTTATTCAATTTCATATGATTGAACACGACTTCAACTTTCCCCAATTCGATTACATTTTCTTCATCCTTCACCAACGGAAGTTATCTTTAATTTTTTTTTCCTTGTGATTCCTAAGTAGGAACTTGACTTAATTCTTTTGGTTATAGATTAATTAAAGTTTAAGTGAATCAAACCTTTTCTCTGTAGTTTTCATTACAAACTAAAAGTTCGTTTACAATTAGAATATTCGTAATTTTTCTTGCATAAAAATCTCTTAAGTTAATGTCTATGCTTTTATTAATATTAAATAGTTTTACCTAGTTAACTGAAACTTATAAATCAGTGTAACTCTGTATCTAATTCTACCCTTAGACTAAAAATTGAAAACAAGTATATATATATATATATTTGTTTCTTTTATTTCTTTCAAACAAAGTGTACCTTAAGAGAAGCATTATATTTCAGTTTAAAAGTAGAAAGTTGGTAAAAAAAATAAGAGTTTACACTCCTGGAAGATGTTTAAAATGTGCTCTCCACAAATAGCCTTGTTACAGTAGCTGCATACGCATTTTGTCATACTACGTTTCTTTAATGAATGAGAGTACAAATTCTGTATTTGCAAGGATGAGTACTTCGTCATCAAGGTTTAAAATATGTGACTGGGCAATTTTATATAATATTTGGGATATTTATGCTCAAGTTTTAGGGAAAAAGTGAGTGTTGTAAAATTTGATTCTCACCTAGCTCTGAGACCCTAACATAACTTGGACTACAAAAATAAAACTTTCAAAATTGTATTTAGATTCGTTGATCCGTAGGTTTCTGAGTAGAAATATATTTCAGCAATATGGATTATTATTACCAGAAATAATAATACTAATTACCAAAAATATAGGAAATGTATAATTCAATAATTTCAGATACCTAATTTGACCAGCTTTACTTGAATTACTGGTACAGAATTTGTGAATATGTATTAATTGTTTTGTCACTTTGAAAAGCTAACTCCAACGTGTTTCCCAGTAGATTTTTAATCAGAAAATCAGAATAAATACATACACAAATCGTAATCTGTGTAGTATAAGAAACTCCTGCATCTATATAAAAAAAAAATTTTAATTCTGAAATTTTTTTAAAAACTTTAAGCACTCTTTTAATATTATTCCTTAAGGTTTAAAAATGCATTTACTTTATAAGCATCAATACAGATTTTATTGATGGATGATAGTGAGTTGAAATAAAATTACTACTTGTAAAACGCTTACTTTTGCACAAAGTATCTCATCTCGGGAATTACCCCCTTTACCCGTCAGTGGTTCAAAATCTTAATTTCCTTTGCCAATAGCCCACCACACAACACATTAATAAAATTTTAAAAAAATAATAGCATAAGCAGAATGTGATGAGAATATTCAAAAACACGATTACTAATACATGTCAGAAAGAGAGCATAATACAATATAATGTTCAAAAATATTTTTAAAAAAAAACTGTCTTGTGTCCCACACTTTACATCCACCATAATTTTAACGCTGACATAGACTCGTGCCACTACGGGAAAACACATGTAGAAGCATTACTGCAGAGAAGCTAATGGATTTGGAAGGAATGCCCTCTGTTTTCCTGCTTCTCCTAATTTCAGTTTTCTCTCACTGGGTTGAGGGAAGGTTATTGACTGAAGGTTTGACAGTGAAAGCAGTCAATGGAAAGCGGTAGATGAACTCTGGAGTAGGTCGATTTTTTCTCAGCATTTTTATATACATATATTCTACTATGTTTATTTAAATCAAAACTATTCATTTTTTTATTTAAAAATTCTTATACACAACTACTTTTTAACATTAATATCCCTAGAACAAGAACTCCTAACATTTTTGTGCCAAAAAAACCTTTACCAGTAAAATGAAAGCATTGAAACACTTCTGAAATCAACCCTTTTTGTAATAAATATATGTAATATGCATAAAACAAAATGTATTTGTTTATTTGAGGTATATAATAACAGATTTAAAGAATCGTTTCTCTCTCTTGGAAAAAACTTATTAAAATGTAACATTAAAATTATTAAAATATAACATTAAAATTATTAAAATATAACATTAAAATTATTAAAATATAACATTTATTAAAATATAATATTAAAATTATTAAAGTTTAACATTAAAATTATTAAAATATAACATTAAAATTATTAAAATTAACTAATAAAACTTACTAAAATGATGTCCAAATCATCTAATTTGTTGCTTAGAAATATGTAGAAATTTCTGAGATAATTTTATTTAGTTATGATAGAGTGCGCTAATTTTTTGAGGGCAGTTAAAAATTTTATTTTTTCTCTAGAAATATTGGAGACTTAAATCCTTTATTACCATAAAATGAGGAAAAATATAATACAGTAATAGATATGATATATATATATATATGCGATCCTTAAACTCGTAATAAAAATAATACATAAATATATGCCTATATCTTAAAAACTAGAAATACACATATCAATATGTTTTAATAAAAAGCAGTTTCAAGATAAAATTTTATTTTATTTAAAAAAAATTTTCTAAAAAGTGTGAATGTAAAAGTCGGTGTTTGTACCCTGAGAAAAACATTACATACTACAATTTGGTAGAAATAAAGATTCAAGTTAACATCGTACAAAAAAGTTACTGTCCTGTGAAGTACGATTAAAGTGACTAGAACGCCTTGTGTGTGTGAGAGAGAGAGAGAGAGAGAGAGAGTTAGTACTTTCTTATATTCATACTTTCACACCTCGTCATGGATTCTGAAACGTCCAAAGGACGATTTATGAATGGTTGTTTGTTTTTGCTTATGTGCTATTAATGCTGCCTCAAAGCTAGGCATTTGGCTATTGGTGACAAATTTTGCAATTTGGAAAAAAAGTGAAAATAAAAATATGAAAGAAATTAAATAAAAATGTCATTTATATATAAGAAGGTATCTACTGTCAAAATTTCCATACTACGCCATTCGAGAATCTAGGCACCAACCTACTCTTAACATGCAAACGCTCCCTATTGCAGACGAAAACACCACCTAATAACCACAAACTCACCTTTTCGGTTTAAGAACTCAATTTCTTCCATTTTAGCGTAGAGCTCTTCAATAACATCTGCACGTTAAGTAATAGTTTTATAATGCACCTTATTTATACACTTAAGTTACAAGATTAAATAATTGAACAACGAAACGGTTTCTTGCACAAAAAATCTAACATGTTTATTTTGACAAAATATATTAACATACCTATTCAGAAAAGGAAAATACTGTGTGATATGGAACATATTGAAAATAATTCACGTCGTTTTCCTAACAGTTTCCCGCTTAAATGTTAAAATGATAATTGTGATGTATTAAACAATTCTAAAGGATAAGTTTCGACGTCCTATTTACGATTCCGTTCAATTTCCCAGGATTTCAGCGCACTTTGTTGTTTATTTCTGAAGTATAATTTGTTCTGCTTAATTTCACTTTGAAGAAGAAAAATACTCCAGTAAAAAAATATTTTTCTCTATTAGTTAAGACAATTCATGTCACTTTAATCATTTCTCCTGTATATTCTTTACGTTAGTTAAGAAATTCCTAATGGTTAAATTTTTGCTGCTTTCTAAAATTTTTTTAAAGTTTGTTGCATTTCAACTATGGAATAATTACTACCAAAACTTTAAGGAATTTTAAACAATTGTAGAAATTTAAGAATTGTTGACAGAGTAAATGATTAAAATCACTACATATAAGCATTAACAAACACGTTTTTCTTTCCCAAAATTACTTTACAGTTTCCAACAAAGCTTTACATTACCTAACACCTCCCAGCAATACATTAGATGTTTCCGAAAATATACAAATAAACTTTGAAATTCAAATTCAAATCCTATTTAGGTTACTTTCAGATGAGTTATTTCCCATCAATGCTAAATGAAAACATTATCTTCCTCTTCATCAATATGTAGTTGTCTATGTAACTGCTCACTTATGCACTTTGTGGTCATTTTATTTTATAACCATCCTGTCAATATCTAATAGTTCAGGAAATCTTGTGATAAGTGAGTGAATGAGTGAGTCGCTTTTATCCTATATATATGTAGATTTAAAAGTTTTTTCCTGTTTTAAAATACGTTCTAGTTTTGGGTTCTTTTTTATGAGAGGCAGCTTTAAGACTGTCTTCGGTTAATGTTAAATAATAGGATCCGAATTTGGAATATTTTTTCAGATAAAAATGCAATGAAAAACTAATATTATAATCTGGCTTCACTATCCTTTAGAGAGCAGTATTTTTTATCATACTTCCCTTTTTTAATCGAGTTGATCCATTTTTTCTGGTATAAAATGTGCTTCCGAGTTTTTCTCCTATACCGTAATGTTAAATGAGCTCTCCCTTCACATATTCAAATGAAAAAAAAAAGCATTCATGGAATATTTTGAAATTTTTAAAAACACTATATTGTTAACAGATGTATGAGTTATAATGTTGCAAATTTCCATGAAAAAATTGAAGCATTTTTCTATCTGAAAATGTGCTTCGCGTTTAGCTCAAGCTCTCGTACTTTTGCCGAAAACAGCTTTGATAGTTCTTTCTTTTCCGATGTTGCTTGATTGATTATTGTTTATGGTTTATTAACATCTGATGGTTAATTAGATTAATCATTGTTTATGGTTCATTCATAAATCATTGTTTATGGTTTATTGAACCAATGCCTCGATTAATTACTGTTTATTAAAAGAAACTTTGGAAATGGACCCCGTAATTTTGAACCAAAGACAAGTAATGAAGACGACTTGAGATAGCATCCCCTCTCCTAATTTCCATACTACGCCAACGTAAGGATTTCGAGCCCCGGCTGATTTAGCTTGCATCAATTTTATTCCTGTTTGGGTCTGTAATTAGTATTCGAACCCATGAGTTATTTTAAACAACGCCGGCTATGAATTCGATGCCATACCCATTTGGTTACTGCCCACACCACAAGCACTAGAATACTAGGTTTTTTTTTAATTCAATACGGACATGTAAATGTGTGCATCCATATTATAATACCACGTCCAAAACCTCTGTTAGGTATAGTTAAAAAATTGTGTATAGTTTACTGTGTGTGTCAGTGGCGTAACGTACACCCCGCGTTGGGTCCCAGGGGGCCCAAAGCCTGACTGATGTTAAGTATATATATACTTTTTGTAAGATCCGGCTTGAGTGCCAAAACCTGGCTTTGCAGGGGATCCTAATAATCTCCGTTACGTCAAAGTGAATGAGTGAATATTAACGTCGCACTGTTCAGCTACACGAGGGCTTTTGGTGACGGAGCACATAATTTTGAACCATGATCAAGTGACGTGGACGACAACTTAGTTGGCACCCCCTCTCCTAACTACCACACCACACCAACGGGCGGACGTTTCAGCTCTCGACTCCGTTACACCAATGCTTACTGTTAATTTATTATGTATATCATATTCGTTCAGTCTTTGGTTACATATTAATCATTATCATAATTTGGTTATCATTTGAAAGTCCTTCTGTAGCATGGAATAAAAGTAGGAAAGGGAACTACACTGCTCAAAACAATTAGGGGAGCAAGCAAAAAATTGAAGAAAACCGTGTGAGACAGCCACGTATTGGCATACAATGCATAGTACACGCGTACCAATGCGTAATACAGAAAAAGGCGTAAAAAAATTTGGAATTAAGCTTTAATTCTTTGAAAATATGGAAAAAAACATGAAAAGTTGATTTAGGGCAACAATTTGGTTGCATGTAAACGATAAAAAAAGGTACTGTTTATACATGATGCATGAGTTTTAATAAGGCGTGTGGTCTCCTCGAACAACTAAGACTGCTGCACACCTGTTTGCCATGGATGCGATGAGGTTATCGATCAGACTTTGGGGAATACTGTTCCACTCCTCAAGAAGTGCAATCTCCAAGTCTCGGACAGTAGCAGGTGGCCTTGGTCGCACAGCAATGCGTCATCCGAGTATATCCCAAACATGCTCGATTGGATTTAGGTCAGGAGTGCACGCTGGCCATTCCATACGCTCCATTGTTTCCGCTTCCAGCATGTTCTCCACCATACGAGCTCTATGCGGTCGGGCATTATCATCCTGGAAAACAAAGGAATCTCCAATGGCTCCTGCTTAAGGGATGACATGAGGTCGAAGTATCTCGTCTGCATACCTTCGGCCCGTCAAAGTGCCATTACGAATGATATGCAGGTCCGTACGTCCGCCTATGCTGATTCCACCCCATACCATTCAGCCAGCTCTTCTGTATTGTGACCTTTCACGAACGAATGCGGGGTTATTTTGAGTGCCCCTGTCCCTCCATACAAGAACACGTCGGGTGTCACACTCTAGACTGAATCGGGACTCGTCTGTAAACAGCATTTGGCTCCAATCATGTTGCTCCCAATCTCGATGTTCAGCAGCTCATCTTCTTCGGGCCGCACGGTGACGTGGGGTCAACGGAATGCAGACCATTGGCCTACATGCATAGAGCCCTCCCTCATGAAGCCGATTATGTACTAGTTGGCTGGACACCCTTCGTCCTGTTGCCAAGAGAAACTGTCTTTGCAGCTGCGTAGCATTCTCTGTTCTGTTTCGACGGGCTGTTAACTGTATATACCGGTCATCAGTTGATGTAGTGGCGCGTGGCCGACCTGCCCCTGGTGAACGTCTAACATTTCCTGTTTCTTGGAATCGATTCCACAGCCTTGCAACAACACTTCTGGCGACTCCAACAGCGTCCACGACACTACGTTGTGTTTGCCCGGATTCCAGTCTGCCTATAACACGCCATACCATGGATTCCGATAAATCACGTTGTTGAGACATTCTCAAGTAACCTTGTCTCAAAAAAAGATACTGCGCAATCGAATTTCACAGTTACGGCAATAAAACAGACGTTTCTGCAACATCCCAATTTCTGCCCTTATCTCCTTTTTCTGGTTTTTGACGTCATGAACTTTGATTTGCATATAAAGTTTTCTTCTTCCGTTTCCTGGTAGGCTTTACATTATGGATGATTCATTTTATGTTACTTATTGGTATACATCTTTGCTTACTTTTGTTAAAATCATGTGCTCCCCTAATTGTTTTGAGCAGTATATTAGCTTAAGTGAATGCTTAAAGGTGAGTGAAAATTTACGTCACACTGTTTAGCAATTTAAGGGCTTTTGGCGACGGACGTCGTAATTTTGAGCCATGGTCAAGTGATGAGGATGACTCCTGAGCTGGCACTCCCCACTCCTAACTACCACACCACACGAGGATGTTTGAGCCTTAACATGTTTATTGTACAGCGGCATCGTGGCCGCGGTAGCCGAGTGGTATAGGTATCGGACCGTGGCTTGCTTTGTCACGGGTTCGAATCCTGTACCACTAAAGACCCGCCGTGTAGGGCAGCGATGCACGTTAAATCTGTCGAGAGCTGAAACGTCCTCCCGTTGGTGTGGTGTGGTAGTTAGGAGAGGGGGTGCCAGCTCAGGTGTCGTCCACGTCACTTGACCATGGTTCAAAATTACGTGGTCCATCGCCAAAAGCCCTCGTGTAGCTGAACAGTGCGACGTTAATATTCAATCAATCATGTACAGCGGCATCCTCAGCTCGGCGGGTCTTCAGCGGTACAAGGCTCGAACTCATGACACGCCAGAACAAGTCCGTTACCTTGACCATTAGGCTACCACGGCCACTCCTAAGTTAAGGGAATTATTGGTTTAAGTATTAGCCTCCTCGTCCAACCGAGGATCTAAATAACAAATTGCTATCCAAAGTCATCGTGTTGTTCTAGAGTGACGTTAACTCGAACCAATAAAAAATTATCAAAAAAACTATAACAAAACAGCATAGACCTTACCCGTAGGTAGTAAATAATATCGTGGTAGACACTCATAAACAAAATTTTTATGCGTTATTTTTAATGCCTCTTGCTAGCCAGTAGCTACAGCAGAACCATGAGAAGATTCATGAAAACATAGGACAGGACAAAGCTTTCGTTGGTCCCAAGACCTTAAAACACCTGATGGTCAAGCGAAACTTTCATTGTGAACGTACCATGAATTTTTTTAAAATACTTCCTGATAGTCGATTAACCTTCGTTGGTTGAAGCTTACAAATATTTGGATGAAACTGAAAGACTATCATCATTTTTTTAAATCGCTTGAAAGTCTTCACTTGATGCCCCAGAAGTTTACATTCACTCATTCTAATCTGTTAAATTAATTGAGCTCAATTGCTACTGTAGTAGTATCTTTCTGCTTAGTGAGCTGAAACATGGATGTAATCTGTTTTTATTTCTAGCAGTAGTACTTGATGAATACATCATTCGCTGGAGTGAAAACATTCTGCACTAACACACTTGAAATAGCAACAAATTAAGCAACAGATAAACAATAAAAGAATAAAAAAAAACCCAGAAGTATATACTCAATCAGAAAGTCAGTCAGACTGCACAGCTTGTAACTGCTCTCTAGTCCTCGAGTAACTGAGAACATTTGAGCTCCCCTGCAAAGAGTCAGGTTTGCCCCCCCAGTTGGATTTTATAAAGAGTAGGTACTTGGCGTCAGTCAGGGTCCCCTAGAACCCTGCCCCCCCGATGCGAGGGTGTACGTTACGCCACTTCCTCGAGTATCTATTGTAGATGTTACCAGGGAATTAAAATTAGAGCTCTAATATTTTTAGATCGAAACATTGAAAGTTTACTGTCTAATCGGTGTTTCCGTTATCTCGAAGGTGAATATGTGAAACGTTTTCTTGGAAATAAACTAAGTTTTGAGTTTTAAAATATGCAATTTAGGAATGCGTTTTAAAATTTTCGACAGTTGATTCAAAGGTTTTTCGTTGCTCGTCTTAATCATAGAAAATTTACTTATTATTAAGCAATTTAGTTCACAAGATATTTTTTTTTTGTGTAATTATTCTCAAATATAAGAAAGTTTAAGGTCACAGAAAATTTAGCATCCCAGTACTGTTAAAAATACTTTGCTTCAAAAATTTATTGAAAAAAAATGGTTTTTATAGAAAAAATTTTAGTTCCTTATCTCTGACACAAGCAGGAAATTTGAATCAATTCCAATTTTTCATTCTTCAAAATAGGCAAAATTGTTACCTCTCTCGTGGTAGCCTATTTGTCATGTTCATGAACTCGTCGCCGGCGTGTCATGAGTTCGAGCCTAGTACCGCTTAAGACCCACCGTGTGGAGGGGTTTATACACGCTAAATCTGTTGAGGATCAAAGTCCTCCCGTTAGCATGATGTGATAGTTTAGAGAAGGAGGTGCCACACACACACACACAGCTCGAGCTAATAGTTCTCCTGTTACTTTATAATGCGACGCTAGTATAAATACTCACTCACTCATAATGATATAGTAAACACACATCCATAGGTTAAATACGTTTTTAATCCTCATCGAATGGTTTTGAGACACGACTGATTTCAGTTCAATAAATCTGTTCCTCAAAAATGATTTATTTATTATAATCAATGGCGACACAAGGGGGGGCGGGTCCCCGGGTTCGAACACCCCTCTCCATAGCCCTTGATTTTTTTTCGATTGATTATAATCTTATGCATATAGTACGTAAAATTTAACTAAGCAGTTTTATTAATAATTAATTTTATTAATTAATGCTAATTATTTATTTAATAATTAATTTTATACTGGTTTTGTTCCCGAAAATCGAAAAAATCAAAAGAATTTGTTCGGCGGCGTTTTAGAGTATGTATACAAGAATGGTGGACCTTCGACCCTGCCCCCTTGAAAATTCCTGTGTGCGCCGCTGTGTGTGATTAAAATTATACTTGTTTAATTTTATAATATTGATTAATAATCATATGAGTTCTTTCTCCTCCCCCCTCTCCTCTCATAAGAATTACTGCATACTGAAATTTTAATCAGGTAATTTCTAATAAAATCAAAAATTAAAATTCTTATGCTCCCTTTCTCAGAAGAAATTAATATTCGAAATTCTGTACTCTGCAAAATTATCCCTTTCACTTTGAAAATAATCAATAAAATTTAAAATTAATTTTCAGATATGAATTAAAGTATAAGAGACTCCCGTTCCTACAAAAAATTACTCGCTAAGCCCCTGTATGAAAAATAGAGAGAGTGTGTGTGTGTTAAGTATTATTCCTTGAAAAACATGAATTCTAATGTATTTTAAAGGTGTGGTTCATTGTGTTATTTTCCTAAATGTATCAAATATATATATATATATATATATATATATATATTGTCATCTTTATATCATCTTTATATCGAT
Organism: Trichonephila clavipes; assembly: GCA_019973935.1. Taxonomy (NCBI): domain Eukaryota; kingdom Metazoa; phylum Arthropoda; class Arachnida; order Araneae; family Nephilidae; genus Trichonephila; species Trichonephila clavipes. The sequence goes on along the minus strand of BMAU01003406.1, from coordinate 429,808 downwards.
TAATTTACTTTATATTTGTTTCAATAGCCTTAATTAAATTTACTATTTAAATTAAATGTAAAAGGAAAAAAAATATAAAAAACTAACTTGTACACACCCCTAAAGATAAACTGAGAAAGGGAGAGAACGCGTTCATATTAGCAATTTATTTTAACGGTACTACCTTATAATTTTAGTAAACCGTTGACCCTTACTGCCCATTAAACGTCACGCTGGACCATTACTTTAATCCAACCCTTCACTACCTAAAAGATTCCCTCGCCGCGCAGCGGTCAGTTCAACGCATCCAATGGCGGAAGCCAATATGTCGCTCTATTTCGATAACCCTAAGCGAGAAAGGTCAGTGTCCTTTCACTGTTTGTAAACGTCATTCTCTCACTCTTCCTCGGTTCCTTGAAGTGACGTCATATCAGAGAAACCGAAACTATCTACCGATGCCCTCCCCCTTTATTGCGCGCGCATAGCAGTTTCGCTTTGAAAGTCTTACTCCCGCGTTCATCGAAGGAAACAGCAAAGTTTGTTATGAGTTTCTTCTTCACTGCTCATTGTTTTTGTATTAGGATCGTCACATTATTAATTTATTCCGGAGCTTGGTTTTAGCTCGGAGTAGAAAACAAATCGAATTTTTTTCATCCTCACGGTGATATGTTTTGGCTTAAATGAGAGAGAGAGAGAGAGAGGCAGAGAAGAAATTTTTTGCAAGGTTAGTGAAGGAAGTTTGGAATGGAAGTTTACAAAGACTGTGTTCTCTTAATTCTACACTAATGTCAAACAACAAAGGTCCTAGTGGATGTAATGAGATAGCAGCTCGTTTTTGTCGAATGCAATAAAAATATTTCTTTCATACTGCTAACTTTTTTTTTATCAGTTTTCATATATTATTTAAAAAAATTCCCGAGTAAAATTATAATTTTTGTTAAATTTAATTTTTTATGACTTGTTTTCGAATTGAATTCAATTTGAATGAATAAATTTTAATTTTAAATTCCGATAAATGGAAATACTTTGTAAGAAAAGCAAATTACTTCCTAATATTAATAACTTTTTTGTTTTTTCGCAAGTTAAAACAATTTCGGAAATGTGAAGATTTTATTTTTTATTTAATAAATCGAGTGAACTAAATATTGGGTGTATTTCAAATTTCAGAACAGGTATTAAAAAGGAAACAAAACAGTGAAAAAAATATTTATAAAAAACTATCAGTAACATTTCATTAAGTCAAATCGCAACTCAAAAGGCAACATTGGATTATATTTGACTTTATAAAACAGAATTTATACATTATATCCTCTATTTTTTTTAAAAAAAGCTCTCACTGTTACAGAAAAATTTGCAGCAGTCTGGTTGATAAAATCACTAGCTTTCTGCATATTCTAATAATTTAAACTTTTGGCTCACGAAACTCAGCACCGTGAACTAAATATTTAAATTAGACCATTAGTATAAGACAACTTGTATTAGATTACTATGAAATGACTCATTATTGAGGTCAAACTATCATTAAATTGGAAAATTTGAAATAAAGCAAATTTTAAAAATCTCATTGTACTTATACATTACTTGAGATAATTTAACTCCAAAAATCCATTTTTCTCTGTGGTAATTTTCAAATTTGTTACCTATCAAATTATTTTTTTTCCTTCTGTGTTTCTAGTTATTTTTTTTCTTTTTGTATTATGTAACGACATGACATAACAAAAATATACGAGTCAGTTCTGAGAAACCAGCAGTAATCAAATATATCTTGTGTGTCCAGTTTAATATTTAGGTTTCTCTACTTTTAAATTAATAGATTATTGAAAGTCCCTTAATTAATATCGCTCCACAGCTACTCATGAGACGTTGATGATTGCCTCTTCACGCTCAAGAATAAAATTTAGGAGGAGTTTTGAAATCCATTTCGATTTGTATATTCCCAGTTACAAAGCTCATGATTCAGATCTCATTGGGCTACTATCGCCTCCCCCCCCATCCCAAAGAGAGAAGTGCTTAAGACATTTTTTCCCCAATTTTATGATAATCATATGCAATAAATTAGTATATGAGCAAATTTGTATTATACAAAAGTAAACTTGATATTTTACTTATTTATTATGATGAGTGAAACTTGCTCATCCATCTAGCGTAGGACTAATTATTATCTAGGAGACAACATATTTAGATAACTCTTACCATTTCGAAACTTTTAAAATTTAAATATTGTTATCACTTAATAGTTCTAAATTTTATATAAATTAAATTTTAATTTATTATTTATTATAATTCTTGTTATTTTGACACAACAGGAAAATGGAAACAAATTTCATTGAATTGAATCGCAATGACAGGAAAAATTTCGAGACCCAAATATTTTCTAAATGCAGATCACTATGCTTTAACAGGTATTTATTTTTAACAGCTAAGTATTAAGTTTCCTAATACAAAATTATGTTATCTTAAAGTCAGTCTTAGGTTTATTCATTTCTATCAGTAAAATTCTGGAAACTCTTCTAATGAGTTATACATCTGTTTTTTATCTCTATTTCATCCTATTTTATAATTTTTTCTTACAATCTGAAGATTATGAATTATCTCAGATAAATTTTACTGCAAAGTGTCTGTGTGTGCTTTCACTCTCTTGTTCGTTATTTCCAAATCATAACTCCAAAAGAGCTGGAAGCAAAACTGAATTTTATAAATGGTTATTTTTAGTTTTTGATTTATCTTCTTAAATCAAAAGAAGTTAGGAAGAATGGCCTTTAAATTTTACATAATTCTCATATATGGATAAAACTCTGAAATTTTTCTGAAAGTTTCAATACACCCTTCTGGTCCACTAAATATCAAATCCCTTAATACATATATACGTATTTTTCAATCAATTTATTTGTGAGTGCAAAATAAATTTGTATTCAAATAATAAGTCTAATAAATAACCTTTAGATCGACGTTATTTACCTATGGTACCCTAACCTAATTTTCCTCTCGCGGTAAGCTTCGAAAGGGCTTGTCTGGAGAATTTAATCCGAAGCTGATATGTTTACCAAGAACTTAATTTATTTCTAGATATAGTCGTAAGCTAAACTATCCACTTAGTAGGGCGATATACGCCTGAGGTATTCCAGCCTGATCAATATCTCATCCGAAACAGTTGATAAAAGGTCTCAATATAAATAAAGCTATTTTCTTTTTGGTGTAAATCTATTTCCACTTGCACAAATATAAGATGAAAATTTCATTTTGGCAAGATGGTGCTTGCCACAGGCACGTCTTCAAACAGAGGGATAGTGTTTTAATGTCCTGCAAAAAGCTGGGTCACATACAAAAGTGAAAGCGAGTAAATGAGACAGCCGAAAGCAAAAACGAAAATAAACTTTTTTATCCTGAAGCTGCCCAAATTTTTACTATTTTCCTGCTCAATTGATGGCTGTTTACGCTTTCTCGAATTATTAGCCTACGGATTCAAAACAAGGGAATTGTTTTCTGTTTTATATGCAGGACTGTGCCTTCGCAATACACTAACTTCCTCTTAACTTCGTACCTGTTGACCTTAAGTGAGGAATTTATACCCACGGAATTTTTCTAAGGTAAACACACAGTTGTTCTGAAAATAAACATCATTCTGGCGTCTTATTAAAGGATGATGAATCACATTTATATCGTCATGTAGGTAAAATACCTTGTTTTTTCCCCAGTACTGAAGAATTTATGAATCAGCTAAAGAAATTCGTAGTTAGTGTGCAATAAAAATTAATTGGAATGTCTGAAGGAGAAAAAAGTTTAAATCTCACATTTCCGCAAATAATTAGATTCTTAAAAATTATTTTTTCTCGCCTTTTTCATGTGGGATCTTGAACAGAAATAAATTTATGTGGAAATTTTGTTTTCTGCAAAGACTAGAATTGTTTCGAATATTTAACAACACATCAAAGACTGGTCTATATAAAATTACTAAAGTTGTATAATCCCGTAGTAGAATTTAGTTTACCTAATAATAATACCATATTTTAATTAATAAGGAAACTACTAAGAAGGATTTTTCAATCCTTGGATGGTAGTAAAAATTGAAGGTAATGAAATTTTCTCGAGTTAAACTAATTCCATATTAATATGATACTTGTAGAAACATGTAATAAAGTCTATTTAATAACAAGAATAAATTTCATAATTTAGAAAACTTAAAAAAATTTTTTTTGAATATCCTGTTCTTAAAGAAAATAATTAAAAACCGCAAATTTTTTTATCGTGGTTATTTTTCTATGATTGATATTTATTATGCATTTTTTATTATTTATTCCTGAGTAAAATTACAGTTTAATCTGTACAAATTTCAAAGTCTATGGGGTGCTTCAAATGTTTACTATCTAAGAAGAGCATGAATTTTTGCTATATATATGCAGAGTTGCATTCTTTTTATTACTTACACATTTTTTTCCTCCTAGTTTCGAATGCTGAATTAATAACATGGGGAATGAAACAAATTTATCATCTAGATAATATTGAAGAGCTGCATAATATTAATGGGGTTCTATACTGCAACAAAACAATCTTATCTCTAAAATATTACTTCCTTATTTTGCCCCCAAAAATAAGAGAGAATTGCTGTAAATATTTATAAATAAAATCAAGAAAAGAGTTTATAAAAGGACGTATTAATAAATAAGAATATCAAATAATAAATTTTTGAAATAATGAAAAAAAGTAAGTAATGTGTTACGATAACAATTTTTATTTATTTATTTTTTTTGGTCATCAGACACTTAAAATCCGATTAAGAATAAAGCAATGAGAAATGAAAAATTAATTTACAGCAATAAGTTCTCATATATATATGTAAATCTTTTTTTAATATTCTTTTTTAAATGTGAAATATCTAAGTTTAGATTCTAGATTAGAACCAACTAAATTTAGATTTCATTGCAAATTCATTAGGTTGAATTCCATATTAATATTTGATTAATAAATTTGAGTAACGTTATCCTAAAAGTGAAAATTCATTAAAAATTATTAGAATAATCTCTCTCTCTCTCTCTCCTTATTTTCAACTTGTGAATCATTTATGTTAATTTCAGAGTTAGAGGATTTAAATTATGCTTATAGAATAAATCAGTATTTTCTTTAAAAAAAACCGTATTGTTTTATTCAAAACAAGCTTTCAAAAGCAAATAAAATGCTGCTTAATCATATAAAAACATACTCTTACAATTCATTGTTAAAGTTAAAACTTTGAGTAGATACTTCAACCTTCACTCTTTTTATTTAACCCTTCATTCTTTAATTCTGATCCGTGAAAAGTTACAGAATGAATGCAAATATTTATTTTTCCAGCTGCCTCGCTTACTCTGGCGTTCTTTATTTTTACGTTTAACGTTTAAGAAAGTAAGAAAAACTTTTTTTTATGTTTCTATTTTTAGAGCTCCTTAGAGCGACTGTGTTCACTTTTGAAAATTCATTGTTAAACTATCTACTTCTTAGCATTTGTTTTTAGTTATTTACTCTGGAGAACCTCCTCTTTTTAAATTGAATTTAATGTTTTTACACAATGGAAGTTGATAAAAAAAATTTCAAAAAAAAAAAATTGTTAAAATTAGAATTTAACAATTTTTTCTTTGAATATTTGATTAATTTACTATTAATTGATAATTTAAAATTCGTCAAATTAAAGCTACTTCCTGTTTTGACGTACTTTTTGTGTCAATGTCAATGAAGTTAAAAATCTTTACTCTCTTTGATCCCATAAATCATATAAACAACTAATGTTATGCTAGTATAAGAGTATATACTGAGTCACAAAATAAAGTATGAATATTATTTAAAGATTAGAATAAATGAAATTCTTTTTATCCTGGATTGCTTTTTAGAAAAATTTGTTTTCTAGAAAACTTGTCTAATAATCAGAAATATATTACACGTTAGACATTAGTATTCTATGTATAGTGAATCTCGTATTGTTGAGCTATCGGAAATAACAACAATTAAATAATTATCACTAATTTTATCATTAAAAAATATTCGAATATTTATTATATTCTCATGAATTTCGTATAACTTTTTAAGGAGTGGATCGAATATTAAATTTTATAATTGGCATTTTTACAAAATGTTTTCCAACATAAAAAAATGTATTTACAACTTTTTAAGAAGAAAATTATTTACTTCCATTAAACGTCCAGAGATTCAGCAGTATATTCGATAATATTCTACAACGAATATTGGTTGTTTATTAACTTCGAACTGTAAGCCAATACGAGGGCTATTGGCAACGGATCTCGTAGTTCTGAACCACAGTCCAGTGCAAGACCTGGCTAGTACCCCATTCCTGTCCCCAAGTAACTGGGCTAGTACCCCATTCTCCAAGCTTCTACACCGTTCCAACTTGAAGACTTTGATCCTCGAAAGATTTAACATGCATCATCATTTTTACACGGTGAATCTTAACGTCACGCTATTCAGCTATACGAGGGCTTTTGGCGACGGACCTCGTAATTTGGAACCATAGTCAGGTGACGAGGATGACAGCTGGGTTAGCGCCTTCCTGTCCTAACTTCCACACTACATCAATGGGAGGAAATTTGAGCCTCGACATGTTTATCGTGCATCTCCCACCTCAGCGCGGCGGGTCTTCAGCGGTACAAGGCTCGAACTCATGACACGCCAGCAACGAGTCTGTTACATTGACCACTAGACTACCATGGCCACCAGTGGCCCTAGGACTGCGGAACCAATGCCAACGACGGGTTCGTGACCATGGTCCCTCGGCTACAGCGGCCACTATTCAACATTATCAAAAAGATAAATGTCGCTACAGACGTCAAAACTCTTATTGAACTGAAAAACCTATCGTTTTTTTTGTCGGGAATGACACGTTTTTTTTAATTTATAATTGCTCTCTAAAAGTAGGTTTTATCAAGTCGTCACTTAACTACATATCCAGCCCAAAAAAGAAGGTCGAGGAGAAGATTTATATGATTCAAATATTACATTTACCTTAGAATGTATTGTTTTAAAATGAGTGGTAATTTTTTTTTAAAAAAAGAGACCAAAAACAGCCAGTTAAGATTCAAAAATGGAAACCGGAATGAAAGAGATAATTCTCGTCCGAAAAAATCTGGATTAATGGAAGTGGAAAATTGATTGCTTCAAAGAACGAAAGATTGACTTAAAGATAAAAGTGGTGAAATATTAACAGCGTAAGGGGAAAAAAAAATCTTTTTCTAAGGCACGTGTTGAAAAAAGAAAAAATGAAGAAAGAAGTAACCGGTTAATTTTCTTAATGAAATAAAATAAAGCAATATTTATGAGCAAAATGGTTGAAGGACATTAGATAAAAGTAGATAACACGAAGCAAATTTTATTGCAATTTCTTTTTTTAATTACAGTTTCTTACGGTCAGTAAATATTGAAATATATTTGGATTTTAAATTGTAAGAAAAATGCAATAAACACACACACACATATATATATATACCGTATTTTTCTGTATATAATCCGCGGATTATGTGTTAAAAAAGTTTCAAATTTCGTTGTGCGTATTATACGCCGCCGCGGATTATCTGAGAAAAAACATTCTCCATCAGAAAAGCGAACAATAAAGTTTTGGAAGAAATGCCGTTTATGTTTTATAAAATAAATAACAGATGGCGCTTTCATGACTCGGATGACGTATTTCAGCTATAACTAGTTTTTGTCCAATTACATTCAAAAACGAATTCGATTCCTCCGAAGGAAAAAATAGTTATTAGTCGCTGTGGCGCCATTTCCAATTTTCTCTCTTGACTAGAGCTATTAAGTCCTTCGAAAGTTTTCATCAAGTTGAAGCGAAAGTGTTAAGTTACACTACAAACTTAAAAGGCTACCAAAATCGGGAAGCTGCAAGGTTTTTCAACGTTGACGAATTGAATATTCGTTTGTGGAGAAAAAACAAGACAAACTTCGAAAATTGTGATTGACGTTAAAGTGCCGATCATTTTGGTAAAACTCACTGGCCAGAATTAGAGGAAGAAATAAATAAAAGGATTTTAAAAGAAAGAGACAGTGGGGAAGCAGTTTCGATCTAAATTTTTTTGCTGTTAACTTGCTAAATTAAAAAAAAAAAAAAGATTTTTTCCGCATGGAATGTTTTGTTTAACAACTCAAAACATAGATGACAGTAGCAAAGAATTTTTTTGTTTTATTGAGATTATCGTAAAAAATATTATCATACATATTTGAAAAGACATTTCGTAATAAAAAATTTTTCCTGTACAATTTCTTACTTCTATTTTCAATTATATTGTGTATTTTTTGTCTTTATGACATTCATTATCGGCAGTTTATATTTTGGATTATTCGGCCTAAAAACTGCCGCGGATTATACGCCGCGGCGGATTATATACAGAAAAATACGGTATATATATATATATATAAATTCTGAGCCTTGTTAATACGGTGGAAGTGAAGTATCTTTTTAATGGTTCAGTTATTTGTTATGAACATTTCATCTGTTAAAGGAAAATGTCATAGTACTTTGACACCTTTTGATACGTAACTACTAAGGTACTGAGTAACAAACTGGAAAAAATTTGGAATAATATTTCAAGAAATGTACCTAAAATATACGAGGATCTTTAAATTTCAAGCCTGTAGAATTTTGGGTCAGTTTTATAAGAAGTTTAAGAATGGCTTTAATATATTTACCAATCACTTCCCCAGTGTTTAAAAAATCCCGCTGTATGTGACTGTTTGTATGTTTAAATATAGTAACTCTGAGAAATGATATTTTTTTCTTTCTGAAGCTGTATGAATCATGAATTTATGTGAGTGAACATTTATTAACGTCATACTATAAAACAACATGAGGGCTATTGGTGAAGGACCTCGTAGTTTTGTGAACCATGGACAAGTTACGAGGACGACACATGAGCTGCCCCTCACCCTCTCTGAACTTCCAAACTTCGCCAACGGAAGGACTTTGAGCCTCGACAGATTTAGCGTAGATCAGCCCTTCTACAGGGTGGGTTTTCAGGGGGACGAGGTTCGAACACATGAGATGCCGGCCATGAGTTTGTGACCATGACCACTAGGCTACCACAGCCTCATCATGAATTCAGGTAGGAGATAATGTTTGAGATTCAGTTCTAGAGCTACTAAAGCTTTCTACTATGCAGATCCCTTGCATGCGGAAAAACAACACATTTTTACACAGAAAAGTGTTCCGAAAGTCGAGGTTATGTTTAATATAAAATGAAGACATATTGTTAACCTATACAAAATCTTAGATACGATTGTATTAATTAGAGGTCTTGAAAACTTTTCGAAGAGTATCTTTGTAAGGCATAACGTATGACTGGTTGTTCCATCAGTTTAGAGAATAAAAATACCCGGTTATATTATGAAATGATCGAATAATTTATTTATATTAATCAAGAACATCTGGAAAAGACGAGTCTATTTTTGTAACAATATACTTAACGTAGATAACGTTTCTACTCGACCTATATACAAAGAACAAAAATTGTGGAAATTTCTGGAAAAACGACTAACCTTAATAATACTTGATGTAACGTCTGAAAACAATTTTTTAGCTATTGGGTCAATGCGCTACATTCTAAAGATCTGATCTGTAGTTGAACAAAATGTTACTATTTGGCGATACAGTTTCGTGAAGCTAATAAGAATTATATACATGTAAAGTTAAGTTCTCTAGAACTACAAATCCATGAAATAGGATTGCTTTGCTGTCACTTAAGCCACATGTTAATCGATTAAAATACAGTTGCCATATTGGAAAAGACATTTTAAATTAGTTTCTCTTTTCCTGCTGCAGTTTCTCTTGACATCATTTCATTTGACTTCAGGATATACTACAACTTTCCCTATCTGCGAAGTAGATACAAAGAGAAAAGATGTAACACCCAATTAACCCGTTCCTTCACCCAATACGAAGATTAACATTTTTTTTAAAAAGAGATATCATGGACACACAACAATTGAATCTCATTATCGTTCAATCATTATTTTTTTTCGTGGCCAGTGGTTCCTATTTGGTTCTATTGATTCCTAGTGTCTCTATCAATATTTAAAACTTCAATGGGATCGAAGAAGTAACAAGTGAACTTCAACTGAAGTTTTCCTTTCTGTGTTAGGAGGTCAGGGAACTGAATGTGCGTTGTGCCGAAAATAAGTCCTCAGAATAGACGCTATGGGAAAACAACTCTTTGACCCATTTGGAGGAAGTCAACGCCACTTTTTCATCCACCTTTTTACAAGTGGAGAAATAAACTGATAGAAGTCTCCAAAATAGACTATTTTTATGACTTATCTTTTGTTTCGGCTCGCAACTTGACTGAAGGGCGTTCACCCTACCTGTACGAGCTCCTACTCTTTGAAGGTACCTGCTAACACCGGTTTCCATCATCTTAAGGGTAGAAAGAAAGAAAAAAGATTATAAATGATTGCTATGGCTGAAAAGATGTTTTCCAGTACATGACCGTTGGGTGGCAATGTTAGACACTATTTTAAGAAGTTAAGGATTTCTCATAATGGATACGTAAGCATTGTAGATTCGAGTGTTAGTTTCATGGGATGGCCTAGTATTAATAGTAACTGTGAAATTCTTTACGTTGTCTTGAATTCTCGGGGCTGAAATTATTTTTCTCCTATTGAAATAAGAAATCAGATATAATTTTACTTTTTTGAATATTTTTAATGAAAGACGACGTATTCATTTTCAAGGGTGGGTCACATTTATTGAGCACAGTATTGCCATCCATTAGAAAAGAGCTAAGAACTAAAAAAACCAAACTGGTTTATATGAATAAGTGCCATTGCCATTTGCTGAGATGTTCGATTTTACTGGATGTTTGATTTTTCAGACATTTACGCTTCGTAAAGTTTCGCTAAGGCGTAGAATTTTGTAATATATTTATATGCATAAGCAAAGTTTAACTTTTATCTATTCGAGGACATAAGAAAAAGTATTCATATTATGAAAAATGCCAGTTTGTGTGATTTCTCTTTTATGCTCTTTGTATTCAGGTTAAATAATAATTTATTTCAAATGGATAGGGTCTAAAGGATACAACTTACATCGAGGAATACAGAAATTTTATCTCTCATTTCCAATTTAATAACAATCAATTTCAAATGTTTTAACACAGAAGTTTAGCTATGTACAGGAAATGAATTTTATATAAATCATCTTATATAAAGCTATATAAAGCTGTGCCTATGCTTTTTCTGCACGACGAAATTTCATCTTTATTTCATATTCATTTGCAAATATTCCTTCCAAAAAAAGGGAATTCCTTTTCTGCCTGTAAGTAATGACAAGCAATAACGAAAAAATAAAAGTTAGTTCTTCTGTCTGTGCACTGTATTAAGAATCGCAAATTTCCCAACTATTTGCAGAAGTACTCCAAGTTAATAAACTGGGAAACGAAAGTGTTTGTAAAATTAATCTTATTTGTTTTCTTTCGTCCCCAAAGTACACACTTAACGAGTCCTTTCTCGCCTATTTATGCTTCTAACCGTCGCTTCCTGTATATAAGACGTCCTTTGGTTTATTTTCGTCCTTGAGCGATGCTTGAGGTATTCATCAAGGTAGAGGAGACCCGCTTCCGTATCTGGTTACACACTCTCTCTGACAACGCAATTTATTATTATTTTTTTTAATTTGAAAGTGAACAAGTGTTATTAGGATTAAATTTTGCTTCTTATCAGTTTCCTTCGGAGGAAATATATGACTTTTAATGTAGATGAATATAAAGTTAAAAAAAAATTTTTGTTTCGGAAGCTTGAGCGCGTGTGTTTACGGCATGAATATTTGATAGGATAGGATAAAACCATGCTTAATATACTTGCTTTATTTTTTTAGTCAACCTTGAGGGGCATTTTATTTTCTATTAACACCCATGTGGTGTTGTGATGTAAAAGGAAAAGGTTTGTTGATGGAACTTTCTTGAATTGTCATTAACATCAATTATCAACTGTACATTGGATTATCAGTTATTTAAGAGGAAATTTATTAAAGTAGAAGAATCATTATAATTTAACCTTACTTAGCATGAGGCTATAGTAATATGAAGGGGCATGGTAGCAGATCTCACAATCTGAGTTCTGGTCAGATGACAAGGTCGGCACCTTAGAGTACGCTATAATTTCCTAACTTCTTCACGGAGGGCTTCTAGACATTGCATAGCAACTTCTAATATTCTGACTACTAGTGACTGCAGGTGTAGCTGGGTCAGAATTCATTAATTCCCATCTTTTAAAACGCGACTCCAACTACCAACCAGATTGTTGTGCCTTGAACAAAAATTGAATATTAAAAATTAATTATCTCTCAGTGGTTTTTCATAATGCTTGGGAACAGCAATTATTTAGAAAATGGAAAAAATTGGATTTTAGAATAGTAAAACCGATTTCAAATTAATATATAGATAGAAATAATAATGCCATTTCTAGAATTGGAAAAGAATTTTGGGCCTAGAAGTAATAATGAATATGTACTTAATTTTTAATTATAAAATAGATGGCCGTTTATAACAATGAATGTTCTCCAACATCTTTATAAAATCTAAATTTAGTATTAGAACGTACTATAGAAAATTTTAAAATTAAAAGAAAATTTCTTACATTTAGAAATATTACGCTGCTATATCCTTGAATTTTTGTATTTTAAAAATGAAACTAGTACAAAATATTTTACGAAGTCGTCTATACATGCCCTTAATAAAACTACATGACTAGAAAATTGTTATTTTTAGTCATTTCATTACTTCCAGTGATGAGGGGATCTACAGTAACAAAAGATTGAAAATCTGTGAATATTTCTAAGCATGGACTCGCATCCTATAAAATTCAAACATATTAAATGATTATGGCTGTAAATTTTCTACCTTCATCTACACTTGTAAAAAAAGTCCTGTATGATATAAAAATTTGGGAAATTTTGATGACATTGTAAAGTTCACCACATCAAGAATTAATTTATTAGAATTTGAATCCAGTTTATTAATTAATGTCAAGTTGAGAATCTATGCAATGAATAATAGAAAAGGATTTTCTAATTCCGAGTGACCACGGTTACCTAGTGGTTACGGTCACAGACTCGTGTCTAGCGTGTTATGAGTTCAGGCCTTTGTGCCATTGAAGACCCGCCTTGTAGAGAGGGGCTGATGTGCGCGTTAACCCTTTATCTACCGCACTATGATTTACTGCAGTTTTTTTTATGCGATATTTTTTTTTAATCACTACATCGAAAATTAAGGGATATACAAAACAAAATATTCAACTTTGGAAAATTTAATTAGTTAGAGCTAATTAATTAATTAAACATATTCAACTGTAAAATTAATTATACGCACTGTTCACTTAAAATAAAGAGTCAAATCGTTTTCTAAGGTCTTCATTAACGTACACACACACACAAAAAAAAAAAAAAAAATAAGTCACTTACTTTTTGACATTAACAATTTTTCGAAACAAAAATGACAATCTTCGCAATCCACCGTCAGATGAAAATGTAATTTCTGCCATAAAACTATTCGCCTTCCCCGCTAAAATACTCATCATAGAACCCGTGCTTCCATATATCTTGGAAGAGTGGATTCAAAAGGATATTCCTGCTATGTATCGTCAGAGTATTCGTAAAAAGGGTTATTCTATGAATTTTAAAGTGAGTGGTACTTATATGTACCGTCGGTAGATAAAGGGTTAAATATGTCTAGGCTCAAAGTCATCCCGTTGGCATGGTGTGAAAGTTTGGAGAGGGGGTACCAGCTTAGGAATCATCCTCTTCATTTGGCCATGGCTCAAAATTACAAGGTCCGTCACCAATAGCCGTTGTGTTGTTTTATAGTACGACGTTAATAAATACTCTCTTATTCATAATTCCGAAACTTAATCAGATGAGAAGGAGACACCTTATACGACAATTAAGTATGTAATGCTATTGTATTATGGGTTAATAATTAATCGGAATTTTATGCAATATTGTCTTTTTTTCTATGACAAGAAAAGGAGATTAAATTTGTTAAATCTTTATTATTGTTAGAAACTAATATCTGATGTACAACATTCCATATACCCAAAAGCCAATCCCAAAAAAAAGCCTACTCTTTCTGAAAACCAGAGCTTAAGATTTAAAAATTGTCTAGCTCTGATGTCTTTTCCGATAATACGTTTTCAAATCGATATGTACCAGTTGGATGTTCCTTTTTTATTCTTCCTTTTATTATCTTTTGGCAGGATTGAATCTTGCTAGTGTAAACAAGAGAGAGAAAGAAGTTTGAAAAACATTCACTTTCTTCCCCCTTCACACTTCCTCTTCCCTATTTGTGGACGCATTTCGGTGTGCTAGGATCTTTTAATTCCAGCCTTTGCTTTAACCCTTTCAGAGTGAGGTCAATGTAGCTCTGGAGGGATTTCACACACAGTGCTCAGATTGCCCTCTGATGAACGCGACATGGATTACACAAACAACACGTCTTCAAATACCATTCTTAATACTTGTTTTTCGACTGCTAAATTTCCTTCCGTTTAACCGAAAACATATAAGAAAATAAGTTGACATCATGGAAGCTCTTATTTCGTTTTTCACATTTTAATTATTGTTTTTTGACTATTTTGCAGCTATACTTTAAACGAATTTTTGTGATTAGAAACAGGGGCAGTTGCTCGTCTGAAAATACTAAGCAACTAAATGTTTTAGCTGCATTTCCTTGAAAAAGTGATTCATTACTGATTTTTTTTATTATAATGAAATATTAAACTCTTCATTGGAAGATAAATTTACACAAAATTCGTCATTTACATTATTCAGTTATACATCATACATGATAAAGTAAAATTACATTACTATCATTTAATATTCCTTAAATCTGACTAGACAAACAATTTGATTATATCACCAATTAAATAGTTTAAGAAGCTGATACAAGTACTACATGGAGAATAAAGTTCTTTTTATTCCTGATTGTTCTGTCTCTTCCAAATAGCGTGCTGTAAGTGTAATGAAAATTACTATGCATGCAAAAGTGTCGAAAAGAAACCACCTTCTATAACACATAATTATTCCATTAATTTAAAATTATAAAGAATTCGTTTATTAGACGGCATACATAAAGTAATTAATCTCAGCGAAGATTATTTGATTCTAAGTATAAATTCAAGGTTATTAAGCTGTCGTAACAGCTTCTGAAAATGCAAATTTTGCGAAATTCTGACTAGACTTATTAATAATTCCATCGTTAATTGATTATAGAGAAATGTATTGTCTTTTGAAGTTACGTTAAAGCTGACTTACCGATCTTGGAATCAAATTATCACTAATGTATTGCGAAAAATTTATTTTTATTTTAATGGAGAGTTTTAACACGAATCAAAGATATTATTTCTCGTATTACTTCATTAAACTTGCTTAGGGATTTCGAAGTATTGTTAACCTTCCGTAGTTTTAAAAATGCATTTGGAGAGTGAGTAACTAAATTCTTATAGTGCATATTAAGAGTAACTCCCCATTGAACATGATGATTTGGAGCAAAGATTATTGGAACATATTTTTGTGTTATTAACACATCAATTGCTTTCAATTTACGTTTAAAAAAATTAAATGTTAAAGAAACACTTGCAATATATAAACAATATGTATTTTTCAAAAAAATTATTTGCGTGTTTATCCACTTCGTGAAAGGAAATAAACAGTTCAACTCTAAAAATTAAAATTTTATGATTTTAATTTTAGATAATTGTCAAAAATACTTAAAACCATGCAAATAAATTGCTTCTGTGACGGATCTGGCATTCTGGTTTTGCTGAAGCTTCATATTGTAAGATATAAAAAATTTCCCTCAGGATGGGATCCGAGTTTGTATATATTATTCCAAGAAAAAGAAAAAAGGAGAACTCTTCTTGGAAAAAAAAAACTTGTAAGGGACGAATGAAATTTTCTTTTTTTTTAAAATTATTCATATCTGTCTCCCCAACAGTCTCATCAATCATTAGTCCTTATGATTAAAGAAAACCACGGAACGCTTTCTTTCGGGCTATTCTGTCCTAGCCGCTTATGGGGGTTGTAGAAACGAGGCAGAAAAAGAGGCGGAACGAAACGACAAAAGTTATTTTTGACCTGCGAGAGAAATCTACGGGAAGCAATCGGACGTTGCTAAAGGCAGACACCACTGAAGTCGCGGCAAGATCGGTTTACTCGCGTTCATTCACCTCCCCTTGCCCTATATCTCTTGAAAATCCTCTTCGCTTTCCTTCCGAACCTTTGAGGGGCAACTGGCTCTCTCTGGCATTTATGTAGGAGGGTGCCACTTAATTAAAAGGATGGGTGTAATGTCCAGATGTAGTAATTGACGTTTCATTGATTTTCTGGGGCTCCATCTGCTGTTCGCCAACGTACAGGCCTCGTTTCGACTTAGCTTTCCTTCTTTCTCTGCAATGATGGTTGATGAATTAAAACACTTGCTGAAATTGGCTGTCCGTGGTATTTTTGTTGGAAGAGGGGCACTTAGTAAGAGCATGCGTGTTTATTGAAGTTTCTTTGATTTCACGGGGGTTCTATCTGCTATATGCAAACACTCTGTCATCTCTTTTATTTAATTTTACCTGTTTCTTTACAGTTGTGAAGGTCTCCTTGGACCTCACTTTGAGAACGAGAATAAATAGGAGTCATGTAAGAACCAGAAGCCATTTTTATAAACAACTTTCTTTATTTGGTTATCTTATCCAAATAGAATCAAAGACCTATTAACAAATATATCTAACTAGTATTATGAGGTTTTAAAGGTAATATCCTTTAAATTAACTTAATTAATGATTCAATTAATTAACAATTAAATAACGATCACGCAGAGATTACCACGATAAGAGATCCCAGAATTATATTTAATAATGTTCCTATTGAACATTTAACTTTAATCTCACTCTTAAAACTTTAATGAGACTTTAATTATAAATCAATAATTACCAACGGAATCTCAACTCTTCTTGAGGTTAAATTATCTCCAACAAGAAATCTTCAATTTAACTTCACTATAACTTTCTGCTTCAATCTCTATCTCCTATTGCTCTAACTTTACTATTCCGTTTCACTTAAATACTTTATCTAATCTGCATAACAAGGAATCCTGTCCGCTTTTTGGAGTTGATTGGAAATAGGTAGGGAATTAAATTTCCCTAAAAAGGGCGACTCAGAAGGTTAGTGATAAAGTTCCGTATAGATTTGTCACACAGTTAGAATTGATGCAGTTAAATATTTGCTTTTAAATTGGTTATTTAACGTTTTAGAGATTATGAAAACCATTGTATAAATTTAAATGTTTAATATTCTGGGAATTCCATCTATTGTTTATCTACGTACTGATCCCATTTCTTCTTTGTTTTATTACATTTTCAGCGGTGATAGCTTCTAAGTTGATTTTTTTTTATTTCGAATCCTACAGATCTTATTCTCTCTTCGTTTTACTTCTTTTTCTATCTCTCGGTATATATATATGTGGGAGACAACAAGGGGTCCAAGACGTTGGTCTTTCTTCTATTTTATTTTAACATTAAACAAAAATTAATTAAAAAGGTAGAAAAGTTTTTACAGATAAGATTGACGATGATTTTCAGAAGGTAACGCCTGCTCGCGCACCTCTCGCGTTCTCCTTTCTCTCTAATTCCAAGTTTTTTCTCAAGAGTCTCTCCTTTTTCAGTTTCAGTTCTGCTTTTACTTTGATGCGCCTGCGCGCGAAGACTGCTTGGTTTTGGCTGCATGTCACAACGGCCATTCTGACCGTACGCTGTCCGCAGCGGTATTTCCATGGAGACCAGAGGAGAATCTGAAACATACAAAAAAAAAACGGAACAGACAAGGACTATACGACAAATATACAGAGATTAAACATATCAAAATTTTTCTGAACTAGACAGTTTCTCCATCATGTGAAGGCACCTCTTCGACATCCGGAAGGTTCCACAGGAAAACATTGTGTTTCACCGGCATAAGAACATCTTTTTCAACAAGTTGATCTTTGGTTGAACGCATCGATATTTTCCTCTGTAGAGTTCTGGACGTCTGTTCAAAACGATTTCTCTTTTTCCTTCGTTTCCACTGCCAGGGCTGGAAGATCCTTCGGAGCAACACAAACCGATGATAATTACTATTCATAGGTGAAGGGGTAGGAGATCGGGAGATAAATTCCACGGAACTCGTTTTCATGGCACCATTGGCTTTCTTACACAATACTATATCAGAACATTTTTCTCTTACAATACTCAATTTTAACTTAGTACTCTTAATTTTATTACATTTATAATCCTTAATTAGAGAACTCGAATCATTCCTAGTATTAAAGTTCTTAACATATGGCAAATCATAACTACAGTTTTCTATCACATTTGAAACAGAAACATTTGGAAAAGAAACACCACAAGAATAAGCATAAGCATGAGCACCTAAAGAGGATTCACTTTCATTCAATAAAACATCGCTCTTTGCGTGGCCTAGTTTCTCTATTTCAGAATATACACTGGGATGTATAATAAATTCTTCGGTCAAGGTCGGTGATATTGCCGTTCCAACACTTAAGCTAGGAGAGTGTTGATTAAGAGAAATATTTATGGGTTTAACTTCTACCATACGCTGTTCGCCAAAACATGAACTTAATGTTATGATCTTTTCGGAAGGTGTTTGCACTCTAATTAGTGAAGAATTTAAAACTGGGATCTGGCAACCTGAATCAATCAATGCTGTTACGGGCTGATTTTCCACAAAAATGTTTACGTATTGAAGATTTGCGCATTCTTCGCTATTTTGTTTTTCGCTCTCGACTTTCAAAGTATTCACGTTTATTTTATTACGGATGTGGCTGTTAGATTTTTTAGGTTTAAAACGCTTCTCACAGTCTCTTGCGCAATGAGATGAATCACCGCATATAAAGCAATTTTTATTTTCTCTTTCATGATATTGGGGATAGTTCTCTTTAATCTTTGGTTTAAAGTTTTGTGATCTATTTTTAAAGGGGTCTTGGGTATATCCATAAGTAATAGGAATTTCTTTATGTGATCCGCTTCTAGATGAAACATAAATATCACACTCTTTAGCTAAATCAATAGGCCTAAACCAATCTTCTGCTTCTCGAATGCCAATATGAGTTGCAGTTTCCTTATTTAAAGTTTCAAATAATTTATCAGAAATTATAAGATCACATAGAGATTCAAAGGAATTAACTTTTCTTAACGAACAATAATATTGGAAGTTTGCCGTCAATCTTGCAGCAAATTGGATGTATGTCTCGCCTGATGATTTTACAGCATTTTTAAATGAGTTTAAACACTCGCGAGGGGTTAATTGGAATTCTCTGAGTACTATAGATTTTAGTTTTTCATAGTCATTTAATTCCTCTTCTTTAATATACAGTAAGACGTTATGAGCTCTTTCGCCCAGAAGATTTATTAAAATTTCAGATTTATATTCGTCGTTTATTTTCTTGGTTAAAAATGCGCGTTCTAATGATTGGAAGAACAGATTAAAATTTTCAGATCTGGTGGGAACAGGAAGAGATAAAGTTTTTTATACTTTTTATCATATTTTCTATGTTAGTTTCGAACTGTTTTTCTTCGACTTTAGCTGCAGGATTTAAACTTAATGCTTTATTTTTCGCCAATTGAAGTTCGACTTCTTTTTCTAACTGTGCTAACTGTAGTTTCGCGAGCTCAATTTTCTGTTTTCCTGAAGTTACTTCTTTTTTGTTTCGCGATACCCTCTCATCTATACAGTTTTGAATTAAAGTTTTAACGAAATCTGGATCACTTTCAAATGTACTACTGTTCTCAATTTTAGTCTTTAGTTTAACTATAGTGTCAGTATTCTCCACAGTACCGTTTAGCTTCTCAACAACTCTTATGAAATCCTCTTTAAGAGCGTTTTTATACATTTTAGAAATGGAAAGATCCTACCTTTTTTTTTTTTTTCTGGCTCCCTTGTTGCTCGCACGTACGATGTATCCAATAAAAACGTTGATTCCACTGATGTCACCTCTTCGCAGGTTATATCGTTGAAATTGTAGTTCCGGCCTCTACACAGGCGGATTATTCACACTGAATTAGTTCCAACCTCTACACAGGCGGGATTTTCGTCGATGGGTTTTCCAACCTCTACACAGGCGGAATATTTGTCGATGGTTCGTTGCAAAATATAAAATATACCTCTACACAGGTTATTTTGTTATTTGTTCCGACCTCTACACAGGCGGAATGAAGTTGAAAAATCCAACCTCTACACAGGTTGAACGAAGTTTCCGAAAAATGGCGGCGCGTCTCCTTCACGGACGCTGTTGTTCATTGTCCAGACTTTGGTTCAAAATCGAAATTTTGTCGATCCTTCGCGGCCGAGCCCCCATAATTTGTGGGAGACAACAAGGGGTCCAAGACGTTGGTCTTTCTTCTATTTTATTTTAACATTAAACAAAAATTAATTAAAAAGGTAGAAAAGTTTTTACAGATAAGATTGACGATGATTTTCAGAAGGTAACGCCTGCTCGCGCACCTCTCGCGTTCTCCTTTCTCTCTAATTCCAAGTTTTTTCTCAAGAGTCTCTCCTTTTTCAGTTTCAGTTCTGCTTTTACTTTGATGCGCCTGCGCGCGAAGACTGCTTGGTTTTGGCTGCATGTCACCTATACCTTCAAGCAGCATTTTTTGATTTTTAGGTATATTCGCCGTATAACGCGCACCTACTTTTTACAAAGAATTCTGAAATGTACGTATGCAATACTGTTACGATTTGAAGTAATTTATTCAAGGTATTATCCCAAAAGCTTTAAAAAAAATTAGTATATTTCTGGAATTACAGCCCTTTAAGTTCATAAGAAATATCATTTCTTTCAAATAAACAGATTTCGATATTTGTAGAAGTCAATCCTTTTTTTATGCTCATCTCTTTTTCTTATCTTTAGAGTTCTTATTTTCACACCCGGCGTATAACACGCACCCTTAAATTTTGATCTTATTTTTTGTGTTAAAAGTGCGCATTATACACTGGATTTTACGGTACATACATACATACATACATATATATATATATATATATATATATATATATATATATATATATATATATATATATATATATATATATATAGGTGACGTATCTGTACAATTTGGATGCTTACTTTGATGACAGTAGCTTTGCATTGATTTCAGGATTCTTCACTTCCATGGGAACACTTTGATTAGTATTTTAAAATTCTTCTTTGAGATTTTAGGTTGTGTTGCAGAATTGAAATTGGTTGGCTTCTCATCTTGGGAAGTTTTTACATAATATATTCTTTTACAATTTATATTTATTTTTTATGTGCTACTGGATTTTTTTTTACCTACCGAGTCGCAAAAGGGGAAGTTTGGTAACATAAAGCTAGTTTAACCCCACTTATTTTCGGTCCTAAGTCTGAAGCTGCTTTTTGACCCGCTTGGTTACTTTTTAATTTTTTGTTTAATTGTTTTACTTTTCTTTCTTTCATATATTTATTACGTTATTTAATGATTATTGTACTATGTTTCTATTATTTATTCTTACATGTTTCTTTTTATGTTTCTTATAGTTTTTATTCATATATATACTGTAAAAGTAGAACACTAAATTAAGAGATTGGCGTAAAGTCTAAACGTATTAATTGATGTTTTGTTAAATTTCTTCGAGTGCCATCAGTTGTTTACTAGTACATTGAACTTAATACCAGATCACTTACAATTTCTGCGGTTATAATTCCTCACACGTTTTTATAGAAATCGGATGTTTAGACACAGTGAAAAGTATTGTATTAATTAATTTTTCATTGAGTTTTAGTGGACCGGTTCACTATTAGCCATCTTTAAGGTTTTATTATTGTTTTTTTCTTCCTTTTTTCCTGTATAATTATAGTTTTTGAATTCATTTTCCCCTTTCTGTTAAAACGATTTTTTGCAATGAAGCTAAATTTTATATTTGCATTCTAAAGATATAACATTCTCTAGGTTATTGACAAACTTACCACGAATATGGTCTCAATTTGCTTTCATTTGTTGTCACTTTTTAAAAGTAATATCAACTAAATACTGAATAAATGCAATATTGTATGCATTTACTTAAACTGGCTTCTCAAGAATGAAATATGTTATGATTAAATTAATCAACAATCAATTTCTTTATTTCTCCAATAATTATTCACAAACCTTTTGTAATTATTTCTCACTTCCTTCATTGTTGTGATATACTTAATAATTTTTTTTCATGTGTTCTAGTTTATATAAATTTGTTTAAAGTTAGGATATTGATTAAACCTGATTAAAAATGTTCCCACTTGTATTTTAATTGAGTTCCATGCTTCAATCACCTTTCAAATCACGTATTATTTGCCTTTTTTCAATTCTACTGTACCATCATCTTTACTAGTAAAATGTACAAAACAGTTTCAAGTTACCTTAATTTTTTTAAAAAAATTAGGCACTGTAACAAAATGACTGAATATATATAATAAATGTTTTTTTTCTTTAATTCCTGAAAAGTTTTGCTCTCATTGTGTCTAGTTTGAAATTTTACTTATGATTTTTATTTTTGTGATACTAGTTAAACAACCTCAGTTTAACATTTAGTAAATGTTGAATGCCATCTTCAAAGAAAAAGTGCATTACACTTAGTGGGAAATGGTTATTGGATTAAAAAGAAAGTCCTAGAGAGAGAGAGAGAGAGAACTGGCTCTTTTTTTATTTATCATGTGAGCTGGCTGTCACTGTATCTCCAGCGGCTCTCTTCTCTGAATATAACCTTAACAAGAATATAAATCCTTCATTATCCACATAATACCTGTCAAAGATGGATTTGACATACAGATAGTATTATTCAAATAAAACTTGAATATCAAAGTTTTTAATCCTTTTGATCTTCCATGAACGTATGTCAATTCTTAAGTGTGATATTTTTCGTTTCCAAACTAACATTGGATTTTTTTTTATATTTGCTTTATTGCCTTTGTTGCTGCAGGCGCTGGGTAACCATTAGATAACTAAGCACGTTTCTAATAACACAAAGGGCAGCCTTTTTCGCGAGTTAAAACTAATTTGAAAATACCACCAAAGTTTGAAATTTACATTACATATTTCCCCACAAAATATTTTACCGCAGATAAAAACAAGCTTGCATTGTTCTGCAGAGAATATACAAGTATTTATTATTTATTTATTTATTGTAGAAGAAAATAAGTTGCTTACGTTACCGATTACTGTCGAGTGTTAAAATTTTATTATATAGACTACGCTTCATATATTCAACATATTTATGGGACCTAGTTTGAAACAAAATTTAAATTTTGAGGCTCCTGTTTCATATTCAGCACATAAGATACTAATGTCGGGTCTGAAGGATGATTGTTGAATTGTTCTTATGGCATCAATCGATCTTATTCTATTCCCATATGGTTACTTTACTACTAAATAAATTTTTTTAAAAAAAGGGAACGAGGCCATGTTGTGTGTGTTGAAGCATAACAATTTATCAATCCATCTTGTATTATTTTATGTATTCATGATTAATTTTAAATAAAATTTTAAAAAAAACCATACTTCTTATTTTTGAAAATGATGAATATGTTAGTTCATCAAAAGAAAATGATGGGCGAGTACCTGAGCCGCCCATTTGACTAATGAACTTCACGAAAATGCAGCTTATTGACTCACGATTAGATTGGTCCTTGTTGCAAGTTACAACATTGTACAAATAGTCATATAAGCTGTTGGGAAGGTGTCTGTCTACATTCGTTGTTTAAAAAAAATTTCATTTTTTTATATAAACACTTATATTTTAAAATTTTTGCAGAAACCACTGAAAGTCGAAGAAAAATAACTTTAAAAAATTAATTAATCTTATTTAAAAAATTCTTTTTAGAATGAGGATCGTGTATAAAAACAAATTTCATAATGGCGTTACTAAAGAAAAGATGTGGATCTTTTTTTTTTTTTGAAAACGAAATGGTTTTAAAATGTAATGTGCAACATGTGTTCTTATATTAATACTGTTTATTATATAAGCATTAACAAATTAATAATTAAAAAGTGACATATGTATATATATATATATAAATATATATATATATATATATATATATATATATATATATATATATATATATATATATATATATATATATATATATATATATATAAATATATATATATATAAATATATATATATATAAATATAAATATATATATATATATATATAAATATATATATATATATAAATATATATATATATATATATAAATATATATATATATACACATATATATATATATATATATATGTATGTATACCATTTGAGCATTGCATTTTTTAATGTATAACACTTTCAAAGAACAAACTAGAAAGGGATGGTATAATCAAGAAAAAGAATTATATCTATAAAAATGATTTTTTGAAATCTCTTTAAATCTATTTATAACTCTTTAGTTCATCGCCAATACTATTTTTTAGAACAACATTTCTCTTACTAACAAGGAATGGAGCGATAATTTTAATAAGTGTACTTAATTACGGTTACTCTACCAGTTTTATGTATAGCTAAGTTTCTCTCTTTATTAATTGCTGAGAAAAAGCTTTATGCTAAACTTTGCAACACATATTGAAAATTTGTTTAGTAAATTAACTACTGCCAATAAAAAGATATTATCAAGAGTTTCATTACCAAAGACTGAATCTTAGCTTTAAGAGCATTGAAAATATTCATACAGAGTATTAAAATTTATTGGAGATACAAAATGTTGGCAGTTTCATTTATGAGTATTTATTTACATTCTTATGAAAATTTCTGTGTTTGTTACTTTTGTAAAGGAAATGTAAAATAATCGCACAATATTAGAAATAAATTGTTTTTATACTCCTTTGATTTAAAAATCCTCAGTGTTAATTATGACTAGTAAATCGTGTGAACTGTACTGTTTATGTAATTCGAGGAAAAAATTCAATTTATATTTAATTAGAATCAGGACTACATTTAAGAATGAAAAAGAAAAGTCGCAATTTTTTTTAGTTAAAAATACATTTAACGAAGTTAAATTCCAAATTGTGTGGGAAATAGATTATGTGAACCACTTAATGTATCTCGTGGACCACATATCAAAAATAAATTAGGTCAGAAAAACTTATCCCACATTTTAAGAGCAATTCAAATAAATGGGGTTTAAAATGACTCCAACGAATGCACAGTGTCAATAAATCAGATAATGAAATTCGAAAATACGGTTAAAACACGATAAGTTTTATTTAAAGGGATAAAAAAGTAATTTCCTCCCCTCCCAAACTGCGCAGAAAAAATTCTCACCTAGCTTCACTTGCTTCTAATTCTCAAGGTTTATTCAATAATTTTACGTTCGAAATTATTTTTATAACCTTGCCCTATTTTCTTGATTCTGCGACATAGATTTTGGAGACAACTACTGTAAAAAATGACTTGACCTATTGAAAGAACCTTAACTTTTTTTTACATTTTTTCCCCTTCAACTTGCCTTTGACTTTCGTGTTTTTTTTTTTGTCGTAAATTGAGCTAAATGAACGTCTCGCGTCTTACATTATAGTGCTCTAGAGGAAAAGAAATAAAACAAAAAGTTTTTATATCCAACAAGGAAATTTTAGTTAATTTTACACCGTAAATACTTTTTCTACGTTAGGAAATATGCTATTTTTAGATTATTGCAACAACAAAAATTACTTAATTAAAAATCATATTTGTAAGCTCTAACTTAGGTCAATTTTTTAAATGAATTTAAAAATAGGTCGATTTTATGTGTTCCATAAATGGTTTCATTTTTAGTAGCTTCATTTTTTTTTCTTATGGTTAGCAAATATTTTAAGTGTCATAAAATTGCATCGAGTTTACAGGCAATGTATGTTTGCTGTAATTACTGTTTATTACCATCAAATAATAAAAATATGTTTTTAAAAATACAAAGCTTAGTTAAAAATATAAGACACAAAAAATTGAAAAAAATCCTGAAATCGTACAATTATATCTCCATATATTGCTTTTTTTATTCTATAGCCATTCTTTACATTTTCCTGATACATTTTTTGTTTATGGTACTCATGACTTACTGGCTTGAAATCTGCTAACTACGGTTGAAATGAAACTAGAAACCAAATTATGAGAAGAAAATATTTAATTATATCATGTTTTAAATTCATCACGTGCTTTAAAATTTTGAAAAAAAAATTGTATGTCAGACGTCATTCTAGTCAACTTTCTGAATTATAAATTGTAGATATCGCATTGCGTGTGTTTACAGTGATGCTCATTAAATCATAGTGAATAATTTACATTGTGAGGGTAATAAAAAATATCGACTAGGCTTCTAATAATGCTATTATCTCGAGTAAAGGAAGGTTTTAAAAATGTTGCATTATCTTAATAAGTGGTTATCGGGTTAGAATTTTTTTTTCCGATACTGAATAAAACATATTTAAGTGGATAATTTAAATCATTTATATTTATATATGCATAAGAATTTTTTATCATTTATTCCCTCATCCTTAGTACTTATTATTATTCATTCATGAACAGGTTTTCCCTTAAAAGTATTTTGATTGAAAGGCTTCAGCATTTCTTACCAAACATGTTTAATAAAATATCATAAAATGCTTTATTGCTAATAAAATGCTTAGCAAAATATCTTAAAATGTTCCACATATTATAAAATGTTAAATAATATAATTAGTAAATGCTAAAATTATAAGTATCCTGCTATACTTTTTTATAATGTATCTCATCAGTAGCGCACACAGGAATTTTTCAAGGGGGGGGGTCCGGGGTCGAAAGTCCACCATTCTTGGATCACGCTCCTTTTGATTTTGTCGATTTTCGGGACCTATAAAACCGTAAAAAAAAACTAATTATTGAATAAAAAATTAGTATTAATTAATAAAATTAATTATTAATAACAAAGATTTAATTAAATTTTGCGTACTATATACTTAGAATTATAGTCAATTGGAAAAAATCAAGGGCTTTAGGGGGGTTCTGGACCCCTAGCCTTGTGTGCGCCACTGTATCTCATATATTTTAACTTTCTTCAATTGACGTAATTGAAATCTGATCTCCAAACGTTCACTTCATATACCTGGGAAATTTGAAGCCAGTGACATCTAACAGAATTTTTGTGATATTATCACCAATCCATATAGACTATAGTAGCTGAGTGTTCATGATCGCGAATTCGTTATTTCTGTCAAGACGTGGGTTTGAGTCCTGATGCCATTAAAGACCTGTCACGTGGGACTGACTCGTTGAATCAGTAAAAGCTCAAAGTCCTCACATTGGTGTAGCGTAGAAGTTTGGAAAATAGGGTGTCATTCAAGTGTCGTCCTTGTCACTTGACCCTGGTTTAAAATTACGAGGCCCTCCACCAATAGTCCTCGTATTATTTCGAAGTTTACAGCGTCAATAAAAAAATCAATCAAATCTTAAAAGAAATGGAGATACGAACATTTGATTTTACCTATCGATTGTGACACTTAATAATAAAAATGAATTACTTAATAATTAAATAAATGAAAAATTTGGAAAATGGATAACAATAAGAAAGAGAGGGAGAAATCAATAGTGCTTACTTTTTAATTACTGAATTTTTTTTAGGGAATTTCAGTTTTAATAATGGAAAGATAGTTTAAAGCCACTTAATGAATAATTTGAATTTGAAGAAATTAAATTTTAGACTAGAACTTTTGCATTATTGATTATTTTATCTATTCATCAATCTTTTCGTGGCAAAAAAAATTTAAAACTGAGGTTTTAAATTTCACATATTTCAATTATTTCCGAAACTGAGTTTAGAAGTTCTTAGTTTTGCTATTTTACTGTGGGGATTATGGATGACTTTCAACAATAAATTGGAAAACACAATGAAGTTTTGGGAGCTAATTTTGTGAATTTTGAAAAGCCATTGTGTTTCTTAGAATGAGCCGAAAACTTATTACCTCTTACTAAAACATGCAATAACTTTGAAGGACATTTATTGTGGTATATTCTCTACGTTCATCATTAAGTTTTTTAACGTATCGTTGACTCTGAATGAATATACAGGAAAAGATTCCAAAGAATTTTCCCCCAAGATTAAAAAAAGATAGCAAAAATTTTGAAACAAAAAAAGAAACAGATTTTCAATTTATTTGTAATTGCATACCTTCTGAATCCCTCGATTGAAATTAAATTCTACTTTTAAAGTAAAAATAAAATCTTTATTAGCACAAATTTCAAGTGCGCAATATTTTTCGTTTAAATTTGCGTAAATTATTAAACAAAACGTTTGGTCTTTAAATTTTCTCCAATTTATCTCTGAATGCTAAATCAAATACATAGTTATGCAAATTGAATGAAATATTTTCTTTAACATTAATGTACACTCTAGAGTTTTAAAGTAGACTTTAAAAAAAAGTTTTTGTCATTTGCATTTAAAAATTTAGAACTATACATAAAGATTTTTTTTGTAAAATTGTTATATATATATATTTATAATAGAAGAAGTGATGGAAAAATTTAGATATTGAAATCGAGAACCAAGAACAAAAATCCAATATGTGAAGAAAGATCAGTTAACTCAAATGGAGAACTATTATGTATTCTAAAGCTGTCACTGACTTAGCGCAATGAAGTAGGGTCAATTATTCAATAATTTTAATAAAATTTAAGAATTTAATGTTTCTCTTTTGTTTTCTCAGGAGAGAGAATTTGCTTCAAATAAAGTGTTTATTTCAATCATTTCCATCTGTCAGTATAAAAACTTTTATTTGTGAAGGGTTTTGTTTCAAAAGACAGTAAGGAATACTTAAATTGAAACTATTTGATGGTTTTGATTAAAATAAATCATCTCTCATATTCGTAACGGCTGCATCACGATATGCATTAAATCGAAGAATATTTTTGAGCGCTAGCTACCTAAAATGCAAAAGTAAATTATTATCTTTTGAGGATTAGATCGTTGTAGTGACAAAAAATTTCAATTGATTAATAATAGTGTTATAACTTTTGAAAAAAAAAAGATGTGAGGTATCGTTTTAATTCCAGAACCATATTCTGATTCTAAAGAATGGTTTATTAATTACCAGTTTGCATTAAAAATATTGTTCAAATATCACAAGCTTAGTTTTTCAATTATTCAAGCTGTAGAATTAAATTATAAAATTTATATTTATACGGACCCCCTCCCCCCCATACCTTCCTTTAATAATTTTGACACCTTTATATGGTGAAAATGTGTAACTTAAGTCGGTTCATGTTTCGTTTTTCTGCTACTCCCAAACTATACCCCATTATTACGAGGAAACTTACCTAGATTTAATGAGCAGTTGTTTAAATAATTTCATTTGACTTTTACTGGAATCAAAAACAAAAAAAAAAAACCACAGTTCTCCGGAATATTAATATACGACTTTGCTGCCAGGTTGCCTTACTGTCTCAATAGGGTATTTGTTAATAAATATTCCTTTTTACAATTATTTTTAATTACTAAGAAAATATTTCGAAGAATGAATATCCAACTGTCTAAGATATCGAGTAGTTTTGAATGTTATCGTATATAACAACCTATTTACTTGCATTTTAAACATAGAGGCCTCAAAAAAGGAAATATGGGACAACACCAATATATTTTCACACCCAACTTCCTCCAATGATTTTATTAGTTCGGAATTTAATAAAGGACTACCGAAGAATGAAGTACTTAGGGTAGTGACCGAGAGCAATCACAAATGTTCCTTTCTTTAGATTCATTTGAAAGGAAAAGGCGACTGAAAACAAGTTAATCATCTTTCTTTCCGCTTCATATACTTCCTAAAGCTATTGACCTTAAGAAGTGGCAGAAAATTTCAAGGTTCATCTAATTCCGAAAGCTTTCTACTTATAACATTCTAACATGCCGAAACAATTTCGAACAACAGGGCTAGTGTGAAAGTTATTTAAATAGGGGCACCCAGTTTGCCTTTTCAAGGGAACGCGATTCACTCTTTTGTCCAGTGTGGGAGAACCTGGTCTAAACCTATTGAGGCCAATGAGCTAGCCTTTTGGAAGGAGCCCCAGAACTCAAAGCAACTTTCATTAGAAGAACTAGACCGAAGTTTAACTACAGAATCATCTCTATCATTTCAATACACATTGTTCATGATGACTATCAGAAATTAACTTAAAAGTATTGCTTTTTTGAAATAACATTTTGAAATAACTTTGTTTGAAGAGGTCAATATATTGATTACTAATGCGGTAAAAAGATTGTTCCATGGAGTAGTATTCCAAAAATTAATTACCAAGTTTGATTTGATGTCTAGTTTCGATTCCAACCTTGTTTCTAATTCAATCCCTGAAACTCTCCTGTAGATGGTTCAGATATAAAAGTGCATAGTACTACATAGATTATTTACCCGTTTCTTTTCTATGTTTCGAAGTTATTTAAAATCTCACTAAAATTTGAGTGGTTGTTCAGGAAATGAAAGTGGTAACAGTGTCTATATTTTATAGTTAACTATATTCTCTCTCTCTAATGTTATTGAAAGTTTTGAACGGGTTACATACTAACTGAAGGGAAAAAATTTCGCACTGGCACAGAGAAATTTGGCTCCGGAACGTAGAGAAAAACAAAACTTTCTATTTTTCCGTTTTGCAACCCTTATAAATACAGTACACTTTGAAAGTTTTGAACGGGTTACATGCTAACTGAAGGGGAAAAATTTCGCACTGGCACAGCGAAATTTGGCTCCGGAACGTAGAGAAAAACAAAACTTTCTATTTTTCCGTTTTGCAACCCTTATAAATACAGTACACTTTGAAAGTTTTGAACGGGTTACATGCTAACTGAAGGGAAAAAATTTCGCACTGGCACAGCGAAATTTGGCTCCGGAACGTAGAGAAAAACAAAACTTTCTATTTTTCCGTTTTGCAACCCTTATAAATACAGTACACTTTGAAAGTTTTGAACGGGTTACATGCTAACTGAAGGGAAAAAATTTCGCACTGGCACAGCGAAATTTGGCTCCGGAACGTAGAGAAAAAACAAAACTTTCTATTTTTCCGTTTTGCAACCCTTATAAATACAGTACACTTTGAAAGTTTTGAACGGGTTACATGCTAACTGAAGGGAAAAAATTTCGCACTGGCACAGCGAAATTTGGCTCCGGAACGTAGAGAAAAACAAAACTTTCTATTTTTCCGTTTTGCAACCCTTATAAATACAGTACACTTTGAAAGTTTTGAACGGGTTACATGCTAACTGAAGGGGAAAAATTTCGCACTGGCACAGCGAAATTTGACTCCGGAACGTAGAGAAAAACAAAACTTTCTATTTTCCGTTTTGCAACCCTTATAAATACAGTACACTTTGAAAGTTTTGAACGGGTTACATGCTAACTGAAGGGGAAAAATTTCGCACTGGCACAGCGAAATTTGGCTCCGGAACGTAGAGAAAAACAAAACTTTCTATTTTCCGTTTTGCAACCCTTATAAATACAGTACACTTTGAAAGTTTTGAACGGGTTACATGCTAACTGAAGGGAAAAAATTTCGCACTGGCACAGCGAAATTTGGCTCCGGAACGTAGAGAAAAACAAAACTTTCTATTTTCCGTTTTGCAACCCTTATAAATACAGTACACTTTGAAAGTTTTGAACGGGTTACATGCTAACTGAAGGGAAAAAAATTTCGCACTGGCACAGCGAAATTTGGCTCCGGAACGTAGAGAAAAACAAAACTTTCTATTTTTCCGTTTTGCAACCCTTATAAATACAGTACACTTTGAAAGTTTTGAACGGGTTACATGCTAACTGAAGGGAAAAATTTCGCACTGGCACAGCGAAATTTGGC
Source organism: Trichonephila clavipes (assembly GCA_019973935.1). Lineage (NCBI taxonomy): Eukaryota > Metazoa > Arthropoda > Arachnida > Araneae > Nephilidae > Trichonephila > Trichonephila clavipes. Next base: position 397,988 of record BMAU01003406.1, on the reverse strand, counting down.
TCCTGAACGTAGAGAAAAACAAAACTTTCTATTTTCCGTTTTGCAACCCTTATAAATACAGTACACTTTGAAAGATTTGAACGGGTTACATGCTAACTGAAGGGGAAAAATTTCGCACTGGCACAGCGAAATTTGGCTCCGGAACGTAGAGAAAAACAAAACTTTCTATTTTTCCGTTTTGCAACCCTTATAAATACAGTACACTTTGAAAGTTTTGAACGGGTTACATGCTAACTGAAGGGGAAAAATTTCGCACTGGCACAGCGAAATTTGGCTCCGGAACGTAGAGAAAAACAAAACTTTCTATTTTTCCGTTTTGCAACCCTTATAAATACAGTACACTTTGAAAGTTTTGAACGGGTTACATGCTAACTGAAGGGAAAAATTTCGCACTGGCACAGCGAAATTTGGCTCCGGAACGTAGAGAAAAACAAAACTTTCTATTTTTCCGTTTTGCAACCCTTATAAATACAGTACACTTTGAAAGTTTTGAACGGGTTACATGCTAACTGAAGGGAAAAAATTTCGCACTGGCACAGCGAAATTTGGCTCCGGAACGTAGAGAAAAACAAAACTTTCTATTTTTCCGTTTTGCAACCCTTATAAATACAGTACACTTTGAAAGTTTTGAACGGGTTACATGCTAACTGAAGGGAAAAAATTTCGCACTGGCACAGCGAAATTTGGCTCGGAACGTAGAGAAAAACAAAACTTTCTATTTTTCCGTTTTGCAACCCTTATAAATACAGTACACTTTGAAAGTTTTGAACGGGTTACATGCTAACTGAAGGGAAAAAATTTCGCACTGGCACAGCGAAATTTGGCTCCTGAACGTAGAGAAAAACAAAACTTTCTATTTTTCCGTTTTGCAACCCTTATAAATACAGTACACTTTGAAAGTTTTGAACGGGTTACATGCTAACTGAAGGGGAAAAATTTCGCACTGGCACAGCGAAATTTGGCTCCGGAACGTAGAGAAAAACAAAACTTTCTATTTTTCCGTTTTGCAACCCTTATAAATACAGTACACTTTGAAAGTTTTGAACGGGTTACATGCTAACTGAAGGGGAAAAATTTCGCACTGGCACAGCGAAATTTGGCTCCGGAACGTAGAGAAAAACAAAACTTTCTATTTTTCCGTTTTGCAACCCTTATAAATACAGTACACTTTGAAAGTTTTGAACGGGTTACATGCTAACTGAGGGGAAAAATTTCGCACTGGCACAGCGAAATTTGGCTCCGGAACGTAGAGAAAAACAAAACTTTCTATTTTTCCGTTTTGCAACCCTTATAAATACAGTACACTTTGAAAGTTTTGAACGGGTTACATGCTAACTGAAGGGAAAAAATTTCGCACTGGCACAGCGAAATTTGGCTCCGGAACGTAGAGAAAAACAAAACTTTCTATTTTTCCGTTTTGCAACCCTTATAAATACAGTACACTTTGAAAGTTTTGAACGGGTTACATGCTAACTGAAGGAAAAAATTTCGCACTGGCACAGCGAAATTTGGCTCCGGAACGTAGAGAAAAACAAAACTTTCTATTTTCCGTTTTGCAACCCTTATAAATACAGTACACTTTGAAAGTTTTGAACGGGTTACATGCTAACTGAAGGGGAAAAATTTCGCACTGGCACAGCGAAATTTGGCTCCGGAACGTAGAGAAAAACAAAACTTTCTATTTTTCCGTTTTGCAACCCTTATAAATACAGTACACTTTGAAAGTTTTGAACGGGTTACATGCTAACTGAAGGGAAAAAATTTCGCACTGGCACAGCGAAATTTGGCTCCGGAACGTAGAGAAAAACAAAACTTTCTATTTTTCCGTTTTGCAACCCTTATAAATACAGTACACTTTGAAAGTTTTGAACGGGTTACATGCTAACTGAAGGGAAAAAATTTCGCACTGGCACAGCGAAATTTGGCTCCGGAACGTAGAGAAAAACAAAACTTTCTATTTTTCCGTTTTGCAACCCTTATAAATACAGTACACTTTGAAAGTTTTGAACGGGTTACATGCTAACTGAAGGGAAAAAATTTCGCACTGGCACAGCGAAATTTGGCTCCGGAACGTAGAGAAAAACAAAACTTTCTATTTTTCCGTTTTGCAACCCTTATAAATACAGTACACTTTGAAAGTTTTGAACGGGTTACATGCTAACTGAAGGGAAAAAATTTCGCACTGGCACAGCGAAATTTGGCTCCGGAACGTAGAGAAAAACAAAACTTTCTATTTTTCCGTTTTGCAACCCTTATAAATACAGTACACTTCGAAAAAAAATGAAACTATTAAAGGCAAATAATAACTGTCCCTTTTTAATATCTTATCTAAAAATACAATAGTTACGTTTTTACCCCTGAAATCTGAGACCAAAATCCTATGATTAGAAATAGACAATTATATGCTTATAAAGGGAAGAAATATCATATATAAAATATTAAATTCACATATATTGTAACATTTTAGTAATGCGTAGAATTATATACTTCAATCTAAAACGAAAATTTAGAAAATTATGAAATAGAAATTTGATTTTTAAGTTTATTTCACTTTTAAGTAAATCTGAAATAACGTTAAAGAAATGGATCTTAAATAAATAAAAAAAAATTAAAAGATGAAATTTCATGAGCTAAGTTGAGAATTATATTTTTAAAATATTTGTTGTTAATGCAGATCAATAGTTAAATAAATATAAGAAATTAGTGGAACATATTAACAATTGAAGTAGGGCTTTATTGTTTCAAAATGATATTTAAAGTAATCTTCTAACATTCTGCAATGAAATATTTTTCTTCGTATTGATGTTATCATTATTTGTGATTGAAAATTAATGATTAATTTGATGAAAAATAGAGCAAATCAAAATATATATATATTCACACACTTTTCTATACTGTTCTTCTCAATCATTTCTTTTCATTTGTCAATGAGGAAGTATCAATGACACACTGAAGATGCTTATTCGGTTTATTAGCATTAATTATCGCGATGAAACGAGGAAGTATAGAGTAATCCATCTTGTAATTTTGTTTTCATGTAAAATTAGAAATTTCCTCTTCAGTTTTCTCAAAAGGAATGTGGCCTCGTTCAATTTATGTTCCAATTCTGTCAATATCTTCCTTCCAGATGATAAATTCGATTTTAAGTTTGTAATGAGAGATATTTGACTTTCCAAAACACATTTTATCTTCTAGAATACTGGGGAAGTCGGTTAAACATATTTAAAAATTTCAAATGCTTCGGGTCTTTTATTTCATTAATAACAAATTATGTCGCTAGAGTGTGTTTCAATTTATTATACTCTTTTTGTCTTCACAGAATTCATTCTTAATTTTTTTTAAGTTCTTATTCAGCCATTTTCAAAATCCTCATACTGAAGAATTTTAAAAAAAGTTTAAAATATATTAATACTTGAATTGATGTATTGATTGGGAAGGGTTGTTGGTTTACTTATTATTTGTGTTTCAATTAATCTTTCATTGGAACTTACTGAATCGACTATTAGTCCGTAGTTTCAACCAATATGCATCGAGACATTAAAACTACGCGAACTCCCAAGTTGTTTATCTCGTGCACCAAATTTTCACACCATGCTTATTAAAAACTGTCTTGAAAAGAGAGAGAATAACATCTTGTTTATATTTCTTTCATCTTACTGTAAAAACGATTAGTAATTAAACGACACTAAGAGAAAAAAAAGTAGTTCTTTTATTTAAGTAACTGTTATAGCAGGTGTACTACAATCTCGGAATATTAATTAGAAGTCCCCAAGGATTCAAAATCGGAATGTAGAATAGTTGCGATTGTTTCTTGTAAAATATAATTAGATTTCTAACTTGCCGTCTGATATTTGTGGAAACTTCGATAGTAAGGTACTAGGCCAGGTCTCATCCTCTTCGTATGACAGTGGCTCAGAGTCCAAGGATCCTTTAACAATAGACTTTGTGTAGCTCTAAAGTGAGAGTAATTAACAAATAAATTTTTTATAGAGAATCCAGAATTTATATGATAGCGTACATTGTGTTTGGATATAAACGTATCATAAGACAGTACCTCTGTATCGCTCTATAGAATAGAAAAGAATGAAAGAAAACTGCCTTTTAATTAAACCTACATTTTAAAACTTAACTATCTTATATGATTGGCTTTTTTACATGAATACTTCTCCTCTTTCAAGAAATTTCTTTCCATTAAAATTGAATCAGCCTGAGAAAATAATTTTGCTTATTTTTCCTCTAAAGACATCAATTTAAAATTCATGCTCAAAAATCAATTTGGTTTAATCTAATCTTTAAATTACAGATATATTTTATAAATGACCAGAAATATGCCAATTTGATTTAATTTTGTATTTTTAAAATATTCTGTTAAAATTTTTCGATGTCTATCAACTACGGCTATTTTAAATTTTATGATAAAGAAAAAGGCATTGAAAAATTTTACTTTTTTTTTTTACCAAAGAACTCTTTAAAAAATTTAAAGATGTAATAATTCTAATCTAAATTTATATATCTAAATGTAATTTAAATTTATATATTTAGAACTTAAATGCTGTTATCATTTCTGGTAGAAATCTTAAAAACTCATTAAAGGTCAATTTATCAACTGGCAAAAAAACTTCACTTTATTTATAAATATTTTTCTTCTTTACAGATATAGTTGAATCGAATATTTCTTATTTCGGAAGGAGAGAAGTTTTTCAAGTATTTCTATATATTATTTGATCACACCCGAATATTATCATTACCATTCTAAGAAGATTTAATATAAGCCTAGAGTACGGCAGAATGCAAGTTTTGCTTATTTGCTGCTTATTTGCTCCTGGTAAGTAAACGCATTTCATTATTTTCATATAATAAAAACACACGACATTGCATTTCGATGCATAGCTATTTTACAGAAATTTATGAAATTATTTCTCAAAACATGTTTTTGCAGTGATTGAGCTCCCGTCACGAAATTAATTTTAATTTACATATTATCTAATAGGGTGGATCACTGTTATATAGAGAAAAAATTATTATTAATAGGAGTCTACCTATGCGGAAAAGATTTTGTATGAGAGAGATTATGAAAAAAATAATCAAAATAAATAATTTCAGAATTTTTAATATTACCACAAAAGGGTTGAATTTTCGAAAAAAGACTTAATTTTGGCTAGATAATTTTAGACTCAAAATAAAATTATTTTTCTGCAGTGCAAATAATCAAAAGTGAATGAATTGATAATTGAGTGGTAGAATAATGTACATTGAAAAATTTTGTAACCCCCCCAAGTCTCTCTCTCTCTCCACACAGTCCAATCAGTCCGATTCATGCTTTTCTCCGTCTTTCGCTTGCTTGATCGCACACTATAATTTCTACAATATGTTTTTTTTAAAATTTAATACTAAAGAAGCTGTTAAATGTACCTGGTGTATTTTTCTTGTAACTATTCAGTAAGTGTCCTCTCATCGCATTAAGTGTTCAAAAGTACTAAAATGTCTATTTTACTAAATTTATATTTTGACATTTTACCATAAATAAGCTCAAATACCTAAATTTCATTTCCCTTATGGCAGTATTTAATATAAAAATTAGTTTTTTTAGTTTTCTTTTTTCCTTCATCTATATACCAGAGAACATCTTTTCCACATGGATAGGTTCTGAAATACTGGGGAGGGGGGGGAGAGAATTTTCGATTCCTTCTGTTATTCGGTCTTGTTAAATTTTCGTAGAAAATAATTTCTTCGCTAATAGGAGGAAATTTAACTTTCCAACAAATGAAATTTGTGCATCTTCTTTTGATTGTCTAGTATACAAAACTTTCTCTCGATTATTCTACCAAAGATTGAGAGAGAGAGAGAGAGAGAAATTATATAATTCAATCCCCCCAAAAATAGTTTGGTATCATGCTTTTTGAGGGATTTTATTCATTTCAAAACCAATGTTTGCTTTAGACAATCTTCTTTTGAAGTTAAAGATCGATGCGTAAGCTTGGGACATTTTGTCTGTGTGTAAAAAGAAGATACTCTAATGCAGTAGAGTCCCGAAAACTCGGCACTCGGTAACCCAGCTGTCCGTATAACTCGGTCACACCCTTGTTGGTCGAAAAAAACCTGGATGAGTTCCTGGATGTGCAGAGTTCGATGAAAATGACGTTGAGCAGTGGATCCAGAACGAAACTGAGCAAGACATTATGTTCGGTTGAAAAATTATTGCTGCTGTCACAATTAATGAAAAAGTGCCGGAAAAAGATGAAGGCGTTGACGTTGAGGATACCATACAAACTCCTAAAATATCACATAGTGAGGGACTAAAGGCCGTAGAAATCACTCATCAGTATTTGAACAACAAGGTGCGTCGGTAATGGACTTGCTGTTCCTTCGACGTCTCCGTGATGAAGTAGCAAAACACATAGTGCAGTACGGAAGTAAACCGGAGATTACACATTTCTTTTTTTTAAAAAAAAAGAAGCCAGTTTTTGCAAAATCTCGGTTGCTTAATTTTCATTATAGACAGCTTTATGCCTTAAAGTATTTTTTAAAGTGTGTCTGATCAAGTAATTACTGTTTACTATGCATTCATTAATTTTTATTTCCATGTAGAAAATGCTCTATGTCATCATAAAGTACGTACTTTCCTTTGTTTAAGAGTATTTGGGTAGTTTGTTTTCCGTTATATTCTCAAGAAAACAATACATTCAAGTCCAGTATAATATTGTCTGAGGAAATATTCTTTTTTAATCCCATTCTCTCGATAACCACGGCATTTTTCACAAACTCCGCCTCATTTCGATCCCCATTAGGCTTAGTTTCCGGGACTCTACTGTATTAATATTATATTCTAACTTCATACCTATATATACATATACGTCGTTTTTGATTGTTTTCTCTTTTTTAAGTAGAATATGTTCCATAAAGCAATTTTTTTAAGGCTACAAAGTACTTTTTTTAAAAAGTTTTCATAAAAAGTAATATGAATTTTTTCAGACTATATATTATTAAATTGATTCTTTAAAAGTCAGTTTGGCAAGCCTTGATTTTAACATTTAAAAAAATAAATAAATTAGTTAATTTTAAAAAAAATATAAATAAATAGTAGTTTTCGAATTTTTTTTAAACACTTTTGTGCTAAACCTACTGTTTAATATTTTTAGTTACATAAAGTGCTTATATTTCTCGATTATTGAAAGGAAAAATTTATACAAAATTAAAATAGGGTCTCTGGTCAATTTTAATAATTATTTTTGTAGCTAAGTCCAATATATATACGTAATTCTGAAAATATTAACTTTGACACTTTAAAGAAAAATAACTAGAACTTTCATACCTAAATCCGTACTAAAATAGTTTATTATACATATATATGAAAGTATTTGCAAAAAAAATTTTAATGCCTTAATTTAAGGTATTCTTAATAATTAATTAGCAGATGTATATACACAATTTTATATACATAATCAATAATTTCCTTAAATCTAATAAAGCCCTTATAATTGTCTATACCAGGGGTGGCGAGCCTTTTTGTATCAACGTGCCATTTTTTCTTTAAGAAATGTTTAATTAGGTACAGACGTGCCGTCAAATAATTTTGACTTGGGATTATTGAGAAAATAATAAAACTAAATACTAAAAAATCAAAACTCTATTTACAAAAAAAAAATTGTATTTTGCACTGTATATAGTAATAAATGTTTTATGTATACCTTTATACGTGTAATTCAAACTAAAGTAACGTTAGTGTGAATTCTGTTGTAGCAGAATAGATGACAAAAAACTTGTATTAGGATTGTAAGATGTTACTTTCAGCAGAATGCAAGCTGAATTGGAGTCATGTGCCAAACGGTTTCTAAGTGAGTCTTTTAATGTTATATTCATCTCTGAAAATAATGACTCGCTGTCATAGGTAGATGAAAATATGATTAAAATAGTATGAGTCAGTTTCTTCAAAAGCTAAACGTATCTGGAATCGAATTTCATGTTTGCGAAATTTCCTTACTTGCATTTTTACTTATATTGCTTGCTAATTTCTTTCTGTTTCAATTATATAATTCCAACTTTCTTCTTTTTCCAACTAATTTTTGAATCCATATTGAACTAGACTGAAAATCAATCAGTTGCATTTCAAATTTTTCAATTTATAAATAATCGAATAGGGGTAAATTCCCAATCGAATAGGGTAAAGGAAGTAACATCAGGGTACATACAAAAACTTGACCGTTTCCAATAATTCTTTGAACTGAAAAAATCTCGCTGAAAACCCCGACCGAACCCTCGTATTTGTTCGTAATACTTCATATTGAACTTTGTTATTTTAAATTAAAATGCAAACCGTTTTGATCAGTGGCGTGCCCAAAATATTGTGTCGCGTGCCATCAATGGCACGCGTGCCACTGGTTCGCCATCCCTGGTCTATACCATTGAGCTGCAAGGAAGAGAGAGGGGCAATGGTAACCCAGAGATTATGGTCTCGAACTTGTGACCGGCACGTTGTGAGTCCTTATGCGTCTGAAAACCCGCAGTGTAGAGGGACTGATGCGTGTTCAATCTGTTCTTCCGTTGATGTGGTGTGGTAGCTTTAAAACAGCTCAGGTGTCGGCCTCGTCGCTTGATCGAGGCTCAAAATTCCGAGGTCTATCACCAATAGCACCTCGTGTTGCTTCATAGCGGCACGCAACGAAGAGAAAATAGAGTAGTTATATATGGCTCCATATAAATAATAAAGATAATAAAATCATAATACTAGAAGACAGTAGCACACACAAAAAATTTTCAAGAGGGGGGGGGGTCTAGGGTCGAAAGTCCATCATTTTGGTATCATGCTCCAATACGCCGCCCAACATATTCTTTTGATTTTGTCGATTTTCGGGAACAAAAACAATACAAAATTAATTATTGAATAAATAAGTAGCATTAATTAATAAAATTAATTATTAATTTCAAATACATAACTAAATATTACGTAATATATACATTAGATTATAACCAATCGAAAAAAAATCAAGGGCTATGGGGGGGGAGTCCGGATCCCTAGGACCCCCCCCTTGTGTGCGCCACTGCTAGAAGAGAAGAATACTTAAAATATCTAAATAAAATAGCGAATTTTAAGAAAATATATAGCAACACACACACATATATATGTGTGTCATTTTTGGAGTATTGTGGGGACTTAAATGCCAAATGAAATATTAAAATCAAATTTGGGTAACATGAGAGGAAAACAGCCTGAAATTTGTTTAACTTTTCACATACATTGAATAATAAGGCGAGAAACAGGAAATTGAATGATAAATGTTTCTAAAACTAAATTCTTAGTCTTCTGAGAAACTTAGTGAAGCGATCTGTGTCATTTTATATTTTTTCCCGTTACATCTAAAAATTCATCCAGAAAAAAAAAGTTTAAAAGACCGTGTTAATTAAATTTTTGAAAACTCTTGCTACTTCCTCGATTCAGCTGTCGTTAACCTCTTCATCGAGGAAGTAGTACGCATTTTAATTCTTCGATTCAATAAGTAGGTCTATGTTTATATTTTCGTGTTTATTTTCAATTTCATTCATAAATAATAGCATATATTTTTTAAAATAATGAAAGAATTTTAATACTAAAAATGCAATCAGAGATTTTGTCGAATAACATTTCAACAACAAATAATTCCCCTTACCTTATAAAAACAAGAAAGGAATAAGGAAATATGTATTAATATTTTTTTTCTTTATAATCAAGTTCGTTTTGCACTTAGCATCAATTGCATTTGATTTTAGCTTTAATTGATATTTTGTGAACATTTAACAAATAATAATACGAAAACTGGAAAATGTAGGCTGTCATTTTTCCTTTTAATTTGAATCTACATCTTGTTTTTCACGGCTATTGTACAGTGTGTGTGTCAAAAAATTAAACACACAAAACAGAAATTTTCAAAAAAAAGTTTTAATTATTCAGTCGACTTTAAATGTATGTTCGTATGTGCTACAAATTGGAATTTCAAAAATTATATTTAACACCATTATGCTTTGAATTCTAACTGAAATAATAGAATTTAACATGTGAGCAAAAATTAGTGTCGAAAGTTTAAGCACAACAATTAGTTATTTTTTAAAAAAAGCAAAATAAAAGTTTAATACTTAATTATTGTTCCAGAATTTTAAACTAATTGACATACTCGGAATTCCATAGTTAAAATCAGGTTCTGAACTGTTTCCGGTTAGATTTCAAACCAAGCATTCTCAGTGGCAGATTTCAAGTTTTTAATGTATGTATACAAAGTAGGGTTATTTATTAAAGTTTGTTAGTATTAATAAAAATATAAAATGTATAATAAATGGAACACAGCTCAAAAATGTAACTAATTCCTCCTTCAATGATCATAATATGTTATTACTTGTAGCATTCTAGAAAACATGTATCTGCAATGAATCAGAATACAATCCGATTATTCAGAGAAGTATGCTAAGATATGCTTCGAATTCACTTAAAATTTCATTTGGATCCATTTGTAACAGAAAAAAAAGGCAACTAGACACACGTACTTGGTTTTGAATTAAAACTCAGATGGAAATATATTTTTTCAACTACATTATTATGACTGGAGATATTACTTGTTTACTTTAAATTGTAATAAATATATAAGCTTTCTTTTAAATTCCGTATATTACTTACATGCTGGTATTTTTGAAAATCGTAACCCCATGAAGGACTCGTCAGAATTAAATAAAATTTATTCCATTAATGATCTGTAGGATACAAATGAACGATTAAATTTACAAATATATATATTTGGTAGAGCCCCCACGTACTGCAATGAGGGTTTCTGTACCATGTGTACGATGTGACACGGAGAATCAATATAACTATTGAATAACTATCGGTTGATGGTTATATTCATTTCTTTAATACAATTCTGATGGATTTGTTTTTATTTTACGTTCAAATATGAGAATTACATTTTACGTATCTTTTGCATCATTATTTATGGAAACTTCTTAAGAACATTAGGGATTTCGCCCGAGTGTATTCATCACAACGATAGTTAATTCATTTCTAATGTTTTTAGAAACCTTGTCAAGACACACTATATAAAATCTTTTTCAGATATTTCTAGAAGCACGATGTATTTCGTAATATATGATCAAAAAATCTCTCTTGAAACTTCTTCCATTTTAAAGGTGACCTTTTTTAAGTCCTTCATATCTTAATGTTCTTTATGGCCTTCAAAAAGCTGAAAATTGCTCCATTTTTTTCGTAAATCTACCTTACAAGATTAATCAGTATGTATCTTTTCCGTTCAGTTATTTACCACTTTTCACTGAGGATGTTTTCGTTGTGCATGTGTGTAAAGGATGTTTTACAAGAACAGCTGAAAAATTTTCTCGTCCAGGCACAAAAAGTTGGGTAGATTTTATAACTAAAGACGTCTGCTTTATTTGACTCGTAATATCTTATATAAAATCCGTTACACTAACTGCATCAATCGAGGTTCAATATTATAAGGTCTCTAACAATTTGCCCATTTCACAGCTCTTGAACCATATTAATCAAAGGAAAAATAATTTAGTAATTAAAAGGTTAAATTTGATTAAAATCGATCGAGATTTGTGAAATGGACTAATGATGATGGTCTATGTTATCTTAAACTACAGTTCAATGATGATGACAACATCTCCAGTTATTAATAAAAAATTCTTTTAAAATGACATACAGTTATTGATCGACGCGAAATCTATTCATATCACTAAACATTTGCATTGAGTATCCACTGTGTTTCTTTTAAAAAATGGCCACGTGTATTTTATAAAGGAAATGTGTATATTTAAACAATAGAATCAGATAAAGCCTTTTCAATGTTTCATTAATAAGAAATTTTTTTACGAGTGTGTCTTATATATATAATATATATATATATATATATATATATATATATATATATATATATATATATATATATATATTAGGTGTACAACTTTGCTTCCGCCGTTTTGCAATAGATGGCTGTAGCGGTAAGTGGTAGTCGAAATAAATAGATCGTAGATGTCATACAATAAGCTTAGGTGTTTGTAAACATAACGCCATCGAAATATTAGTCGATTTGTGTCTGCATCATAAAGTTATTCTCGATTAAACATGTCAGCTTACGAGCCAAATTCTCGTCATTTGCGGGAGGTTTTAATTTTCTGCTTTAATATGAAGAAATCTGCGACTGAGGCTCATCGAATGCTCTCAAATACTTATGGTGAGGCCGCTGTTTGGGAAAGAACGTGCCGAGAGTGGTTTCAACGCTTCAAGAACGGTGATTTTGACGTCGAAGACCAGCATGGCATTTGGTGGGACCAGCTCGGCGTAATGTATTATGAGTAGTTAAAACCGACTGAAACAATCACAGGCGATCGTTATCGAACGCAATTATTGAACCATAAATGTATAATCATTTTTTTACAATAAAGCCTCGAATTTCGGAAAAAACCGCGGAAGCAAAGTTGTACACATAATATACATATATATATATACATATATATATATATATATATATATATATATATATATATATATATATATATATATATATATATATATATATATATATATATATATAATCAAATCTTGGTAGAAAAACTTTTTCTCAATACTTTTCATGTTAGAATTCCAATACTTTAGAACATAGGTCTCTTAAGCGAGATACACCCCCCTATAAGTAGGTTCATGATCGCTTGTGAGTGTATGATCGTATCAATGGGAAGCAATTGTTTCTTACTGGGAGGATTCTCATTCTAAAAACACGTAGACAAAAGTTCCAAAGCGTTATCTCTATGGTAAAAATTAAAAATATCTTGGTCTATGCTGGTGTCCCAAACCCCACCTTTGTGTATGCCACAGATCGTGTATTACGTGAATGTGAGGTTCTGTCATTGATTGCTATGTGGTTTCATTAGCATCTGGCGTGCTCAGAAAACTTTTGTATTATAATGCATTGTATTAAATGTCAAGGTGAGTAAAATTGAAATTATTTTCGTGATAGGGTTACGCGATCAGAAAAGTTTGGAGATCACTGCTTTAAGGGGGATATCTGAAAAAGGTTGTTTGTCAAAGATGTACTTGTAAGGTTGAAACTTCTGATAACATGATTGTGAAAATGCATACATGCATACTAAAGACATTTCTATGAATTTTGCCTCATATTTCTTCCATGTGTTAGTCTATGAAGACAAGTGTTGTCTACATATTTGTTGGAGGCATAAAATAAATAACGTTATATCTAAACTGTATCGCAGCTAAATATCACCTTTTTTTATTTTTTATCCATTTTTTAGAAGATATTGCACAAGCTGTACATTAAAAAATTGGAAAACTGGTTCTTTGTATTATCACTTTTCCGGAAAGGAAAAGATCTTAAACATAGTTACCTTAAAAGTAATATGTGCTTTTTTCTACATTTTTATTTATTTATACTATTATTTTTTACAAATGCTCACGCAAAGGCTCAAAACGTGAATTCTTTGTTATTGGCTCAGAATACCTTGATCACGGACAAATTTACCTTAAACACTGCTTTCTCTTATGAAAACGTAGAATGCGAGGTCAGACGAGTAGAAAGGGTTGTGCCCATTTTAACCAGATATTGTTCCGAACAAGAAGTGAATGGTACGGCTAGAGGGATGTCGTGAAGCTTCTATACCAAGTTTTGAGTTGCCCAACTTTGGGTGCTTTATCCGAATTTATTTTCTTTGAAAAGCACAATATTCGTAGAACACTCCCTGTTAATGGCAATATGTTGAAGCCTGACCTTATTCTGTCGCTGGAATTTCAAAATTCTTTTTGAGAAGTTTTCCATTCTCAATCACGAAGAATTTTCTCAACCACTATTTATACGAACCCTTAAAATAGTTTTCATTAGGTTAAATATTTTTTCTTAAAATTTAGCTACCATTATTCTGTCATAAAAAAATGCTTCTTGTTAACGCCTTAAATCTCCAACGTTATTGTAGAATTGAAATTATCATTATTTGAAATATTTGTTTTTTAATTGAACAGCTTTCATCCGAAATATGTTTGATTCTTAAGTGATTAAAGTAAGCGTTGGATTAAGGTAAAGAATTTATACTATAAATTATTTTATTTTACTTTATTTTTCTCTATCATAAAAATAATTTCTCAAATATTATTCGCAAGTACGGATATAACATCATGCCACTTATTCATGAGCTTTGTATGACAAGTGGCATTATATCCGAATATTTCTTCTTTGGGAGTCATCTGTTTCTTCTATATGGTGAAGAAATTTATTCTACTATTATTGTTTGCTTGTTGGAGATGAACATTTGTGGCTTCGGAAAAAAAATCCATGAAAGCCCATTAGATATGTGGGATTGTTATGTGTTAAACCTAACTGGGCTTTAAAGTCGTAGCATATCACAATATGGAGTACATTGAAGGCTATACCAGTTTAAGTGCCACCTTCATCATCCTATTAGGTTAAGATAGATAAAGTCAGTCATCAATAGTGCTTTATAGAATTTTATTGTGTGTGTTCTAAATTTAAGAAATCCAAACCACACACAATCAGCGTGAACTTGATTAGCAAATTGCATTCAGGGCTAGGTTTTGCATTGCTAGTTTAGAATTCAATGCGCGCGTCCGAGGTTAACCAGTTAGTTAAAGTCACAAAATATGGGCGATGATGTTGTAGTCAAGTTGTAAATTAAAAGTCCTGGTTCCACGTGTAATAAGGGATTGTTGCTTGTTATATAGAGGTGGACTTCGAAGTCCTAACAAAAGTCATTTGAAGTTTGAGATTGGTGAGATACAATCATCAGATACCATCTTCGTCGTTTGATTACGTTTCAAAATTATGCAATACGTCACCAAAGCCCATTGTTTCCCTCTAAAACAACGTTAATACAAAATAAACCAGGATTCAACACAACCACATAGATTGTTGTATAAATAATCGGGGCTGTTGTGTGTGTGTGCGTATTCCATCGCTTTTACTAAGCTTTCATGTGGAATCTTGGAGAGTTGAATGACATTTTATCAATTATTTTGATTTGGAATCCAACCGTGATTAAAAACAAAATCCATCATTAATGGTCAAATCATATAGCTGTAGCAAAACACTAATTTTATTTGAAAAAAATTATAACTATCTTCAATGACTCCTGTGTACCACGATCGAACAGCCAAAAAAGTCAACAACCGAATCCCTAACTTTCACTCGTGACGTCAATTTCTCGCCAAACGTAGGGTTAACCCGGAAAACACCGGATTCCTCGGGTAATCCGGAAGTTCTAGGGAATACAAATCCCCTCGACCCCGACGAAAACATCCCCCCTTGGGGAAGAAAAGAAAGGGAGATCAGCTGTTCATTCCGACACATGTTAACAGGGGGATGCACCCCCAGAGTGGTGTTTCACGTAGTGGTTGCCGTGGATACCGTAACAAGTGGGGAGGATGCAACAAGGTATCCCTTTGGAGCCAACGAACGAAGGTAGGTAGTGGGGGCGGGAGGCCTCAGAGGTGAATGAATTGTGTGCGGACAGTACAAGACCCACTTTCCCTCCCTGCAACACGTGTCAGAGACCTTCGCCTTCAGTATAACCCAACGTATTATGTAAACGTATTTCGGGAAATATGTTTGTGTGATCGGGGTGCAAATGGACGATGCATTTGCTGGTTTATATGAGGAAAAGTGCATGTGTCGAAACTACATTTTTCCTTTTGTGAAGTTTGATTTTTTTCCTTTATATTTATTTATTTTTAAAAAAAAAAATGTTGAGATATGACGTTATTGAAATGTGGATCGATTTTTCTCGGAAAGGGTGTTTGAAATTTGAATTGTTGTCTCCTCTCTTACAGTTTCTTATCGATCTATCCTTTGATTGATACGGTGCATTGTAACCAGTAGTTCGAATGTCTTACTCGTAAAATTTTATTCATTTAATTATTGCTTATATATTTTTAATGATACCATTATATTAAAACTATACAAAGGATATTTCGACAGATCTCATTACTTAAACTTTTGGTCAAGATAAGCTTCTGTGATATAGTATCTGCTTCACCTAATTTTCTTGCCAAGCCATGTTAGGACTTCAAGGCCCGTTGAATATTACGTGAAGCAGCTAACATTATCCTATGAAATCGCTCAAACGTACCCCTTAACTTATACAATCCTGGTCGCAAAGATTATGATCTTAAATATGGTGTTAGCCTAACACGCAAGTATAGTCAGGTTCGCTGAATTTAAATAAAATATTAATGATGCTCAGCGTAATTTTAAACCATTATTAAATAGCGATTGTGAGATCTAAACTTTTCGAAATGTGTTTAAAAGTGAATTCAAATATATGAATGAATAAATATCGTCAGAAACTTGTCAAAAAATTAAAGTTTCTAATTATTCAAATTCTTATGAGGGATATTTGCAATCTGAAGTAATATAATATTAAAAGAAAGAAAGATACTTCCAAACTGGTTAATGAACTATACCAATAAAAAATTACTTCAAGTTTCGCAGTAAATAATTTTGCAGAGAAAAAAATATATGTAAACATTTCTCTTGAATTTAGTTTTAAGCATAAAATGTGCGCGAGTTCGTGATTAGTTTTGTGCTGATTTTTTCACAATTTTATGAATTGTATACTATCATAAGAAATCAATGACTTAAAAAAATGGACAGTATTAATATTCAAACAAAAATATATACATCATAACTATCGGCTTTTTTTCTTTTACTTTTAATTTAAAATTGAAATCATGCAGAAGTTACGTGATTTCTGTTTGATTCTCTTACGGTTCCAAAAATGATTCATCATCACAAGGAATTGGGTAAAAATCGTCAATATGAAACTGTTCAGTATCTGATAGGAGGGAAAAAATGTTCTTTATGTTTGCTCATACCTGTGAAAATACAAAAAATAAAGTTGTGAATATCCGTTGAGACTATTTGCCCGTTCGTTACGTAATACGTGAGGCTACGACCGTTACTATTCCTGGAAGCTACACTTCTTTGTAAAAAAAAGGTAAACTCTGAGAAGATCTTTGCTAACAAAGGTCAGTTTTGACTCAGGCAAGTTCTTTATATAGCTGCTACATTGCGTACTGCTCAAACACTGGATTGATTTGAGCTCGCGCAGATTTAATACTATAACAATAAAAAAAATTCGAAATAAAATCCTAAAATTAAATGTTTTATAAGCGCTTTTGTAACTGCACATTGTTGAGTAAATATTTAGAAAGTAGAATTATTTCTGTAATTATAACTCATAAATTCTATTTTTTTTTTCTCTTAGTTGGTCTGAAAAGCTTTTCATGTTTAGTTAAGCTTTAATTAATTTTAAAATAAAATTATAGCAACCATTGATTCTTCAGTCATGCTAAAAAGACCAATGATCAGTGGCGCACACAAAAAGGGGGGGGGCCTGGGAGTCGGACCCCCCCCAAAGCCCTTGATTTTTTTTCCGATTGATTATAATTCTAAGTACATAGTACGTAAAATTTAATAAAGTATTTGTTATTAATGATTAATTTTATTAATTGATGCTAATTATTTATTCAATAATTAGTTTTTTACTGGGTTTTGTTCCCGAAAATCGACAAAATCAAAAGGAGTATGATACAAGAATGGTGAACTTTCGAACCCGGCCCCCCTTGAAAAATTCCTGTGTGCGCCCCGAATATTAATATCTGTTATACAATAACACCCAGTTTTTTTTGGGGGGGGGGGATTACAGGTAAATTTTATACGATTATGAAATAGGCGGCTTTATCTTGTAAATTTTTTTTTTTTTTTTTTGCATGATTGATCTGTTTTAACGCGATTTAGGATCACTGACTGTTACGATCTCTGATCAGTTTACCACAGCTCTTTCTGTTAGGGTGAGACTATCTCAAAAGATGTGACCTTGGCATAGAAACAAAAAAAAAATATGTGGTTCGGTCAAGGTCGGAAAATCGTTGCAAGTGTAGTTTCTGTCGAGTCGTGGGTTCGCGTCCTGGTACCGCTAAAGATCAGTGGCGTAACGGAAAACATTAGGGCCCCCTGCAAAGTAAAGTTTTGGAACCCAAACCGGATCTTACAAAGGATACGTATTTGGCGTCAGTCAGGCTCTCTAAAATCTGGATACGTATTTGAGCCCTCTAAAATCCTGTTCCCCCCTCCCCGCAATGCGAAGGTTGATGGGTTGAACGTTACGCCTCATCAGTAGCGCACACAGGAATTTTCAAGGGGGTCCGGGGTTGAAAGTTCACCATTCTTGTATCATGCTCCTTTTGATTTTGTCGATTTTCGGAAACAAAACACAGTAAAAAACTAATTATTGAATAAATGATTAGCATCAATTAATAAAATTAATCATTAATAACAAATACTTTATTAAATTTTACGTACTATATACTTAGAATTATAATCAATCGGAAAAAAATCAAGGGCTTTTGGGGGGCCGGACCCCAACCCCCTTTGTGTGCGCCACTGCACCTCATCCAACTCATTTAGTCAAAATGCGGTCATCGGTCGAGCCAATTTGTGCCTAGGTTTTTGAAATTTTGAGTCGTGCACATTTGTTTCAAATTACCTATTGTACGAGTATTTGACAAAGCATGCTATATGCTGTTTATTTTTAAAAATCACAAGTAGGGCCTACTTTTGAATAGGGGCCCAGGCCTCAGAAACTGTTAAGATTTCACTGGGCCGATGGCCACAAAAAGTCTTAAGACGTCCCTGCATTCAATTCAGTTTTATCCCTTTTTTACACGGTTTTACGAATTTCGTAAAGTTCGTTATTTCACTGACTGTTTTTGGAACACTCAATTTTTACTCACTGTTTGCTCACTTTTTACTACACAAATCGTTTACTTTTTGCACTTTTTTCTCGAGGAACGTGTTTACCGTGCTGTACGCATACACATGTACACACACACATAGAGACAGAGAAAGAGAGAGATGAAGGAAGAGATTGATAGATAGATATACATGGATAGGATCTTTTTAAGTTATACAACTATTAATATGGCACAGATCTTACAAGTTATTTAATAAACAAAAAGAAATTTACTCCATACTATGCTAGCACAGTTTAAAATGGCTGACTTTATATGTTGTTTCTCTGTCGGCAGACACTTCAAACGCTAATTTTGCCTCGCTTCCTTAATGTATCGCACAAATGCAGGTTTATACTTATACAACATTTTTCTTAAAGGTATTTCTTTTCCAAAAAGTTATCTAATGAAATATAAATATAAAAATCAACTAAACATGATAATTTATTGTTTAGTTGAAACTTTTCTAAATCAGTAATCAAATAAGTGAGAATAGTTTTTTATCTTTTACATTTTTGAAAAGCATTATCTTTCAAAAAGGCTTGAATGTTTAAAATTCTGCCCAAAGACCAATAACATAATTTATTTGATTTAATTGATTTTATTCTTGAGTTTCTCTTAGAATAAATGATTACAACCTGAAAGCATCCCCGAAAAGAGAAATCCCTCGTGAGAAGACAGAGTAACCCCTTTTCAAAGAAACACTAACTCTATATGATTCTAGGAGAAAACGAGGATAACTCCAAAGCAACCTACTCGACAAAGGAACACAGCATACATTAATCTACCACTTTATTATAATTATTTTTATTAATATTTCTCAAATGATTCAACATCTTAGTATATTGACGACACGATGTCATTTCACATAGCAACTAAAAAAGTTATTGTTAAAAACTTCTGATGTTGAGAAAAGTAGCGTAAATTCTCTGTCAGCATTTATTCACTCCTTCAATTTGTATTGTACGGAAGAAAGTTCACATAAATTTAAGAACCCGTACTTATAACCTTCTCAGAAAAATAAAATTTCTTCTTTGTGTATCATACAAAATCATCATTTACTCTAATTTTTTTTCTTTTTTTAAAAAAATAAATCAGTTTTAATAATCAGTTCTCTCTGCCGAGATCCCTCCTTCCACTGTCATGGTCGAATTCCTTTAGAGAACTTCTCTTATTTTAGGCGACAGAGGGCGCTACGAAGGATCCCGTCACACCCATCCATTCTAATGACGTAATCATGTGTGTAAACAAATCCCCTGATCTGTTTGCAGGTACGATGCGGAAGTGAATTTCACTAGTGTGTGCGATGCACTTGCCTTGGAGTCGGGGCGATCATTAGACTCGTCTAACCTCGGAATATTGGCGGAGATAGTCGAAGCCGCGTGAAATAAAAAAGGCATGCGCGTAGCTAGCAATTCACTCGTATCTTTTAGTTCGCCGTGCATAAAAATTGTATTCAAACGTTCATGCTTTCTTCAAGCAGCATGCGTAGTCGAATTTCATTTTTAAACATGAAAAAATGCTAAAAAAGTACAGAAACACAAAATAAATATTCTTGATGATAAATTCAGTATTTTTTAAACCGCTATCACATGTATCATAATATTAAAAAATTCGTATAAAGTTATTTGAAGGCATGTTTAAAAGAGAAAAAAAAAACTTAAGAAGAAATAAATAATTTTTAAACATAATTTCCATTCAACAAATTTGAATAGCAATTTTTTTCACTGGTTAGAATGATATAATAATACCAAATATATATATATATATATATATATATATATATGGAAGAAATTGGAAGATTTGTACAGCGGGTTGCTGGTCCTGTTATAATGTTTTAATTTTTCTTCCTTGTGTTTAAAAAAAGTTGTCATTTATATTCATTTAATGTATAATTCGTAAAAATCATTTTAAATATGTTTCCATTATTGTATCGTGTAAACAAATTAATATATTATATGTTAATATTTTTGTGTTATATATTATAAAATTTATGAGAGAGATTCAGTGTGTTTTTTTTATTTCGACTTATTTATTTACCTTCACAAATATTCACGCATAAATTCTGCATTTCTGGCAAAATATTACAAGGTTAACACTACTTAAAATGGTATAATAAAAGTGTTTTAAATAAATTTTAGGGGAGGATTTTCATGAATACTTCATGGATTGAAACAAGGAACTAAGAAAAGAAGTACAATTTAACAGAACTTCATTTAAGCATTCTGAAAAAAATTATTGAAATTTTAAAAGTTCCTTCTTTTAAGAAACATGAAAAAAAGGATATTTGTATCTTTAAAAAATAATAATAATAAGCCCTTATCTAAGCGATAGAAAATACATTAAAAAACACAAATATTTTTAATTTAGTAAATACTCTTAAGGGAGCATTCATTAATATCCAATATATTTATGAAGAATTGCTAAATTTATTTGAACTTACCGAATTCGCGAACAGATTTTATTCCCAAAAAAAAAAAGGCTGTGGAATAATATCATTTAGAGCAGAAAAGCGAGAAACAGAAGAGAAAGAAAGAAGAGATCCCAAGATATAATTTTTGATTGAAGATTGAAATCCGTGAAATGTTTTCTTAAGTCATTCAATTCAAAGATAAAATGTATTGATATTATCTCCTAGAGATTAGGTTAACAACAGTTCTGGTGATAATGAATTCAACTTGAGATTTCGTATTGGCATAAAATGTTTCAGATCTTAATATTTTCATCTGATTGACGTTAAGTGGATTCTAGACAGTGTTATTGTGAATTCTTTCCTCCCCACGGTATTAAATAAACTGGAGGAAGAATTTCTTTTTATGTATGGGCAACGTCATAGATTATATATTTATTGGATTATAAAATTTTGCTCCGTCTCTCTTGCCAGTTTTTATTTTTCCCCCGAAATCATATTTTCAGAGAAATACACAAGTCCTTGAAAAACGTTAGGAGAATGTTGTGATTTTTTTTTAAACAAATTATACAGGATTAATAAAAATTAAGTCGAGTCGTTTCAATAAAAAAAAAGCTAAAATGAAAGAAAAAAGCTCGAAGCTCATACTGTACGAGTATTTCTTTTTGAACTGAAAGAAAATCGTTATAATTCAACTCTTGGTACGTTGGACGTGAATTTATTCGAATTTAAAGTACAATGACCTTTCTGAAGTGAAGCATAAAGTTTTGCGTGGTGCCATCTGGAATCAAGAATGTAAACTATATTTCTCGCTTTAAATAAATCTACGTAATTACTAAACACGATTATTATTTAAAATTATGGCATATATAGTTTTTAATATCCTACTCAAAATTTGTCTTAAATTCCATTATATCTTAGAAGTTTAAATACAAATGACTGATTATTTAAGAATAATTTTTTAGGAATTACAGTGTTAGTTTTTCTGCATTATCTCAATTTCATTTAATTCCTGTAATTTTTGTAAAACTTTTAAATTCCCTATATTTTAAAATTTAAAGCCAGTTCTTTGCAAAATTACTTCTATATTTTTAAAAATTATTTGGAAAGTTGGTGAGAATATGCAAAAACCTTTTAAATTTTCTTTTATGGAACAACTCTCTTCAAGCTGAGATACATTTTTTTTCTTTTAAATATATTTTAATTTTTTATTTTTATTTTTCTTAAATTTGTTCTGTAAAATATTTTAACACTAAATTTTTTCTGAGTTAAAAAAAGACATTTGTTAACCATCAGATATAAATTAGAAGGAAGATTATTATGTGTAAGGATTTTTTGAGTTACACAATTTATATCTTTTTGCATAATGTAATCTAAATTTATTGTTCATAAATTTAAAATATCTGCCTTAAATTTAAGGATTATACTTTATTTTTTAGCCATTGTTTTATAATTATATTGTACGGACTCTTCGTGAATTTTAATAAAACAGACGAATTATTTATTTTTATTTTTCAAAACGACGTTTTTAGAATATTTAATGAGTTGAAAGAATTAATTTTAAGAGTATAAAAGGTCTTT
Source organism: Trichonephila clavipes (assembly GCA_019973935.1). Lineage (NCBI taxonomy): Eukaryota > Metazoa > Arthropoda > Arachnida > Araneae > Nephilidae > Trichonephila > Trichonephila clavipes. The sequence continues at coordinate 375,207 of BMAU01003406.1, read as the reverse complement.
GAACGTATTCATATAAGAATTAAAGGAAGAAATATATATAGCTAATGTTCTTTGTAGTGTTTTGACATTTTAATGTCCCTGCAATTAGAACAAAAAGAATTCAGGTCCAGTTCTGGATATAGCATTTTAATGATTCCGGAATGGTTTTGCATACTTGCTTGTGCCGTGTGGTCATTGACTTCATTAAGCATTTTTCGCTCTGTTGAGTGTTAAATGTTTGTGGTTAAAATACAACTATTCCTTTCTAGAATTATTTTTATTGTTTAATATGGAATAAATAATATAGAAAAGAGTTTTATTTTTGCAGATGTGGATAGTCCTGTTCCCCATTCTGCTTCTTTTCATTCAAATATTATTAGAATAATTGATATTCAAGTGCTAATTCTCGCTTCAGAGTTTCATTTTTTGAAGTCGATGGCCTGAATTATTCTGTTTTATGATTTCATTTATCTAGACGTTATGTATAAATTGTATATAATGCCTACAGTATAATTTTGAAGCATAGATAGAAGCAGAGATATATATAAAAGTTTTCTTTGGTTATATATGCATAGTCTTATCATTTTTCAGTTTTTTGTTAGTTTATTTTCACAATTTTATTATGTATTCTTTATCTATTTATTGTTTGGCACATTGAAAAGTAGTTAATACAGTAATTTCGTCTTTCCGTACGTACGGTATATGTAACTTCATACAAGATGCATTTTTTTTTTATATACTCTAATTTTTAAGGTATCCGACTACGTTTGGAACCATTATTTTGAAAAAAATGTATATAAATAAATATTTCTTTTTTTCTTTTTTTTACATATTTAGTGTCACCTGAATTAGAATATATATATAAAATTGTTTTAAAAAATGATTTAAATGCAACTTTTTAGGCAAAAAAATGAAAAAAAAAATTTTATGTTTTCCTAAAACTTTACTTTTTAAATATGTAATTTAGAAGTGGATCTATTTATATTTTAATATGTCAAAGTAAAGAAATGTTAACAAAAAAACCCACAGTTTTTTTTTGTTTCAATTGATAATAACTCTGAAAAAAATAGCGTGAATTTTTCAAAAATCCCTTTTCTAAATTCTCTTGAGAAGTCTTAGCTGTGTATAGGCAAAATGCTATTATTATAAAAGTATTTTCTAAAAAAGTAAAATATTTTGAAAATATGCTTTTTTTCTTCATTTTTTGCTAAAAAATTGCATTTAAATTATTTTTATTGTAATTTTATATGCACGTATTCTAATTCAAGTGACACTAAATATCTAAAAAAAGAAACTATTCATTCATACGCTTTTACAAAATCACATTTCCTAACACAGATACCTTAAAACATTTCAGTTTTGTTTTTGTAGTAATCGAGGACACACAAGGAGACGAATTCTAGGCTGAATTATAGTTTTTTACTTTAAGCTGCGAAAAATCAATTCTGATTCTTATGCAGATAAAAAAGATATAATAAAAGGAAGTTTCCTTAAAAATCCCACCAAACCTGGAGAGTACTTTACTTTGATACCTACACTAATATTGCAAAGAAATTTTTTTTGTAGTTAAATCGATTTTTTATCTGTGTAAACAGCGTTACATACGTAACAGTTAATGTATAGAAAGAGCATCAGTGCGTAAGTTCGAAGGTAAATCGTGTTATCGAAGAGTGTTATGTTAGGAGACATGTAGACTAGTCACTCCTGTTTTAGGATAATGGGAAATGTGGTTCCATCGTTGCATCCGCATATGTTTATTTTGATAAAGGTATCAGAAAGGTTATCTGGAAAGCCCCTTAAAATGTTTCCGTGCAAGGCTTTTGGCTGTAATTTCGTGCCTATGACAAAGATGGGCATTGCAATGTCTGTCATAGATGCTGTTAACCGGTGGCCTTATTGGTTAGCAAATGCAATTTTCTATATGAAACTTAATTCCGCAAAAAAAAAAATATTTTTTTGCTGTTGGCAATATATTTTGTTTAATTTTTGGTTTGTTTTCAAAAAGTAAGGCAAACCTGCTTGTGACCACCTTGTTCTTAAGTAATAGGAAACATGGCTTCTTTCATCCGGACATGCTTGTATTGATAAGGCTGCTGTGTTATCAGAATTTTCCTTAAAACATTTCCATGGTTACAATAGCTAAATTTCTGGTAGAAATTTTGTGCACAAGAACATAAGCGTTATGAATTTTAAAGAACATGTTGCTAGGCCTAGGCGTCATGAGGCCACACTTTAGGGAACATTGCGTTTTAAAAAATACCAAATGCTGCTTTGTCAGTGATTTTTGATTTTGTCGCTGCTTTTTAAGATAAGAACAGAAGAATTTTAAATTTGGTTCATAACAGTACGGATTTTGCTGAGTAACAATGCACTGTTAAAAGTACTTTAAACTAAAATTTCTTCTAACCGGATTTTTTAGATTATATATAGTTATATATATTATTGATCCTTTTTATATTACAAAAAATGTTAGGAAACATTTTAGCTTAAAATGGCATCTTGATATTTATTTAAAGTTTCTTCATTTCTTTGAATTTCACACCTTAGGAATTTATTAAGATATAGCTTTTGGTCCTTTAATATCTTTGATTTTATAAAAATTGCTGGTTTCTATATCGTTTAAATCTTCTTTTGATTAACATCTAATACGAATATTAATCAGTATTTAAACTTTTAATTCTCGCATTATAATTTAATATTCGAAAAACGTTCTATAAGCAGAAAAAAAGCATGTTTGTGATTCCGATAATATCGAGGAAATGAATTTTGGGCTCAGGAAAATCATAGAAACTATAAATTTTATTTTTGACTATATATAGAAATTTTCTAATGATAATTCTCTTCATCTATTTTTTTTTTTTTTTTTTTCAAAAAAAGCATACATAATGCAAGACTGTTTTATTTATAATAATTTCTTTCCTTAGAAAGCAAAGATCGTATTTATAATAAATATGTCAAATTTTTAATGCTTCTGGTTTTTGGCATATATCAGATATTTTAACCTAAGAGAGAGAATAAAATGTATAATTAGAAGTAAGTCAGCCACTAAAAAAGTGCCTGTTTAAAAATTACCAAAATATCTACGCAATAATAGAATTGTTTTTAGTTTTTATTAAATTAAATATATATTTTTATTCAGATTTTTTTAATCCCTAAATTATTTTTTTTTGATTTTGTTAAGAAAAGATTATAAATGTCTAAAGTATAATATTTTATAAAATAAGGTATCACTCAATGAAAAGCATTGAAAGGATACTGTCCGTGAGTCAAATTAGGAAACAATAATATCCAAAAATAGTCTTGCGTGACTTGATAAGGACATATAAAGCACCTTGCGTGAACAAAGCATCGATTAATAATTATATGTTTAATAATGTTTGCAAGGACATCTAGAACTGGGTCGTAATTTATTCATTGGAAGGTCGTATGTTCCGAAATGTATTCTCATATTCATCGGAATGTCATTTAGATGTAGAATTTTAATGAGTTTTTGCTTTGGAAATTATGAATTTTTTGTAATGAAATAAATTTACATTTTGATTTTTTGAATTATGTTGCTAATTTTTAGCAGGATTTTATTCCGTTATATCTCGATTCAACTTCTTACAACAAACCCCCATTCATTTCCCATTTTTTTAAAAAAAAATTTTTAGGAAACAGACTATGAAATGAAAAGAATTTTATCTTTTAGCTATAATATATATTCAATGATCTCCGTTATTCTACCATAAACTAAAATATATAATAAAATTTAAATATGTAATAAAAATGAATCAAAGTAAAGAGTAAGAGAAAAATTAACTCAGTAAAAATCTCATGTAGGTGAAACAATTTACTTAGAGAAACTGTGTTCATATATTAGATTTGATTTTTTGTTATCGTTGTTCTTTGAAACTACACTAGGAGTATTGGTGATGGACCTCATAATCCTGAACCTCGGTTAAATTTCTAGAACGGTACCTGAGCTAGAATGCTCCACTCTATCTAAACTTCCACACCTCATCTTCGTGAAGAACATTGAACTCCTTGATAGATACAACAAGCACCCACCCCTCTACATGGCGAGTCTTCAGTTGCACCAGGTCTTGAACCCTCGACTTGATAACGCAAGTTACGAATCAACATCCGTTGATCACTCAAAATTGCAGTCACAAAGTATGCAACCAAATAGAGGGTTTTTTAAATTTGATAAACCGTGCCCAATTTTACAGTAAAAATATAACAGTATCATTTATTATTTATTTAAGATTAAAACATTATTATTTTTCTCTGTAATTCAAGACACATTCGTATCGAATAAAAAAAAGAGTCATTTCCGTATAATATTCAGACGAGGTTAACAAATTTCGAAATGCTTTCGAAGAATGAATCGGAAGAAGAGAAATTAATTAAGCCTGAAATGAACCTATGTAAATGAAGCAATGCGATCAATCAAATTCTATTCATACGCACTTGTAAAATTACATGAATGATTTTCTCAATTCGGCAAGTTTCAAAATATGTTCGTTCTTCCATGAATTGATAGATTTCAGATGCTGAAGTTTTGAGTCAAATGAAAAAGGATGAAACATATTTTTCATATTTGTATTCGTTTCCGTTGTATAGGAATGTCTTCATTTTCCATTATTCATTTTTATAAGATTTATAGAAGATTGATTGTTTTATTGACATCTCGCTTAGAAAAGGAACATGAAGGTTATTGACGATGGTTCTCGCAATTTTATATCACAGTCAAATAACTACAACGATACCTAAACACTGGTACCCCTACTCTTTAAACTTCCACACCCAGCCAATGTAAAGACTTTGATCCCCGATAGATTTAACTTACATCTTTCCGCTCCCCGATGTGTTTTTAGAGGAATCTGGATTTTAGCCCTTTACTCGACTGGAGTAACGTTGACCGCAAGTTCGTAACCATGACCGCTCAGCTACAGCGATTGCAACATCACAATACAATTACGCGGTGGCTATTAAAATCAACTTTTTATAATTCTAAATCAAATTAAATAATAACGATTCCTGGATTGGTACTTGAACCGGCTGTCTCAAAATTCACTGTTTGATTTGTGTGTTGCCTTCAACTTTTTACATTACTCCTTTCGATAATATATAAGTGACGTCGAGATTCGAACCCAGGGGTAGCGAAGCTTTATGGATCAATGTGCCATTTTTGTCTAACGAAATGTTTAATGAGGTACAGACGTGCCGCTTAATAAGTTTGACTTGTGATTATTGGGAAAATAATAAAACCAAATACTAACAAAAACTCAAAACTCTTTATTTACTACAAAATACATTTTGCACTGTATAGTAGTAAATGTTTTAATATACGAGTGATTTAAATTAAAGTAACATTAGTGGGGCTTATGTTGTTGCAGATTGTAAATGACAAATAACTTCTATTAGGATTGTAAGATATTACTTTTAGCGGAATGCAGGCTGAATTGGAGTCATCTGCCAAACGGTTTCTAAGCGAGTCTTTAATGTTATTTTTTCATTTCTGAAAATAATCACTCACAGGCATAGGTAGATGAAAATAGGGGATAAAATAGCATGGGCCAGAGAGCTTCTTCAAACAGTTAAATGTGTATGGAATCGAATTCAATTCCTCGTTTTCAAAATTTCGTTACTGGCATTTTTGCTTATATTGCGTGTTAAAATCTTTCTGCTTCAATCAATTCCAACTTTTTCCTTGTTTCAATACATTTTTGGATCCTTTCTGAACTAGACTGGAAATCAATCTCCGTTGCATTTCAAATTCTTCAATTTCTAACCAATCGAATTGGGACAAGTTCAGTTTATCAAATGAAGTCGCAACAGGGTATATAATAAACTTGAGCGTTTCCTGTATTTGGACTGAAAAAATCTCGCTGAAAATTCTTAAAATTGATGAATCGATTAAGGAATTAAATTCTTCGCTAACTTTTTCTTCGTCTGGTTTCTCATATACATCTAAAACTTCATAGTGAACTTTTATTATTTTAAACAAAAATGCAGACTGTTTTGATCGGTGACTTGCCCAAAATATTGTGTCGCGTGCCATTGGTTCACCATCCCTGGCCTATCCCTTACTAGTTCGAGACCCAGAAAAGCAGTCCATTCCCTTCCGATAACAGCCAGAAATATAATTTGCAAATAAATTGTTTATTTGAAATGTGAACAACGAATACAAAAAGTATCGAGGGAGCGTTTATGAAATTTGCACTATAAAGCAACACGAGGGCTAATGGCAACGGACCTCATAATTTTAAACCTCAGACAAAATGTAACAAATTTATTGTTGCGAGGAATTGCTGGCAATTTCTTTTACTTTACACTTTTTGTTCGAAAAAAATCTGAATTTCTTCAACGATATTAGTATTGTTTTAAATAGTATGCTTTATATATATATATATATATATATATATATATATATATATATATATATATATATATACGTGTTTCTCTCTCTGTTCGAAAATCCAAAGTTTTATACGAGTCCAAAAATCCCCTTATTGTATCTTAAAAATGTTTATTTCCATTCAATTAATTCAAAAGGAATATTCTAAAAAGATAATGAAATAAAAATATTAATGCAATTACACACAAAAAGTCATAAAAATCTGGGTTTCTTTGTTTAGTTTCCAAAAACTCTTTACTTTCATCAACCGTTCAGTTAAATATATTTATGGAAGAAAACTTCAAAACTTTTTTTTATTTATAAATATTTTACATTATGATTTCTTTTACAAATTTTTTTTTCTAAGCAAGAGTGACCAATGATTTTGAAAAAATATATATAAGCTAACCACCTTTTTATGTTTTAATTCTGTCTTCGCCAAATGTACAAGAGATTGAACTAAAAACGGAACACATTTTCAGGCAAACAAATGTATAAATTTTCGCCGAAATTTGAAAAGTTGTAATTCTTACATTTGTTTATAATATTGTTTTTTTTATTTCAAAATAATCTATACATGAGTAATTTTTTATTTTAACGTATAAAGGATAGTTCATTCAACATTACATTATAGAAGAAAAATGTGAAACATGTTTTAGACTGAAAAATATGATCAACTCAGATAAAAATGAGGAGTATGATGAAATTTGCCTATATCAATAGGATAGCGAAGACAGAATATAATATTAACGCTGAAGCACTTGAAAAACCATTCCGAATTCGATTCCTATTATTTAATATTATGTTAAGACAACTTTAAGGCATCATCATTAAGCATCAAAAAAAAAATGTAACATTACATGTCGAAATGTAAACATAGATTTTGTAATCCATATATGTCAACTTTTGTTCTAACAAAATGCAATTCGAAGGAAGATGCTTCCATTTTAAGAAAGAAAGAAAAAAAATGGCAATCGATTGCTGTATATGGCTAATTGGTACCATGTGTGATCCATCAATTTCAACGTGAGTACTGATTTAGATGGTTCAAAAGTGGTGGTTTTGACATAAATGATAGGAAAATGAAGGAAATCCTGAAATAATAAAAGATGCAGAATTGGAGTTATTGAACAAAAAACCGCGTCAGACGCAAAAAAAAAAATCCGAAGTAAGAAATGACTCAACGTGCAATTTCATTGAACCTCAAAACTGTGGGAATGGAGGAAAAGAAAAGAAAATTTGTGTCATACGAATTAAAACCAAGAGACGCAGAAAGGAAATTTTTCACCAGCAATAAACTGCTCCTGTAGGTTTTTTCCCATCGAATTGTAACTGATGATGAAAAATGGGTTAATTACGACAATTCCATGAGTGCAAAAACTCGGGGGGTGGGGAGTCAGTGGCGTAACGGAGAATATTAAAGTCTCCCTGCAAAGTTGGGTTTTACGCCCCAAGCGTAAATCTGTACTCTTGGAGTTAGTCAGGCTTTGGGCCCCCTAGAATCTCCCCCCGCAATGCGGGGATTTACATTACGCCACTAGAGTCCCTACGTGCTTCATCAACGGGGAAGCCAAATATTCATGGATCAAAGTTCATGATCTGTATTTGGTGGAATCAGTTGTAATACATTATGAACTGCTAACACTGAATGGAACTATCATGGAAGGTTGCTAGTGACTATAATAGAAGATACGTTTCAACCGAAGAAAAAAGAAAAAATTGCTAGAATAAAAGAGCAGACACACGACAATGTTTATTTGAAGCACGATAATACTTGGCCTAATATTTCTGTGACTGTCAAAAACCATTTGAAAATACTGGAATGGAATATTTCACCCCCTCGCCGTATTCTCCACATATTGCTCCATTGGACCATCCTTGTTTCAATCATTTACTTAGTCTGTCTGTGCAGTATTTCCGTTCTAAAATGGAATGTAAAAAAATGGGTCAATTCTCAGATAGTCTCTAAAGACCAATAGATTTTTCAACCTGGAAATTATATGCTTCCAGAAAGATGGAAACAGTAGTGACAAAGTGACCAGCGGTGGACATATGTATATGATTCTGTATTTCATTTTTCTTAAGAGGGACTTTTTGAATTTTATTTTGGACTTGAAAACCTTATTTACCCATTAAACAGGAATATGATTTTAGTTGTAACATAAGCTTTCAAAAAGCGATACGTCTTTAAATAATTGTAGTGAAGTAACGCACACAAAAATTGAATTACAGCGCGCTGCACCTCTTTGAAGGAATCCATGAAAAAAGGAAATCCATGGTTCTGGCACGTTACGGTTTGCACAAAAACAACACACATCCGTTGAATCAAACACCGTCGTTTCCTCAAATATACAACGGTATCTACGGCAGACGTTAAAAAGTTTTACTTCTAGGAATATACCACAAATAAATTGCTACCTTACCATCCCACTTTCATTTGGACATGTGTTTTTCATGTGTGTGTTAAGGTAGTTTTAAAACTATTACTATTCACAACAAGCAATTTAAATGTTTTCCCTAATGAACAATTAATATACAGCAATCAATGTAGACGTTAGTCTTGAAACAATATAAGACACTAGTTTGCTGATGACAATTTTGGTCTGATCTTACAATTCAATGACAAATTAGGTTACAAACAACTACCTTGATACTCTCTACAGATCTGATATTTAATTTTTAGTATTTCTGAAATTGTTGTTTTAAGTTGATTTTAAATAAATTCTTTATTTTTTATTGGAAAAAATTTTCTCGCTCTTTTTTTCAAATAGTCATTGAGTCGTGAAAATTGTTCAGGGAAACAGAAAACATTGCTTTATCAAGAAATTGTCGTCTAACAACTGGCACGTTGCAATTTGCACCACCTGAAGCAAAAATGTTTTTATCCAATTCTGCGAATGAGGAAGAAAGCTAACTAGCTCGGTCATTCATCTTTCTAGTGAATTAGTGACCAGCTCTCTTTCTTCGAAGCAGGAGAGGAGAACGAAGACTAGTCTACCAAAAGTAGTCCTCTATACTTATGTGGCGGGAAGACAAGTGATGACTTCCGCAAACCTGCTTGTCCACCCATCCCTCAAACAATCGAGGGCAAGGTATCACACCATCAATAATAGAAATTAGGAAAGGGGATGAAAAGTTACCCATTTTTAAAAAATAAATAGGTTTGTAACTAAAAATAACTTACACTTAGCTCAGTTTTCTTGGGTTTTTACTTTAGAATTTCGTAACAGGATTTAACACTCGGAGCAGTATTTGTGGTTTGGATGATATCTGGTTTTCATCAGATATCTTGCTGAGTTTTTTTTTCTCCATTTATTCGGATATGCCAGTTTTTTTAGAGTTAGTTTGAGATTAATTCAAACTGCAAAAAGGACCAGTATGCTATCTCAGTTGGATTTTAAATTGTGATGAATAGCATACAATTATACTGCGCTAGATTTGTTTTATTGAGTTCATCGTGGTAAGTTGAAAATGTCCAATTAGATTCTGAAACTACTAATTATGCTTTCAACTTTAAAGAAAAATATGCAATTTTCTTAAAAAAATATTTTAATTTTTCCTTTTTGCAATTTTATTCGCCTCGTTTATTGATTGATGTTTATAATCGTCACTTTCTGAAGTTATGCGAGGGCTACAGGCGACAGATCTTGTAATTTTGAACCACAGTCAAGTGAGGAAGATAACACCCCATTTTCAGGGAAGTCGACCTCAAGGGGGCATCACCTCATTCTCGACTCGCCCTAAAAAGAATCATATGAACAGTTTAATCATCAAATATTATTCCCGGAAATGTTTTCATAAAGAAAGGAATTTCGAACCATGTGCCAAACGCCAACAGTGACAAAACTGCACTATCATGTTATGACCGTCGTCTGGGTCTAGTTTGATTTGACATGTCTTGTAACAAAAATAACGACTATTCAACAATCTGCGCATCTGAACAAATGACAAAAATTAAAAGTGTAAGAGAACTGGTAGAAAGATTATAGATTCACTGTAATATTCTTTTTTGTGTATAAAAAAATGTATTATATAAATCTAACCCTTCGTTCATCTGAAATCTGATATAAAACGTAAAAAAGTCCATCATTTCTAGAGTTCGCTAAAGAAGTTCTTGTAGCTTCATTAATTAATTTTGAATGGAATAATATTTTGTTTTAGTGTGAAGAGAAAAGACTTCGGTGTCCAAAAAAAGACTTTCTTTTAAATGAATTATTGAAATAAATGTCGCAATGAATGCACTCATTAACCGAGGTTTGTTCCTGGAAAAGTTACATTTCCGTCTCAAAGTTTTTGCTACTGCTTCTGCTGTTGAAATGAATCGATCGAATCTTAACAATGATAAAAGTAAATCGAGAATTACAAAACTCAGACTACAGCTATGCCCCATTCTTGATAATTAAATTTTAACTATATACAAAATTGTCACAAGATATTTTCCTTAGAAACAATCTACAATTAAATCTGAAAGCTCACTTTCAAAGAGAGATGTTTAAAAATGTTACAAACTATGAATAAATGATCATCTCGTCATTTATAAGGAAAAAAACAAATGAATAGAATCGAAAAATGAAACAAAATTCTAGTATTGCAGGAACATTGAGTTCAATAAAATATGACTGAATGGTTTCTTTCCTGATGTGGTAGACATTGATTTAATAATGTATTGAACATTTAAGTCTGCATTAAACAATAAAGAAATTTAATTCATATTTAAGTGAGGAGAAATACATTAACCTGATTTAATTCTTTAGAAAACCATTATCTATCAATAGTCAAGGCGTAAATGAAAAAGGATTGCTTGCTCTGTGCTTGTTGATAAAGCTCCATATTTATGGAAGCGTCTCAAATGATAACCAGGCTAACTATATGAAATGTATTATATGTTCATTTTTAACATATTATATCAATAGATGGAGGAGGATCTTTGGCCAATATAGCCTATCAAAGATATAAAAGGAATTAGACATTTTTATTTAGTAATATCTTATATTCTGTGTATTTTAAGAAAATATTAAGTTCTAGTTAATACTATTTTCAGTTCTGAATTTTTATTAAAGAAATGATTGCCTTATTTAGCATTATTTTAGTTAATGATAAGTAATAATGTCATGCGTAATAATAAGTAATAATGTACGTTATGATAAGTAATAATATACATAATGAGAGAGATAAATAATAATGTACGTAATAAGAGAGATAAGAAATAATGTACTTATTGATAAGTAATGATAAGAAAAAACGTACGTAACAAGTTACGATATAAGTAGTAATGTTACACGCAACAGTATAAAATCGACAGGGGTATTTCGCTTGTAATTTTCATCTTGTACTTTTCTGCCACCAAGTATTTCGTCGTTCTCTAATATAAGTAAAAAATTTAAAAATCAAGTTTATAATTTATTTTTACTTTCTTGATAAAGCTGCTTTGAATAAGGAAATCAAGAATCCTTTAATTCGTACAGATACCATAGATTTCAGAAAGAAAGCAAAATGGTAATGCATTTGATATAAATTGCAATCGAAACACTTGATGGGTGAGCGTTTTAATCTACTTTAGTTTTTCTACGTTCATCTTTTATTAATAAAAGAAATAATGAGGCAGTCATTTTTATGGGATGAACATTACGTCTGCTAATGCATTCTCTCCCACCCTCATGACTATAAGTGGAGCTCGATGGAGGAAACTGAAAAGCCCTTGTCCCTCCCCTCTGAATGAAAAATTACCTGTACGGTATACACCTCTTAATGTACATAAGGGAGCCTCGATTAGTTCATAGCATTAATTGACTAATGATTATAAGTGGATAGGAAAATATATGTAATTGATAGTTGAAAGCAAACAATATATTAATCAGTTTTTTTCGAGAGAAGGAATTTACGGATCATTTTACTGCCCTCAAAATAATGTTTTCTTTTCGGTACGAAAAGAAAGAGGTGAATATGTATATTAATAGAGGAATTATTTTCTTGGCGATGCTTCAGCAGGCTTGGAAAGTGAAACAATGTTTCCCTTTCAAAACCCTGAGCAAAAACGGATAATTTGTTTTCAAATGTTATTACTTCTTCTAATAACGAAAAAATTAAGTTTCCTTCCCCTTATAGTTTACGATTAAGCTGATTTAGATGAGACGTAACGTCTACCATGAAATAAAAGTTTTGGATCCACTAATCGTCTGTTAGTTCTGGATAGTGAACGCCCTTCTCAAGAAGAAATGCTTTAATTTCCGGGAAAAGGGACGCGAAACGTTTTAAAACGTTCCCTGTTGATAACCAACGTACCTTGTTATGAAGCAGAAGATCAGCGTACTCACTCTCCATTTCAAATAAAAATGATTATTAGCTTTAGCTAAAATGGAGTTGATAATGGTAATCACTAATTCCATAACTTTACAAATTTCATCCGGAAATGTTTGTGCACAAAGCGCTTCTTGGTAAATGATACAATGGTAAACAAGTATCTCGTGATTTATTTTTTCTTTCAAAATAGCAACAAACTCTTTTCTTACGCCGGTCATACTTTTGGCCCCATCTGTTGAAATCGACACAATTTTATCGAGGGGAATATGATGTTTTCCCATAAACTCAATTACAGCATTTGTGTGCGATATCTTCTCCACGCGTCTAACCTTTGAGTGGCCATAATCCTAAAAGTTCTTTAAGGCCTGAATGAGACATAAATCTTACAAAAAGTGAAACTTGCGCTCTATTATTTATGTCACAAGACTCGTCAACTGCTATTGACAAAGCTGAAACCAATTTTAGATCTTCGATATACTGGGTGGTTATACTCGAACACATTTTAATTGTTCTATCTTTAATGGTTTTGGCAGAGAATGGTAACTCTAATTCTTTTCAGAATATCTGCTTTGTTCTTAAAATCCTGAAATAGCTCTTCAGATACATTTATAAAACTAATTTTTATGTATTCGCCGTCTGTGTACGGTCTCCCTCTCTTAGCAATCTCTTGGCTAAAAACAAAACTTGCCATATTAATATTGTTGGAATATTAACACACACAGAAGTTGACGATTCTCGACTCTTCTGAAGTTCTTCAACTGATTTCTTCCTTGCATCACCAGTTGGATATTTAGTGCTAAATGACGCCTGCTTTCTTGTAAAGTGTCTCTCTAAATTTGATTTCTTGTTATGCGCGAATTTCTCCTTACAAATAAAACATGTCGGAAGTCCATTCAAGTTTTGAATAAAAGCAAAATTCTCGGTCCACTCAGCTTTAAATTCGCGGTTTTCATCTTCCGTTTTTCTTTGCTTTTTTTTGGTAGCCATGTTATTTGGGGTGCCTATAAAAATATTCCAAATATATTTTTTCTAAAGCCACCAGTTCAAAACTATTATCATTATTAAATTGATGAAAATAAAAATTAAAAAAATCTTTTTGAAAAATACAATTTCATTTTAATATATGTAACTGCTTTAAAAAGAAAAAAATAATTTTTTCCATCATCAGAATAACAAAACTTTTATTATGACCCAAAATGGAAGAAAACTTCCAACATTTGGACAAATAGAAGTTATCGAAAAATCGATTACAAATTTTGTACCGGAATCACAAACATATATAGCAAGTGTAATAAATTCATATAAAAATACCTGTAAGATGTGCAGCTAGATTGAAAAATACAACTTTTTAATAAGACAGGATAACGGCAGACACGGTAGATAAGACAAAACTGTTCACACTGCAACTGCTGGTCTGTGATGCCAATTTGTACCCCCACTACTTTAGAAAAAGTATGCGCGCGCTTGCTTGTGGTACCTTTGTATCACACCAGAGTACGCCAAAAACATACGAATAATTTCAGCCGGTATCTTGTACATGGTTTTTGTTTACGTTTACGAAAACCAATAAAATTAAACTCGATGTTCATTACGTATTTTTACAATATAAAATTTTAATTACCTATCTATCTTTTAACTTAAAAAAAAATCATACATGTGTTCTCGATTTATAAAGGGATTTTAATTTATCCAAATAAGATGTAATTTTTTTCTTACCAAGTTTTTTTTTTTAATGAAAATATTATTGCGTCTTCCGTAGATATTTGTGGCAGAGCCGCACTTAAGGAACCAAAGAGCCACTTGCGGCTCTGGAAACGCACTTTGCCGACCACTGACTGCCCTGGGAATAAGGAAAGAATAGCCGGGCATTTTTTTTTGGAGATACAATGTCCCATCTGGACAACTCGATCCCCCATACGTCAATTTTGACTAGCATTGTTAGGGGGAGAGCTGCTAATGAGCAGACATCGCAGCTCAATTCAAGCACAACACACAACTGTCAAAATATCAAATTGAGAGAATTCAGCTTTCAAACTCATAATACTGCATGTGCTTTATCGCGAAATTTCATGTTTGCACTAACAATTAAAATTGGCTTTGGTTCCTTTGCGTATAAAAATCATGGATGCGCATTTTATATGTTAATCCTTAAGCACATTCTAAAATACGGAATATTTTTTTTGTCACTTTTGTTGGGGGTTTAAGTATATTTCTTATCCACTCATGTGAATTCTTTCGAATTTAAATAATCAAGTAAATTAAAGTTCCTGGATATCATTTGAAGGTTTGTCTATGCCTGGCAGCATTGATTTTTTACCAATAAATTGGACTTTAGAACTAACTCTACTATTTTCACTGACTCTTATTAAACTTTGTTACTGGAAAACTTTTTAATGCAGGAGTAACTGTCTTAAACCTTTATCTACCTCATTATGATTTACTGCAATATTTTCTTTTTTGAATCATTACATTGAAAATTAAGGGATATACATAAATAATATACTCAACTTTGGGAAATTTAATCTGTTATAGCTAATTAATTAAACTGGTACTTCAAAGTACCGTCTGTACACAAAGGTCTAAAATATTCTCATAATACAATAAGACCGAATGGCCTTTTTAACGGAGTTTTAACTCTTAAAAATGCTGAACAACTAGAAAACACTAGTATTTTACGGCACAAAATATTTATTTTTGAAAATTATAAAATTTAAAAATTTTACTTACTTTTTTACACATAAAAGCAGGTTTTACACTCAAAATTAATTTGATAATATTCAAAGAAGCAGTTTTTCTTTTCATTAATATACAAAAATTCATTACACGTTATGCATTTTGAGTGAAATTTCGATTTAATATTTTTTAAAGCACTGCATCCTGGGGTAGGAAATACTGTATTTTCTGAACATGAACTACTACACCTTGTCTTGTTCAGTTTCTTGATCACCATCTTCAGAATTTAACGAAAATTCCAGCAGATATAATTTGCTGGGACGTCTTCATCTGAAGAACAATCGGTTAGAGCATCACTGCTTTCAGATGGTATGTTTTGTAATAAATTCAAAACCTCTTGAAGACTGAGCTTTTTTTCTAGACACTCTAAGAAAAAAAAATAATAATAACAGTTTGAAAACCTCCTATTATTGTTAAATCTCAGTTACAAGTAAGGAAATCAAAACGTTGCTAATTTTGGAAAAAATTATAGATATTTCATTTAACTGAGTGGTAAAAAAAGCTCAGTGAGAGAGATCCACAGTTCAAAATTTTTTGAAAACGTTAAAATAAAAGAATAAAGAAGCAAAATAAATAAGTTAAGCAAAAAGAAGTGCTAAAAAAGACATAACTCTATTGCACTCTAGTGTGATGACGCTACAGCACAATAAAAAACAACAATAAGCTACATGGTCGAAAAGAAAAACGAAGTTCTTACTCTAACACCCAGTGTACTGTCAGTACTTATAAGTACCACAAAGTTATTCAACTGTAAAATTAATTATATACATCGTTCTCTTAAAATAAATAGTCAAATCGTTTTCTAAGGTCTTAACTAACATTAAAAAAAATAAAACACTTATCTTTTGACATTAACTACTTTTCCGGAACAAAAATGACAACTTCGCAATCAGATCAAAATGTCAGCTGAAAACGCAACTTCTGTTTTAAAACTATTCGCCTTCCCCGCCAAAATATTCAACATAGAACCTACGCTGTCATGTGCCCTTGAAGAGTGGAATTAAGAGAGTATTCCTGCTAAACATCGTCAGAATATTCGCAAAAAGGGTTATTCTATGTAATTTTAAAATGAGTGGTACTTATAAGTACCGTCGGTAGATAAAGCGTTAAGCAAGCCAAATGTATAAGACTATATGCAAAAATCTCAATATATTTTTCAATAGATTAATTTTTTGATAGACGTAATTATTTTTTAATAATACTTCGAGGCAGAATTCTGAAGAGCAGTGGTTTGCCAACCCCTGCTTTAGACGATTGGGAAGAAAGGAATACTTTATTCGGCTTTCAGTTGCTAAGCACACGAATTTCTGTACTTCAGTTTCAGAACCGATCCTAGCAGGTGTGCAGCGCGTGCACCGCACGAGGGCGGCCGCATATAGTTCTATCAATCAAGCAAAATTTTGTGGAATTTTTCAAAATAAATCTTATGATAAGTTCAATAAGTATGCTGAATTTTGAATAGTTATTGAAAAATCAAAATAAGTCTGGATTTTCCGATAGCATAACATAGTTTAAGAAAAACAGAATGTTAATGCACAGAGTGTTGGCTCACACAAATTATCCATTAATGTCTACTTTTTACGTCCATCCTTCATTTGATAGCTAAGTTCGTGACAGAGTTGGCTATACCGCAATAAAATATATATATTTTTTATTATTATCAGCGACACTGGCAACGCACTGGGGATTGATATTTAACAAAAGCGTCTCAAAATTGACTTTTGCGAAAGCTGCTTTACGAAAATATTTTATATGGTTAATATTACCCAAGACATCGGAGTGTTTAAATTCAATATGCATTTGAGAAAAATAAAAGTTTTCAATTTAATAATAGCCTTACAATTTAGAAAAAACAAAATAGAGGAAAGAAGTTATTGCTTTACTTATGGTTTTACAACGCTCATTAAGAAAGCACCCATTTTCCTTTTTAGTAAAGATGTTATACTTCCAATAAAAGGTAGTTTCTTGTAATTATATTTAGTATAAAAATATTTGAGAAAAAATCTTGCAGCTCTCATTTTGATTAAATAATTTTCATTACAAAGCCTGTTTGAAAAACACTTCAATATTCACATAGTATTGTTAATGTTAGTGAAGTTTACCGAAGTTCTCTAAATCTAATTTTATATTCTAGGTACTTCAGAACTATATTTAAAAAAAATGTGGGGCGTTATGCGTTTTTTTTAAAGAATCCCAAAATGTAACAAGATGCTATGTAATTAAATAGGCGAATCAAAAAATTCACAATATAGCACTAAAAACAATAATAAAAGAAAACATATTAAAGGCTCATCATGATCTACAGGGCAATATGTTTAATGCGAAATATCGGATAACACGAAATAATACAATGCTCCTGACAAACTGCTCTTTATTACATGCATTTTTTTCCCATCTTAGCACGAAAAAATTTCCCTTCTGGGAATGAACAAAATATGGAAAATACCAGAAATTTCAGAAGGGTGTGAAATGAAAGAGATGGTTTCGCATTAGTTTTCTGTATTATTGGACTGTCCTATTATATCAACGGAAGAATTCGTTGCAGTACATGATGATAATGTGTGTGCAGCCCCAATCATGACAGGCAAAGACATTTTGAAGTGTGTTCAAAGCTTAAAAAGTATCATTGATACAGATTCCGACGGTGAAAATGCATCTTCTGTTCTCAAGTCATCCGAAATGACGAACATCATGAAAAAAGTATGAGCATTTACTTATTCAATTCACCAATGGAATGTGCGTCTAACAAAATGGACGACATCACACAATTTCTGGATAATTTGATAGTAAAAGAGACAATGCAAAAAAAAATTATCAGATTATTTTCCAAAAACTCAATAAATGTTTCGTTTTACAAGAAACTTGACCGTTTTGTATTAAATTTCATGAAGTTTTTGTGAATGTTTTTTTATTGATTTTAATTAAATACATGCATATATGCATATCTATGTAAATAAGTGTACTTTAATAAGCCTAGTTTTGTTAAATATACGTTTTTTTTTTTTTTATCCTTTAACACGAAAAAATATTTCAGTCCCCTCAGTTTCGTGTTATACAATTTTCACCGTACATATATCTGCCCGCTTTTATGTATATCCCATCTCCCAAACTTTCAACATTTTCGACCCAATATTTAATTATAATTTTCATCACCTCCCCCTTCCCACTATCCAATAACAATGTATTGAATTCAATTATACTATACTTAGACATTAAAGCTGCAATGCGACTTAAACCTCTTAAGTGTCACTGGCGTTTATAAACGTCTCGCTCAGCCAAAGCGTTAACTGCCCCGAACGTATGTATACGTCTTTCCAAAGTATGATCTTTTCTGAGCTATCCATAAAATTATTCTGCTATTCTTAAAATTATTCCAAAGACTTTGGAATAATCCGTGTAATTGTGTATTTTATTTTTTTTGATTATGTCAGAATGTATTTCGTTTGTTTACTTTTTTTATTATGTCAGAATATTTCGTTTGTTTAAAAAATCATATTTTTAAAAATACTCTTTTTTTCTGATTTTCAATACCCACGCGCCTCCCTCGTAGCCTCTCAAGGGGGCGTGACCCACAGTTGAGAAACGCTGCATTTATAGCCTTAATTTTCGCAATAGGTGTCTCATTTCAACCCCTTGTATTATATTTAGTGTAACAAGGGTATGTGTGTGTATTTTTTCACACAAATGTGGAAGTCTACGTCCATTGAAGCTATCTACAGTCGCATTTCATATTCTACGTTAATTTGTTTTTGTATTTTATTTTTGTTGCCCCATACGTCGAGAGAAATATTTATAACATAAATACGTAGCTCAAAATGGCATTTAAATGTTTTTAACCGTGTGTGAAACTTCTATGTATTCTGCAAACTTATAGCAGCCTTAAATTTAGAAGCTGTTCCTGTTTAAATGTAAGTTTCAACGTAGAATCAGCCTCTCCTTTAATGGCAAGCCTTCTGATTTATGCACATTCTAGATTAATTTTCTTTGAGAAATATTATTTTACAGGTGTTAGGTGTGCCAAACATTGCACTTGAGAGTATAAAATAATTTTGTGGGACCCTGGATCATAAGCAATAGAATACTTATAATCTAGGTAGTACATATAAAGAAAAAATGTTTTAATATTTTTTATTATATTACAATAAAAACTACAGGAAATTACTGAAAAAAGAGGCTGTCCGGCACCGAATTTATGTTTTAAATTTCCTCGTGGGATCCTCTTTAGAAAACACGATTTTAGGTACTCTAGAGTTTATATGAACTCCATAGATAACATGTGGATCTATTTTATATACATACATATTCCCTTTTTCTTATCGAATTTTTATTTTGACTTGTGGAGAGCCCCTGGGCATGCTTGGCGAAACCCCAGACTGCGTCGAACGCAGTTTGAAGATTGATGTAGAGGTCATATTGGTGTCCTGCACTGGGGGGATGAGGTATTGAAGGTCAGCCACCAATGCTTTGAGAAAACAGAAGAAGCAAAAGCATTTTTGAACCTTTTTCATAGAAGTAAATCATGCGTGAAGTTGAATACACTATAGATCTTATAAACAAACCTCTGAGATATTGTCATTTTCAAAGCATTTGTCTAAACATTTGCATACATCAACGCATCTTTCCCACGATCACCTTACGTAAACAAAACGAGTGCATTTACTTCTAATTAAATCTGTGAAAAGCTTTGTCTCTTGTGGCTGTCTTTTTTTTTTCGAAATAGTTCTGCAGTCAAGAATTTATAGTCACAATAAACGTTTCTCTAACTTCACACCGTCGAACCATGACGATTTTGTGCGCAAACAATAATTTCACGAAACCAGAGGTGACCAACCTTGAGAAGAGTGCCACTACATGGCAAAAAAATAGTTTTGCTTGCCACTTCCAATTTAAAAATAATATAATAAATATAAAGTACAAACCTAGGTTATATTGTTAATAAACTTTATGCAGGTTCAATTAGGTTAGGTATAAAATAAAAATGAGTTAACTCGGAATATTTGATTCTAAATACTTATTAAGCAGTCAGTACTTATTTAATGCGACTTTTGAATTTGTGGGGTTTTTTTTTACCAAGTAATCTTTACTACAGTACTAGTTTTCTCTCTTGAAGATGCTAATAAAATTGTCTTTTTAAATGCATATCAGTTAATTTTTAGTAAGATTGATTTTATTATGTTCATAGCAGAAAACATTTGTTTAGAAACATGTTGATACAAACCTACAGCCATATTTGGCAGCTAAATCGTGTAAATTTGGGACATTGTTTTGTACACATTTTCAAAATTCGAAATAATCCGGATCATTTGCAGTTTAAATAAGTTCCTTATGTTTGCTTTTCAGTGTAGTATGGTGGTGTAGGTCAGTGGTCTCAAACCCCCGGTCTACGGACCGTTACCGGTCCGCGGATCAAATACTACTGGTTCGCACAAGAAACATTAAATTATTTCCATTTTATTTACAGTTATGTATTTTTCTTGGGTTTGGGCTACTTTTTATGAAAATCACTTTATATTCATTTTTGGTGAAGCTATTATATTTTATTCCGAAGGCACGTTTAAATACAATTAAAATAAAATTATTAAATATAAAATTTATAAACACTCAACGTCCTCCCCTCAGCGGGCCGCAGTTAAAATTATCCAACGTTGACTGGTTCGCGGCGATAAAAAGGTTAGGGAACAAACACTGCTGTATGTCAATAATTTCGATTGAGATTTCGGGTGAGTAACAACTAACGTCTTGCAGAGAAATTGAAAACGGGTCGGTGAAAAAATTAGCATTTATCATCTTGAAAATCATCAAACACAGAACTGAATGAGTCATACGCTGCCAGCTTCATTGGTGAAATTTCTGTTATTTTTTAATAAGGTACAAGAGGTATGTAATTACTTTATTGCGTCTCCATATTAATGGTATTTACCAAAAAAAACACGTGAAATGTCTAACTTTAAAACCGTTAATGGAAACAAGGATTGAAGTTCGCGTCAATGCTATTAGACCTCTTAAACAAGACCTAAAAATATTATTACTGCATTAAACGCCTTAATTGAAGATACCATTAGACACAGGGGAAAAAATGTAACACATTAAAATTTTTTTATTCAATTTTAATTTGGCATGATTTATTATCATGAATTCAAGTATTGAAAAAAATGATTCGAAATCCTAAATTAAACATCGTAGATTGCATTGAAGGCTTAGATAATCGTAAAAATATTTAGTTTCCCAAAGATTGAATGATAACTTTAAGATAACTGTCGATTCAGTAACAACACTTGCTACAGATTTAGGTATTGATCCCGAATTTCCTATCTCGAAGCTCAGGAAAAAGATCTATATATTTGTTTATGAGGGTAGTGATAAACCAGCTTCAAATTCCTTCCAGAAATTCGCGATCTCTTTAGCAAATGGACGATTTACCTTATTATCTGAGTGCTATTCGATATTCTGCTTTCTGTATGAGTTTCAAAACATTTCTGATGATGATCTCATGAAAACCTGAAATGGACTTGAAAATTAAGTTACAGGTACAGGAGGAAGGAAGTATTGTGAAAGATATAGACGGCATACAACCCTTTAATGAAATGACTTCATTCGAAGATATTTTTCCAGGTAAAAACAGCCAATTGAGGTATTAGACATTATAGTCAAGAATGATCTCCAAATTTTGCTCAAGCAATAAAAATTTTTTAACCTTATCTGTTTCTTTAGCTTCAGGGGAAAAAAGTTTCAGTAAATGAAAAATTATTAAAAATTACTCAAGAAATAATATGACACACAAGAAAGGATCTCTATTGAATCCAAAATCTCAATAAAAAAAAGTATTTCAATGAAATTACTTACAAACTTGGTTCTCAGAAAGCCTGAAAAGTTATTTTATAGTTAATTGTTACGTAGTCTTTTTGTAGAAGGACTGATTTATATACTTTTCGTTTCAAAAGGTTTATGCTTTAGTACTTTTTTTTTATTGGATTGTATTTTCTGAATAAGTACAGTTATTTTGTATTTCTAATTATAAAACGTCTATTTTTATTTTAAAGGTAGTGTTTTTTTGTTTATTGTTTAATTAAGTGTTTTGTTGCTATTGTGACATGTTAGCTGGTAAAAAAAAGGAGTTCTGTACTTAGAATTGTATTTACATTTTATTAATGTTTTACTTTTTACTTTAAAAGAATTAATTTTTAATTGCTTGTGATTTTTCCCTCAGATTTTGTTAAATGTTTTTTATATTTATTTTGCTTGGTAAACTAACTTATCGGGAAAAAAAATATGCTTGTTCTCTCAACATGTCTGATTTTGTATGAAATGAAATAGAGAACATATATCAGCGTTACAGCTCATCTCGGTGGTCTTGGTTAGTTTTCTTAAGTGGAACTTGGTTCCTTTTTCAATGATATCGTTGTCGTAATTGTCAACAAATTTTTGGTTTTGCTCATCTACAGTTTAGAAAATTTCTCGTGTAGCTACGGCTACTTGACTATTAATGAAACACAGGGTAGTGATTGGACAAAAGATTATAGCTATCAGACGAAGCATTGTAAACACAAAATAGATTATAGTAGTTGCTAGATTATTGATTTATCGTTTGTTAACATCGCACACCAAAGAACTCGAGGGCTATTGTGAATAGATCTCGTAATTTTGACCCATGGTCAAGTGACGAGGACGACACCTCAAATGGCATCCCATTCTCCGAATCACCTCACCAAGTCAACGTGAGGAAGGACCTTCAGTTGCGACAGATGTAAAGTGCATCATCCCCTCAACATAGCGAGTCTTCGCTGGTACCGGAACTCAAATCCGGTTAATAGCATTGCAGCTGCAAGGTGAAGCCTGATAGGTACTTCGCGGAGATAAAAAAAACTTTGCGACTCTACAAGATAAAGAATTGTAGCTAAGTGTGTTGGATATAATCTCTCATTAAATCATATGGGGTCATTTCTAGAACTTGTAATAAATAATTTCTTTCATCTTCCAGATTCATTCATGTGTGTATACGTCATAGTGTTTAAAATTCAAACACACATATTCAGAAATAATTGTAAACTTTTTGACAATTCGTATGTAGCTCTAAAATGATAGGCTAGCACAAAAATCTATTAATTATATTAAATCGAGTCATCAAAAAATCCATATTTCTTCGATGCCCAATATAATTAAAGAATTCGCGATAGAACCATTTTAGTATTAGTGAGCAATGTATAATACTACAGGAACCATATTAAGTGACGTCTGTTAAGGATTTTACTTACTAAATATAATTTGGACAATTATAGTATTCACTTGCAAATTTGAAACTTTTAGGTGTGTCTTCTGGAGAGATGAGATTATAATTTCTACCATATAAATATTAACCTTCTGTTACTAATGGTTATTCTTAGATTAAACTATCTTTATAATTCTTGCGAAGTACCTCTGATTCGTTTCTTTGAAACTTTCGGAAGACAGAGCTAAAGAAATCGGAGTAATGTGATGTGATCTATTCTACAGCTCCCATCATTATTAAAATAAAATTATTAATGGGATTCGCTTTACTATAAAGATAGATGTAACTAAAGTTAATAAGCAAAATGGGAAAACTATTGAGCTAAAACAATATTTTGAACAGTGTGGGATAAGATCAGTTAAAAAAAATTAATTTTCTTTTCTTTTTCTTGGAATATAAATAACTCTGGAAGCGTTCAATGTACCGAGTGGTTATAATTAAAGTTAAACTATTCAGAGGCCTGTAGAACCTGTTCTGCTCATCGGATTTTCATGTGAGAAACTTGGAATATATGCTATATGGACCACATGGAGAAAAGATTTCTGCAATAAAAATTAGTACAAATTTTGATCACCAGTTGGCTTTTATCGAATATTCCTTATTCAAATCCGTGAAACCTCTACATAAGCTTGCAGTCATAGCCAGAGAATCATTCAGTGCGCGTTTGTCATCGTTAATCATTCCTGATTTACAGGAACGACAATTTTTGCAAACCACAATCTATATGCAAGGTGGAGCAACTCCTCACATTGGGTGCCAAGTTAAAGCAGTGCTAACTTTGGTGATAATCGTGATTATCCAGATATTTTCCGGAAGCATGGGCTTCTCGCTTACCCAACTTAAGCCCCTGTGATTTCTGGTTGTCGAGATTTCTAAGAGACCGTGTTTGTAGAGGAGGAATTAGGACTTTACCTGAATTGAAAGCTAGCATTATATGCCATGTGGCTGAAATCCCTCGTCAGTTGCTTCGCGCTACCATTGAAAACACTATAATGCTCTTTCAAAACGTTATTGGATTACAATGGAGCACATATTGAGCATATTCTGTAATTTAATAAATTTTAACGATTCTAACATATTTTTTGTCCTTCTTTGGACACCACATTTCCTCCTAGTGGTCAAAATTTGAACTATTTATTATTATTATTATTATTATTATTATTATTATTATTATTGCAGAAAACTTTCCCCATGGTCCATATAGCATATATTCCAAGTTTCATCAAAGTCTGATAAGCAGAACGGATTCTACAAATCTATGAATAGTGTAACTTAAACTATAACCATCCGGTACAATGATTTGTTTCGGACAATGATTTTATTTTATGTACATAAATAAACACAAAAAATGTATGAAAAAATGTGTACATAATTATTGTAAGGTAAAATATGAATAATACACGCGCATTAAATGATTAATAGAACTTTCATATTCCTAATTTTATCTCACTGTACAATAATTTTTCCGGTTTATTTCTATTTTAACTTTATCCTTTAAATATCCTAGATAAGAGTTACCATTGTTAATTTGTTAAGTCATGGGTTCGAATCATGGGCCACTGAAAGACCCATCCTACAGATTGGGTGAGACATGTTAAATCTGTTTTGTATTCCATACAAGTCCTCACATTGGAGCTATGTGTAAATTTTGAGAATGGGATACCATTTAAAATGTCGTTCTTGTCACTTAACCTAGGTTCATAATTATAAGGTCAATCTCCGACAACTCTCGGGGGGTTTCGGAGTACGACGTAAATAAACAATAAATCAATCCAGTCACTTTTAATTTACCATTTTTTGTTATATATATTAATAACAAAATGTATTATTTTGTCTTATATATATATATATATATATATACACAGATATATATATATATATTGAGAGAGAGAGTTTATAATAGTTCTCTTACGCATTCATATACTTTAATGTAACGTATTATGCTGCATTTAAAACAATGGCGTTATTTGAGAAATATTGAAAAAATGAATAACTGCAAGCCAGAGAGAGAGTTTAAAGAATAAAAATACATTTTCGATTTTTGTTATTCTAGATTCCCAAAGAATTTCTGTGCGTGCCATTTCAAAGTGCGTTCTATGAACTTATTGTTCAAGTTTGAGTATTCTTGAACCTAAAAACAGCAACAGTTTTATTAGAGACCATAAAAAATAAAACGTGTTTGGATCAGGTTTACTGGACTTTTCATTTTAAAACAAGATAAGCAGGATGAGTTAAAAAAACGTTACTCCCTAATTTAAGGTCATCTCTTATCAATTAAAAATCCCGAAATATTCTTGATTTGGAATTAGGTTAGGTCAAACTAAGTTTCAAGTGAGTCACTTTTAACAGAACTATTTGTTATAAAAGTCACTACAATTTGAAAATCAAAATTTTCCTTTTATAGTCTATTTAATTTTTTAGAAAGAGTTATTTTTTTTAAATGTTTTCGACTTTGGAAATGATTTTGAATTAAGTAAAGAGCACAATTAGTTTTGTTTTATTTCTGAAACAAATCAAAGGATTCGGTTGTGTATGAATAAACGCATTACACTGAAGTTATTGAAAACATATATCGATACCGTTTTAATGTGAAAAATATATAATTCGTCGATAAAAATTATATTAAATTTCATTTAATGTTTTCAAACACTAAAATTCGTTTTTGAATATTTTTTGAATTATTCAATAGCAGGTTTATTTCGTTCAATTTAAGTAATATATTGCTGTAACGTTCGTCAGATTTTTCAAACTGTAATTTTCAACTTGATTTTTGCATATAAAAGTTTCTTATCAGGATATTTTAAGCAATTAGTAAGAGAGGGGAGAGTTATTTATTTCTAATAACGATTTCTAGAACTGGTGCTTTATTAATTAGCTATTTAATTATATATTTAAATATATTAATTAATTAAATCTTATTTTAATGCGATTTATATGATCGTTAACCTGATAAATAGATAATTTATATTGATTTATAGTATTAATAATTATAGTCGCATTGTGTGTAGTATAATTATAAATTAATTGAATGTAATTGAGGTAGAATACTATATTGATATTTTTTTTATTTAAAAAAAATTATCAATATAGTATTTTACTGAATTAATTCCTTAAAATTAAATACAAATACGAGTAATTTGTGAAGTAGCTAATATTTTGAAGACCCCCACCCCTCTAAAAAAGTTTTGACACTTGATTAAGAGAACAACATTCAAAACTTCCATTCGTAGCGTGTGCAATTTTCTGTAAATATAGTTATGTTTCTAAATCTGAGAAAGACATTCATTCCGCCTAATTAACGGGAAATGTCTGTACAGAAAATCGCATCTGAAGCTCCTGATTATTTCTCTCAGCACTGCTTATACATTAAAAAAGTTTCATACTTGCAAAAATTAATTACAAAATATATTTTATGAAATTTTTCGCACTGAAAAGTAGATATTTTTTAACCTAAAAAATCATATTATAAACCATTGAGTTCATCTTAATGTTAATTTGATAAAATTAATCACAGACACATACACACAGCTTTAAGATTTATTTATGCAACTAAGAAAAAAACATAATAGTTTTGTCAAATGTGATGAATTTTCAAAGCTTTGTATTGTTGTGTGCATATTAATTCTTTTACTTCCTGCAAAAGTGTTTTATGAAATCCTACACGCTAAATCAAAAAGTAAAATCTTCCAAGAAAAATGAAGAAAGATCTCATTTGCGAGTGGAAAAAATATTAAGACTCGTTACTTAGCTTTAATTAATATTCATTCTTAAAGTTTCAAAATATTAACAAACTAATTTCGCGGAAGAGTTCGAGAGGTAATTCCGTGAATTCTTTACACTTTTTTGGATAACAGAACGCCAGAACACGTTTACAATTCTTTTTCTGCAATTATTTTTTAATTGCTAACAATACAATGACCTTTTATTTTTCCACTTTGTAAAATAAATTTGTATGAAAAATCAAACCGGATTTAGGTTTTAACTTTGTTCCTTTTATAAAATTGAGAATGTATATAATATATATCTTGAAAAATGTTGTTCTGAAGACTTACATTGAAATTCTTTTTCAGTTTGAAGAATTTGGGACGGAATTCTGAAAAGGAGAATCCCTAACAAGAGAGAGAAGGATGTGCAATTCTACTATTTTGGTAAGACTTTTCTTTCATATAAATATGTATCAGAAGATTTAAAAAATTCAAGTTGAACTCGAACACATTTTATGTTTTAATTCCTATTTTTCAAGAATATTTATAGTTTTAGTGTGGTTAATAATACTCCTCTAACACTTTGGGAACCTTTAGGAAAAAACATGTTGTTTTTACAAGTAATATAAAAGGAATATTTTTTTCATGAAATCTTTGCGTAATTTTTCAATAAAATAAATCTTTACAGATTCCCGTAGCTTATATATTACACTAATTTACTTCTAAAGAAATTTGTTTAAAAAAAATTTTTATATTGATAGTCAAATAAGTTATAAACCTAAACTTTCTCAATGCCTTTAAAATATTGATTTAATTTCATAAGTTTAATAATAGAGTAAAAAAACTAAGATCAATTTTAAATCAATTTTAAAGTAATGCATTGGGTTAATTATGAGAATTTCCATTATTTAAAATTTTAACTAGGCCTCTGTTTTATTTTAATGCTCTACTTTCTTTGTCAAACTTGATTACAAAATAATTAATCGACTTTAATTAATGTTATCTAGTTCCTTGTGAAAATGATTCTTATAATTCAAAAAACAAGTCTAATGAAAGGATTTCGAAACGTTACTTGTTTTCACTAAAGAACAGCAGCAGCTTAGAATAAAATTTTAAAAATAAATAGGTTTGATTTTTACTTATTTCATGTTTTCAATTTAATGTTTAATATTGAAAGTACTTTCAGCTACAATATACTGAATTATCATATTTCAGATCTAACTGAATTGTATCTGAAAGTTGAGGACTTGATGAAATAGATTTCGCAATTTTTCGGTTTCCAAAGTTAGTGAAACAATGTTCTTTCTGTTCCATTTTATGGATTATAATTTGAAATATAATTAACTGTTTTAATTATCATACGTTTGGGTTTTTACCAGGAATTTCAATCAGTGAAATTAAAGGCTTTTTAAAATTTAAGTCTACAATCGTTGTCTCTAAAAGTATTCTCCGAAAGAGTTGAAACATAAGCTTCTAAAAAGTTGCGTTTCGAAACTAGGCACTATTTTTAGAAATCAAACTTTCGTTAACTATTATCAATTCCGACTAATATAGCAAAAAATATCGCATTGTTGCAGTATTGTATTAACTAGCTAGACAAGATAATTAACAGAATTTAATTTCCTTTCAACAACCAGTCAATTAGGGGAGTATAATTTTTTTAAAAATGTGTTCTTAATTTATTAAACATTTCTTTACTTTAACTTTAATTCATACAACTTGTATATTTTTAAAGCAAATAAAAAGAGAGATATTATCAAGATTAATAAGTAAATGGTCGTGATTCTACGTATTTCGCAACCCTGCATGGGACATAATTGGAGAATTCTACTGCTCTTTACTGAAACAGCTTTTGATCTGGAAGATTATTTATTTATTATATTTAATTCAAAATAATGCTGCTTATCATTTTTTCCCATTTAATTTCTGAGATAATGTCAGATAATCCTTTCTATATTGAGGTAAATAAAGTAAGCAATATTCAAGCCGATTTACTGGTGAGATTACTAACTGTTTGTACATATCTGGGTCTGTTACATGAAAATTTAAATTTAAGTATTTCTGTCTATTTTTCTCTCGGCTTGCGAAATGCCCGACCACCCGCTGAGAATTAAGCTCTATCATTATATCCACCATGGTAAGAGCTTTTTCAAAGTAATACTTTAAGATTCCTGTAAGATTAAAACGCGTATAATGTCTATTTTTAGAATAAATATGTATATATATGGCCCAGTTAATTAACAAAATAGATTGTACATCGTTCTTCGAATGTTTCATGCAACTACTTTGGTTCATTGCACGTGTTTTGGAGTAAATATTATGTATTTGCATACTACAGAACTATTACATGTACATATACTGAGTTTTTGTGTCTTATGTACAATTTTCATAACCCGTTTGAAATAAAATAATGTTCAAAATTATAACGGAATTCTATTGAATGTAGAGAGTCTCCGTAATTCCTATTTAAATTCTTGAGGAAATATGTTTATATATACTCACTCTATAACAAAAACCGAAGCGTCGAGAAGGAGTAACCCAAACAGAATGAAAATTAGTAAATGTAAAGAGTATATATTGAGAATGAAATGCTAAAAGTATAATAGAAAACGAATATTTTATTCAGGAAAACAGCTACAAGAAGGGGGGAAGTAATGCGTCACCCTTCCTCTAGCCTTGATGCAATCTGTTTTCCAGCTGGATATTAAATCTTAGAGTTGGGGAATATTCTTCTGCTGAATTTTTTGCCATTCGCGCCCCTATTGGTGAATTAGATCGGAGTGATCCAGGGACGGTTAGAGATGATTTCTCATCAGAATATTGTCCGAGGAAGTGTTAGAAAAACACATAGACAAGCAGTAGAAAAACATGCCGGGTATCATCTTGTTGTAATATGAACTCAGGGGTCTGTGAAAGGAAGGGCAAAACTGCGGAAGGAGGGGAGGATAAAATCTCATCGACGCATCTCTGTGCTGTAAGAGTGTCATAGATGATAATCAAAGGAATTCGGCTGTGAAATAAAATGGCACTCCTGGTTCTGAGGCTATGTAATAGGCGATAGTCAGGTAAATATCCTTCCGCTGTCCTACACGTCTCCAGATATGTCATCGCTGGTTATCGGTCTCAATTGGAAGTGAGACTCGTCTCTAAAAGCAATTCTATTCCAGTCTATGAGATTTCAGGACGAATGCACCCGGCACTACTATAAATGCGCCTGGAGATGTACAGTGTGAAGACTTGCGTGACCTCAGTCCCCGTTAGCTGAATCGCCTACCGATGGTCATTGAAACCACTGGTGTCACATCTGTCTTCATTCTGGGTCAACCATTACCTTCTTGACGCTCTGTATGGCCATGATCAATCCATTTCTGCCACCATCATCTATGGTGAAATCACTCCGACCCAAGTGTTGAGCAACCCTGTGATTTAATCATCAATATACTTTAGTCCGATTACCTGTCCTCTCTCAAGTGATGAAATCTACTCATACTTTTCGCAAATCCATCTCTAAGCATTAGGGCAGTTCATATAGATGGACGTAACTGCATTCGTATTGAAGTTATGCTTTGGAATGTCTTCTGTTTTATATACCATCTGGATTCTCCGATTAAAGCGCTGTAGTTCCAGCTAGTCACTCAATGGCGGTCAAAGTTAATCATTTGTGTATTCTATACGCTTACACAATTTCATCCTATTCATTTAAATCCTTAGCTTGTTGTCTTTTAGATTATATAGTGTATATAGCTGCTGAACAGGAAATACTTCGCATAGTTATGAATTTTATTTTCTTATTCAATTTTTGAAAGACCTGAAGACTTTAAGCATATCTAAAAGTATGCTTATTTAATATAGTTATTTCAGTTACTTTTTCTTTAGATTCATTTTCTCGAGTTTATCGATGATGAAATATTCTTCAACCTTATATGCTTACTTAGATTATCCCAATATATTTTTAGAATTTTTTTGTTTGTGGAACTTATTTAATTTTCTTGCTTTGACCTTAATCAATGATGTCTGAAAAGAAAATATTTTTAGTTTCATAATCTCTGTTATTTTTCAATTAGATATTTTATCTAAAATCTGTAATATATTTAAATATTCTGTATATATAAATTGTGGGAAACAATAATTTTATACAATATTTATTTATTAGCTTTTATAAATTCTCTGAAAATATACTTGCATGTTGGTTTTAGGATTTTGAAATACTAGTTTGCTAAAAACTGGCCTCATTTAATGAATAACGATTAAATAACGCTTTTTAACATATTTTATACGTTATGTATGTATGTGTGTTACCAACTCATTTATTTCGAAATTTTAAGCACTAAGTTTTAATTTGGAGGAGATTGTAACTTAAGATAAAAAAATTACATTATTGATCATAGAATTAGAAAATAGTTTTAATTTTTTAAATTTTATCAAATTAAACTGTTAAGCTCTTAACCATAAGATGTTATAAACCTATGCATAATAAAAAATATAGTATAAATATAGAAATAAAAAGCTATAATGCCATGTCCAAATACACATATATATTGGCATCGAAAAACCAGTATATTTTTAAATATTTTAATAGATTTTTTTATAATTGAAGTTTGCCTTTTTCGCTTTATTTATGCCCCATCAATCTGTTAAAAAAAACCCAAATTTTACATCAATGAGGGTATGTTATATATTTTAATTTAATTATTATTATGCCAAGCATTTCCTTTTTCAAGATATTTCTCATTCCGGTTCTTTTTTCTACTTCTGGTTCCTTTCTACTTCTGGTTCCTCTCTACTTCACACTTCACTAACCACTTTTTTTCCGGTTCTTTCTTATTTCTACCATTTTATCGTACCTATAAGTCATCATTTTCCTAACATTTAACTTTTTTCCAATAAGCATTTTTTTTTCTTAAAACCTTTCTTTTTACTTAAATCTTCACTAATTCCCTATCATGCCGTTTTCCGTATTCAAACTGATTTCTTTCTCCCTTTTTACTATTTTATTATTTCCATTTTTGTTTCAGCTCTTTCACTAACTAATCCATCATTTTCATTTTCCTCAATTTTATTTCTTAGTGAAAAAGGAAAAAATATTTTTACACGCTTTCGATTTTTCCTCGTTCTTCTTAATTTTTTTTTTCGGGAGTCTCTCCTGTTCTACCATTTTTTGATTTTAACATTATTATTAACGTTACTATTAACATTAACTATTTGTTTGGTTTTCATTCGTGAATTTTGTATGTATGTTTATAAATTACTCGTCATTTAAATTTTTTATGACAGATCTTTTCCGTTTTTTCTAATTTGGCATTTTTTATCTTTTTTTATTATTTTCGTCCTTAAACATATGATAATGAATTCTTCATGTTTTAAAAAGAATTTTCCGTTAAGTATTTTTTTTATTTCCACTAAACATTATTTCCTTATTTTCTTACCACAATTTCGTTTCTATTGATAATTTTCTTTTTTTCTTTTTCCTCCTTAGGCTTTCTTCTTTTTTTTTTGAGGATGGGTTTATATATATATATATATATATATATATATATATATATCCTTACAATTTTTTTCTATTTTTCTCTCTTCTCTCTCTTTTATGTGTGGTCCCTTGGTTTATTCTCTGAGTCATCATACTTTTTTTAATGTATACTTATTTAAATTTGCAACAAAAGTACAATATAGCAAAATTTACAAATTGTTAGATAGATATTGAGATTAGATATTGTTATAAAGATATATAACTGTTCTTAAAAATGATATTCCTGAGTATCAATGGAAAAATAATTACATATTAGTTACGAAATAAGAATACATTGCCCAGCATATACCTTCGTTATATAGGAAATGTGATGGCTTCATTATTGAAAATCTGCATATATAATCGTAAATTATGTAGTCTAAACTTATTTTTGAATAACTTGAGTAATTTCAAGATTGGTAAAAAAGTTTAACTCCAAGAGTATATATAAGCAGGAAAAAATGTCAAAACAATTAAATTTACTAGACTCTTTCCTCTTAACAGAAATAAATGAAGGCCTTAGCTTGAAATGAACAGAATCATTCAACGATTTAACCGAAAATGGTAAGACTACACAAGATACTACTAAATAATTCGTGAAGTTAGGAATTTTTTATCTAAAATAATCACATTCTAGGTTAAATTCATATAACAACTACAATGACGATTAATGATATTTCAATTCAGGTAGTAGAGAAATTCAAAACATCAATTTCACTTCAGCTCTTTCCATATTTGTATAAATAACTTCGGGAATTATAAACGTAGGCCCCTATAAAAGGAAGTAAAATAAACTAACAAAATAAAATCATACTCAAATAATATATAGTAATATGTGATGGTGTTATTTCAAGTTTGAAATTAATTGCTGATTCGAAATAAGAGAGAGTATGAAATAATATCGTATAATTAGATCTTAAAAAATGGCTTCAGGAGATACATATAATATTTAATCTTCAAATTAAGAGAAGGAGATAAAGTAATAAATCTATTTGATAAATAAAGGTAAAAAGATTAATATGCCATTTAATCCAAACTCAGCCTGACAGTGATGAAAACAGACTATTAAATGAAGAAATGCCGTTCAATGATTTATGCTAAAATTATAGAAAAAAATATAAAAAGAAAAAAGGAACTTTAAATCGTAAAACTTATTCAGAAAACTTATTTAAAAACATTCAAACAAAGGGATTGAAATATTAGTCACTTTTAAAGAAAAATATAATAGTAATACTCTATAGCACGAAAACAGGTATAAACTGAAATAAAAAACAAAAAAGCAATGGTTTGATTTTCAAGTCGTGAAAAAGAAATTGACCGAGAATCTTCAGCTACTTTACTGCTTATTGGATTATCTGGAAAACAGAACAACCCCTCCTTGTATTAGAGTCGTTAAAAATAAAATAAAACTTAAATATATTAAACATACCAAAATGATTCTATGAAAGGAAAAAAGGATTCAAATCCAGAACGCTGCAATTTTCACAATTTTCCAAGTCGTTAACTCTGCTCAGGACTATCCCATTTTAACGAAGCACATTGGTCTTCTTTCTTTGAAAAGAGTTCTCTTCTGCTTCGTAAAACAATTGTAATGTTGTCAAATAACATTTGGTCGTCAAACTTTTAAGCAACAATGTTGTTTTAAGCGTTTATTCAGTTCCTGAAAACAATAAGAGTCTTGTGTCACAATTATCTTTATTTATGTAAAAAATTACTTTTGTATTTGTTTTCACTTTTTATACTTAAAAAAAGAACTTTTCTGTTCGTTGATTCATTTTCGATTACTTTTATATAAAAAAGGGTCGTTTAACTTTTTTTTTATCTTTATAGCTCTTTCTAAATTCGCAACTTAAAAACTTCTATTTCGTCAAAGTACCGAGCAAAATTACTGAACACGATGTTACAACCTTGTAATAAAAAATAATTAGTATTTTAAGAATAGCATTATCTTTTAAAAAAGCACTAATTTTTCAGTGCCATTTCCTGGCTAATTTTTTACCACTTTCGAAACATTTTTACAGTGTTCCTTTAAGAAAGAAAAAAATTATTGGGAGTAATGAACTTATTTTATTTAAATAAGTTATACAGAAAATATTTTCATTAATGGGTTTTTTAGATAGATTAAACAGGATGGAAAATTTTTAATAGAATAGTATATGTTGAATTTCTTTTTTAAAATTGTTATGGACACCAAAAAATCTACGTTAAAAGAGTTTTTTAGATATTAAGTAATATCAAAAGGTTATAAAGCTGTGTTTCTCAAACTTTCAATATTTGCGACCAAATTTTCAATCATATAATTTTAATCGCGCCCCCCCAGTACAATAACAATGCATTGAATGAAATAATAATGTACTTTGATTCTAAAGGTATAATACGGACTTAATTATAAACCGTATAAATTATCAAAAGAAAAGTTGAATTTTGTGTATATGTTACTTTTAAGTAATAGATATTTCAAGAAAGTTAATTTTAAGTAATATGATAAGTATATTATGTTACTTTTCTTTTCTACATTTATAAGTATGTTATATCAGTGTAAATTTTATTTTATTTTTTATTATATCAGAATGTATATATATTTTGTTTTGTGCTTCCTTTCAGTAATTTTTCTTAAAATTATCTTTTATATATATATATTTTCGACTTTTTGAAATGCTCCTCCTTAGGGTTATCACGTCCCCCCAAGGGGGATGCCCCACAGTTTGTGAATCACTGTTATAAAGAGATATTTTCTGCTTTGAAAAACTTAATGAAAATCTAACTAAAAAAATAGGAAATTTTAAGGCAATTAAATTAAAATTTAAAAACTCAGAACTGAGTCTTCCGGGTATCGTAACGTCTTATATGCTTTCAAAATTATCTTTTTATATTTATTTTGGAGGAATAAAAAATTTTAAAAGATAGGAAATTATTAATTATTTTTTACAGTGAAACCTTTTACAGAAGTTATTTCGAAATGTTCACCCACTCTTTTAATTTCCGGGCAACTAACCAAACGTGTACACTGCGTCTTCTCAATTCACGTTACTTTTGTGGGGTTTCTTCAAAATGGTGTTTTAGACAGCCTTTCCTCTCAATTTCAGAATAATTTCACTAAACAAACACAACTCTGAAATTGCGTAACTGATCCAGCATTTCTAAAGTATCCTAAAATTGAATTCTCTTTTCTAGAAGCCATGCAAACTCAACGAAGTGTGAAGTTTTTAGTACAATGAGTTATTGGTTATTTGCTTCGCGCTTTGAATCTACACGAGAGCTATCGGTGACAGACCTCGTATTTTTGATGTTTGTACAAATGTATGTTTTATTAGTGGAGTTTTACACAGAATTATTTTTTAATCATTTGGATTTTGTTTCCTTTTTTCTCACTCTTTTTATATTCATTTATTGTTGAAGCTACACGTTTAACAAAATGAAAAAGACTAAATATATGCTATTTTCAAAAGACAGAATCCTAAATCCTTATCTTGAAATAGATTCTTATAAATTTGAAACAGTTAAAAGTTTTACCTACTTAGGATCAATTATTACCTCTGATAACAGAATATCTCATGAAATCCAGAATCGATTCTACCTGGCAAATAAGGCTTTTTATGGACTGAGGAGGTTTTTAAGGGGACACAGTACGATTCAATTGACAAAAATCGATCAAAAATCAAATCTAATTTTTTTAGCCTAAATTATTCTTCATATAATTTTCTATGACCTCACAAAATTTGAAAGCTCTAAACTTAAAAAACGCATGATTATGACAACTTTTATGATCGTTTTTATTCACATCCCAATAACAAATCAAAACTTTAAACTTACCTATCTCAGAAATATAAAATAACTAGTTTGTCTTCATTAAAAATGCTAAGTCTTTTTTCTACTGTGCCTAATGCTTTGAATTTTTTATCACGTATTGCTAATAGTACACGTAACAAAAATTGGTGTGCATTTTTGAATCAAAGCACTTCTTATTTTTTTAAAAATAATTGAACTCAGAGTTTATACATTTTTAAGGAATTTTCAATAAGCATTTATAAAAAGAAATAATGTACAAATACCAATCATATTATCGCAAAACCCTTACTAACTTTTGTTATACATGGTTTGACGTACTTGTAAATCAAATTTCATGCGTGTTCATAAATTTTTGAAGGAAGAATAGCATTTTAAAATCACTGCACAAATTTTAAGTTTTTTCCTTAAAAAATTAAATGGCAAGCTTTTAATGAAATTTTGACCACAAAATCTATTTTACATGGTATACACACGTAGGAAGCAACCAAAAAAAAATTTTGAAAGTCCTTTAATTACAAATTTTTGCGTAAATCCATACCATGTCCCCTTAAAATCTAAATTCCTTTCAAGAAACACGAAATGTGTAATTTACAAAACTCTCTTTAGACCAGTTCTTACATATGTATCTGAGACTTGGACAGAAACAAAACTGGAAGAAAATCGAATGGCATCTTTTGAGAGAAAAATACTTCGAAGTATACTTGGAGGTGTAAACAAAAACAATAGCTGGAGAAGAAGATACAATTTTGAATTATATAGAATTTATAAGCAACCTGACATCGTTAAATACATAAAAATAAATAGAATGAATTGGATAGCCATATAATTCTAATACCAGATGAGAATGTTATTAAAAAGATACTGCAGTTCAAAGTCACTGGGATTAGGAAGCGTGGAAGACCAAGGTTTTTTTTCCCGAAGAAAACCAGAGTAGTAGGTCTTAAATTACTGTAATGACAATCAAAAACTCTTGGTGACTATGGTAATGACGCGTGGAGATTCCATCCTTTTAATCTTGATTAAATTTAAAACTTTGGAACATCCGCGACATTTAATGGATTGTAACATTTATCTATCAACAACTGATTAAGTCATGCCAGCCTTTAACTTGTATATTTTAGAATTGTCTTCTCTACACAACTTTGGTTTTTATTCAACAGTAGAACTGATTTGCGAAGCGAAACTATACACTTTCCTAAGAAAAACGTGAACTGATTTGTTTATACTTAAGGTATCCGATTACGTTCGGAACCGTAATTTTGCAAAAACGGGCAAAGGAATTTTTAAAAAAATATTTAGGGTCACTTAGATTAGAATACACATATAAAATATTTTAAGAATGTTATTATAATAAAAAAATTATTTAAATGCAATATTTTGGCAAAAAAATGAACGTAGAATTCCATATTTTCAAAACATTATCCATTTATGAAAAATGTTTTGAAAATGAGTAATTCTAAATTCATGTTTTGTCAAAATATTGCATTTAGATAATTTTTAAACGTTATAATTTTCTTAAAACAGTTTTATACCTTTATTCTACAATCTAAGTAACACTAAATATTAAAAAATATATTCGTTTATACGCTTTTGCAAAATCGGGGTTTCGAACGTAGTCGGATACCTTAACTTGCTTTAAGTTGGGTATATAACCGAGAAAAACTTGAAGAACGAAGATAGGCAACTATGGAGGAATCTTCAAAGGAAGTCATTGGCCCACGGAGGAGGGGGAAATTGTGTATTTGAGTGAATGAAATGTTAAGTACCAGTTCGAATTCAGTCCTTGTCACTCTCCAATGGATTCGAGACGTCCATCGGCAATGATCTTTATCTATATACTATATATAAGACAAAAGCTTCTCACACTCACTCACTCAATCATCACGAGAGTATTAGACTTACAAGCATGAAATTTGACAAGTATGCTCCTTTTGTTAAGTAGAAATCCACTAAAAACGGTTTTTCCAAAAACATATTCGAGAAAGGGGATTGTGGAGGCGTTATAGACGAAAATTCTAACTATCGTCTTAAATTTTTTAATACTACACCCAAAGACTTGAAATATGGCAAACATGTTTCTTTGAATGGGTAGAGATCCGTTAAGGACGGGTTTTGCGAGAATCGACTCCCAAGGGGGCTGTGGGAGCGTTATAGACAAAAAAAATAGCGTTTTTGAACAATTAGACCAACAAATTCGATTTTTTTTCCAGATGAGATAGATCCATTGTTGATTCAGGGGTTTGAGAAATCGACTTCAGGAATTTAATTGACGAATACATTTCTATTTTAGAGATTCAAGTTCGGTCCTTTTTAAATAAAGAAGAGAAAGCTACAAGAATATATTTAAAAACAATCTAAAGCTTAATGCTAGGACTTAGATAACAATAACTTTAAAAAAGAATGTTTAATCTTACAATGTCGTAAAATACCCAGAAGAGCAAGCAGATAACATCTAGTTAAAATATAAAACTATTAATTGTGTGTGTGTGTGTGTACTGTGAGAAATTAATTCAATTTATTTCTTTCATTAATTCATGAGAAACATTTGTGGGGGAAAAAGATTATAATATGTTGAATTTCTAGGTTGGGATATGATTAGTTTTAATGAATACTAAAAAGAAATTCTGCGTAATGCATATAATCCGTTATTGAAGATTTAAGTGTAATAAAATGTATTTTACAATTTATATCTACTAGTTTTTAATTTTTATTTTAAAATGTATTAAACATATATAGAGAAATTTTTCATTTTTATATTAAGGGGGAAAGGGGGCGAAACATGTTCTGTCTAAGATGAATTTTGCCATTCTGTCTGAATTGGATAAAAATATTTCGTGTCATGAATTCGAGTCCTGATGCCACGAAAGAACCGTCGTGTAGAAAAATTGTTTTTTAAATCTTTCGTGGTTCATAGTCCTCACGTTGGCGTGGTGTGCAAAATTTGGACAATGGGGTGCTTCTTCAGGTGTCGTCCTCGTGACTTAATCGTGGTTCAAAATTACGAGTTCCATCATCTACGGTTGAACAGGAAGTGTTGAAGCCAACTGTGTGTGTGTGTGTGTGTGAAAATATGATTAAAAAAAAACATTTTATTTTTTATTATTTTTGTTTCCTGCCTTTCTTTCTCTCTTTTTTCCTTTTGGTCTGTGGTTAATTTTCTTATTTTTTTTTATTTGAATTTGTAAGAAAGTTGGAATATGTATATTCTTTTTTCCTTCTCTTATACTTCTTATGTTATTATTATTTTTATCATATTTGCTTTGTATATTTCTATTACGTTCACGCACATGTATGTATACAGAGCAGTTTCCTTTAAATTTGTATTTTGTCATTTTACTGTCTTCTGATGTTTATAAAATGTAATCTTTGATTTTTTTTCAATAAAGTCTGGACGTGGGAGTGGTTGTTTCCCGAAAGATCGGTTT
This sequence comes from Trichonephila clavipes, assembly GCA_019973935.1. Classification (NCBI taxonomy): domain Eukaryota; kingdom Metazoa; phylum Arthropoda; class Arachnida; order Araneae; family Nephilidae; genus Trichonephila; species Trichonephila clavipes. The sequence continues at coordinate 335,123 of BMAU01003406.1, read as the reverse complement.
GTAGCTCTAAACTCTTCTTGGGTGAGCTCGGTTCCTTTAGACATTCCTCCTCCACCTACGGTTGAAATCGATCCAACGATAATGTTGCAGACTTGTAAGATAAACAATAATATTACAAAATACATAACCACAGCGTTGTAGAGTCGCGGGCTCAAATCATTGTGCCACTGAAGCCCCGCCGTTAAATCACGTTAAATCTGTAGAGGCTTAAAATCCTCACTTTAGTGTGATGTGGAAGGAGATCCGTCTCCAAAACCATTCCAATAAACTCCACCACTTCCAGTTCATATTTTTATTTTTATTCTCCTTCTATTTTATATAAATAAATCACTATACCGATGGTTGTTGTAATTTAGAGCCTCAGTCAAGTGACAAGGAGGACACTTGTGCTGACACCCCATCTCCAAATTTCTACACCACGTCTATGTGAGTTATGTATGTTGACGCTTATTGAATATTGTGCTCTACCCACGCCGACACATTGGATGTGTTTTAGCCCCTCTACACAACGGATATATCAATACCGAAAAAGTGCCATTAATAAACAATCAATCAATCTGTAAACATATGTGTTGGAAACCAGTACTTGATTGTTTAATATTCCATAAAGGTTAAAAACACTCATATTTATTTGAAGCTAATAAGCCAATAATATGCAATTAATAATACCAATAATATCGCCACCAATAATATGCCATTTTTTTTTAAAAAAACTTTATTGTTTCGAATATTTTTTAAGTATGTTTAATTACTTTACCGGTAAATTAATAATCAATTTTCGTTTGTTTAAAAATAAAAAAATTCTGAATACACCGTTAAATTAACATAAAATTGCTTAATATTTCATCATATATTATTTCGAATGAAAGATCATCAATTCATTTATTTTAGATTTTGTTCGCACACTTCAATGTTACAATCGAATTTTACGAGTTTGTTAAATTTTTATAAAAAAAATGAACAATTACAATGCACAATGTTTTGAGTTAAAATTGATTGAAATGTCCATTGTTTCCCCAAATAATTAAAGCAGGATTCGTAATATCTTACAATGAATTACAGAAATCTTTCGAAGCTATTGAAATTAATGATTTATGTAATGGCTCAACAATAGGAAAGAATATCCTTATACAGAATTACGATTTATTAAAAACCTTTTGTTTTTCATAAACAGAGATTAAATTTTCGTTCTTAATTAATCTACATGTAGAGGAAGTATTGCGCAAAATTATTTCTACATCCCAGAACACAAGACATTCAAGAAAATGAATATCGTACTTAATATGTTAGGGGGACTGGAAAATTAAGTCGTTTTTTTACAGTAAATTCGAATAAATAAATTTCTTATAAGTTTTTCTTTTTAGTCAATGATGTAATCTCCCTCCTTGGCAACAACCTTTTGCCATCTAGTTTGCAAATTTTCAATGCCGGATCGATAAAAATGAATTGGTTTTTCAGTAAAATATCTGGAGGTGGTATTTTTCATAGCATCCAAATTTTGAAATTTTTTGTTTGTTAAGAAGTGTTGCATTGAACAGAATAAATGGAAATCTGTTGGCGCAATGTCAGACGAGTATAGTGGGTGAGACAATACCTCTCATCCCAATCCATTAATTTTTTCCAGAGTTTATCTTGTGTAGTGCGGTCTTGCATTATTGTGTTGCAAAATAACGCCTTTTCTATTGATAATCGCTGGATACTTTTCAATTAATCATTGATTTAGCCGATCTAATTGTTCACAATAAAAGTCTGCATTAACTGTTTCTTTAGGTTTAAGCACTTCAAAATGGACGATTCCACGAATACCCCACCAAACACACAAAAGCGCCTGTTTTGGATGTAAACCTGGCTTAGCAGTCTTTTGTGGCGGTTCTTTTGGAGAGAGCCACTGTCTTTTGCGTTTTGGATTATCATACAGAACCCATTTTTTCATCTGCAGTAATCAAGCGATCAAAATACGGTTCTGTATTGTACCGTTGAAGCAATAAGTTGCATGTCGTTGATCAGTTAGCTCTGTTTTCTTCAGACCGATTATGCTGAACCCAAACACCTACTCTGTTTTACCAATCTGTTGCAAATGCTCTTGGATGGTCAACCAAGGTTGGTTAAGAGCATTTGACAGTTCCTCGATTGTCTGACACAGATTTGATTCCACTTGCGCCCTTAATAACGTCATTGTCTAAAGTTGTTGGTCTTCCTGATCGATGTGAGTCGGAAAGATCGAAATTACCGGATCTGAACTTTGAAAACCCCCTTTGGCATTTACGAATATCTAAGGCACTTGGGTAAACATCGCAAATGTTTTTGGTAGCTAGCTACCCTTGTGAAACTCCAAAAGCTTGCAATGGCGGATATGAATCTCTTCTGGTATTTGGCTAGCCATTTCACTCAAATTGGGGAAAGAAAATTTAAGGTTTAGGTTTTCACAACTAAACAAGTCACTTTAACTTTGAAATGTCTGGCACGACTTTCAACTGCGCAATGAACTCATAAACGGTAAAGCAGCATTGACATGCGCAAAAGTGACATTACTTTTCGACCCCCCTAATACAATATTTCATATTCATGTAATATTTGAATTCAATTTAAAATCGCTCTATAGCTATTTTCAGCATTAATCAAAATATTTCAAAACTTTACAACCTAATCAATGAAATTTAAGGTTATTATTAGCAAGCTAATAGTCTGAAAGTTTATACCTTACGTTTATTAGTAGTATGGCTTACAGCTCTTGTAAGTTTATAATAAATAAGTTAAAAAAAAACAGCCTTTTTAAGTTTATAATTCGCTATTTGATTGCATTAAAATCAACACATGAAACGATAAGCGTTGTTGCTGTTTTAACCAAGTAATATCCTAAATTTGCATCTTTAGTGTTGTTGAAGAGTTAAGGTGTTACATTCATTTTATAATACCTTGTCCAGATTTTGGGAGGTTCATCGTCACAATTGACCATTGAACAATTAAGATACTAAGTTGAATTTAACTAAATTGAGCAAAGCAAAAAAGTTCTCGCAAGCATGGTAAACAAAAAAAAATTACAGGCTTAATGGACAAGAAAAATTGTAAGTTTAATAGGTTAAAAAAAAAATTACAAGTATAATAAGTCGGGAAACAACATACAGTACAAGAGTACCTAAAACTTAATGAAGTTAATACGTTCTTGAGCATTTTTGATAGCAATTATTCTTCAATGTAGGATATCTTAAATTGAATTGCATTTGTTTCATGCTTTTCAACGCCCTTACTAAAAAAGTTACAATAAGCTCAGTTTAGATTTCAAGTTAAATTGAGAAATTTAATAGGTCGTTTAATGTGAAATAAACGTATTCTTGGTATTTGTGCTATATACATGCTCGTTTATCGAGCAAGCCAGGAAAAGTGCTTCTATGATTAATATTTTGGAAGAACCGACTTAAAAAATACTCGACTTTTGATAGGAATAAATATAGCAATTATTTAGAAGATTGAAAAATATACATGATAATTGCATATTTATTAAATAATATGAGTAATCATTTAAACCTTTAATAGAATACAAAGGGATAAATTGTTTATTTAACTAAATACTTAAGCTATTAAAAATTTTAAGTATTTCGGTATACTGACAAAACTTCTTTAAAAAAATTATTCTAAAGGATTATAATTTGTGGATCTACTGATCAACTTGTTAATCATTAATTAATTTCTCCTGAAAACTTTTAACTCAAAAAGAAACAGAAAAGTCCTTTATAAAAGAACTCAGAAAATAACGCAGAGCTTACAGATAACTTTCAAGAATTATACTCATCACATCCTGTGTTCCAGAATTATTTATTTTCGGTATATGATATTTTTTATTCTTTGAAGAGAATCACTTCTTCTTACACTAATCTTTGGTATTCTTCTATTATGCGTGTGTGTGCGATTCTGTTGTACTCGATATCTGATCTCAATAAATAAATTTTATGTTTATTTTATTTTAAAACCATAAATAATATATTAATTGAATTTTATAGTTTCTTTTAAATTTGTATATGGTTCAAATCTATCATCAGATTAAACTATTTTTTCCAATGGACATCCTTTCTAAGCACACACAATCATCTTCTATAGAATTATATTTATTAGAAATTTTTAATGTAAGGTATTGTGAAAAATATAATTCTCATCGTAAAAAACTAAGAATTATATAAATTGTTACCTTACATTGCAAAATTGCTGGACAGCAATATTAAAATTTGCTGGAGAACTGACGTGTTATCTCATTCCCATCAATTCTAGTATTATTCTTAGATTTTTTTATTGTAATATAAATTAGATAATTTGCTTTATTATCTTACGATGTATTTTTTTGCGGTTAGTTACACACACAATATCAAAATTATTATAAAATTTTTATTTTAATATTTTTTAAAAATTTAAATTTCAGTTGTTTATATATATATATATATATATACGTATATACGAGTATGCTAATTTCTTCAAGACATAAAACACACACACACACTGAGGTTAATATACTTCTCACAATAATTTACCTTAAAATTACATACATATGTGCAGTTATTTTTGTGCGACTTATTTTTGATTCCTTGATAAATAATTATTCTGTTTAAGAGTTATAAAAATAAATTCAGCCTTTATGATTATCCTAAGTTTATATTATCTAAGAATATCATCAGTCAAATAGTTACATGCGACGCGATGACATTTATCCATATTTATCAATCAATGCAGATTAGGAGAAAAACCCGAGTTACTTATCACTAATAGCGCGCACACATTTTCCCATAAATATTATCTTGCTCTTTCTTAGAAAAATAAGAATGTTTTTCAAATTATCTGAGGAATTGAAATCGTGCGCGCATTAGGTAACATTTGTTTAATAGCGAAGTTCAGGAATATTTGAAGAATTGGGTAATTTATATTAGGAGTTACAAGAGTTACTATGTGAAAATGAAATGTAGTTTTGTGTAAAAATTCTAGCGTAGAGATCATTAGCGATTGTCTGAGAATTCGACATTCAATCTATAACGACAGATTTTTTTTTATTGATGAGAACTGTGAGTAAGTGAAATGAATGTCTTTCTTCCATGATGTATGGAAAGATGCATAAAGAATAAATTCGAAGAAAAGATGCTGACTTGAGTTTAATCAATTTTTTATGATGATCTTTCTTAAATTTTTCAATACTTTTGGAGAATAAAACTCTTAAGCAAAAATCCAAAATGCAAACTTCTGTTTCATTCCGTGATATGTATAAGATCAAACATTGGATATTTTAATTATTTTGTTTGTGCATAATAAATACTGATTACTAATTGTAATACTGAATTATATAATTCAAATCTCTCTAACTTCGGCTGGACTCTTTCGCTTGTCTTTCTGGAATATTTACTTCATTTATATGAACGCTTAATTACACGTATGCTTATACGTTTAACTTATAAGAATTTTTATGTAAGCAAAGTATATTTTTTGTCTGTCTTGTTACGCTGTATGTGAAACCGAAAAAAAATTTGGAAATGCTACTAAATGAGTTAAATGCAAATAAATACTACACTTAATGTATTTATGTCTAACAAATGTTTATACTTCTTTTCAGAATCTCAAATTCAAGCTTGAAACTTTACATACGTTTCCACTACCAGAGACCTCGTTCCAATTTCCCCATAGTCCTCCATATCATCCTATAAGTAAGCATTCTTTTAGCATATCGTTATCATTATTTGAAAATAAAATGTATTGTATAGTGTAAAATTTTTTAAAAGGTATATCCATGATGATTGTTTGCAAAGATAAGAGGAAACATCCTTTTGAGATAAGTGCGTCTTGATTAAGTCACACATAAGCCAACTTATATCTTGTTACATCTTCATCAAGAGTTCATACTAAACAAGTGAAACATAACTGCCAAATAGAATACAGAATATAAAAAAGAAACGAAATCTCCTATTCATTGAAAGAACAAACAGCGAACAGCTAATTCTTAAAACAAATATTGTTGAGTTGATATAAAACATAGGACAACTAACTGAGAGAGAGATAAAACTGCCTGTTGAATGAATCAAAAGACACAAGCTGATAATAGCTAGTTGCCTGAGAGTACAAATTTGATGTGATAGCATCCAACAAAACATATTACTTAAAAACATAGCTTTGTGTATGTAATTAAGGAGAATAATGTTAATCTTTCAGAATTTAATTCATGCTAAATTCATCTGTTATTCGATTTTTATCCCGAAAATTACCGCTAAAAGCCGTTAAATCTGAATCTTTACATCCAGTTTAATATCGGTCGAGGGGAATCCGCCATTCATTACCACGCGCACTTACAATTACTACTAATATGAATACTGTGGAATATAAAGCATCGCACTATATCACTTTAGAATCCCTTACTTTTCATTCAATAATAGTTCTTGAAACAAGCGATGTTGGAAAATGGCTCAAGTGATTTTTAGTTCAAGAAGAAATTCAATTATCGGCAATTTGAAAAGTCAGCCAAGAAAAGGAAACAATAATTCCCCAGATTTTCTAATGAAAAATACAACAGAAAAATCAGGCACACCTAGCCATCTATCTCTTACTCTAACAAAAAAAATATTTAAAAAAATGAATACCGTATTGCAGGTGATTTAACGTATCATTTCTTGTATGGAAAAATCGAGTTTTTTAAATAAATAGCTCAAAAAATATGTTGACCTACATTCTTCATCGCTTTATAATAGTTATGGTACTAAAATATACTTGTAATAAACGAAAAAAAGTATATAAGAAATAATACAATTATATGTACTCCTTATTATTCTGCGGATGGAAATGTTTTATGAATTGGTTGCTTTTCATTTTCATTTTGCTTAACTTTTTTCAAGTATTATTTTAACTTTCTGGAAATTTTCGGATAAAAGACGATAGGAATTTATATACAGAGAAATAAATAGGGATTGATTTATAAGAATATCGGTACCGTAGAACATTAATTTAAAAATTAAGATGCTTTTATTAGTGTATAAAAAATGTTTGATCTACTTTTTCAGTAAGTTTCTGGAACAATGTTTCTAATTGTCTGTTCCTTCTGCGTGAAATCAAACCGTTAATATACTTAGTCATAAAATTAAGTATGCATCCCATGCCTCAAATCAAAATGCCTGATTTTTTAATTAAATGTTGTAAACATATTTCGATGAAGAGAACCGTTTTTACTACTTCAGAATAGTATTCAAAAAGAATGAAAAATAAATTATTAGCATTTCGATTGCTTCTTAAACGTCCAAGCTCGTTTTTTTATTAACTAGTAACAATAAAGGTCAAAAAATTGAAAAAATGCAATTTGAAAATTTTAAAAAATCTCCAATCTGTTAAAAAGGCTTTACATCGTTCTTTGTGAATTTTTTGCTATACTTCGGATAGTACGAATGTTTGCTATATTTTGACCAGAGTTTTCCTATAATTTGTCAATGGCTAGGAAAGGAAATTTCATAAGACCTGAATAATTTAATTATAAAATTGCACAAGGAAATCAAGTCTCGACAGCAAATCTTTAAAATCATTGGAAAAAAGTCTGCAATAATGCAAAAAAAAAAAAAAATAGTGAAGAATTCCAGATTGAAGGTAGTACTCGAGACAAGGTATGAACTGCACACTGAAACACTCTGAGAAGTTCGTAATATTGTAAGAAAAGTTAAAAAGGTCCACGGATTAGTGCTCTAAATTGAAAGCTGAAGTAGAAAACAATCTTGGTAAGTCGTGCAATTCTGAAACAATTTACCGTATGTTACAAAAGACATTATATTATGGTCGGAATATACAGAAAATTCTGTTCGCAAGAAATAAATAAAAGAAAATGAAAAGCGGAACATTTCGTGATTTGTCAAATGAGAGTTAATTTAACATCTACGGATCCGATGAATACAAAAAGTTTGGAGAAAACCAAATGCAGAGCCTAAAATTAAGAACATGAAAGGAACTGTAAAACACGGCGGTGGTTTGATTATAGTTTGGAGTTGAATTTCAGCAACTAGCGTAAGCAGTTTAGTTAATATTGACACACACACACAGAATACTAAATCAATCTAATCTAAGAAAGATCTAATTTAAGAGCTAAGAAATCACATATCTTTTACCAGTGTAATGATTCAAAACATATTTTTAGATTTAAACAAGAATAACTGCTTCTCCAGATGCCTGATATTTAATCTTATTGAGCACCTGTGGGATATAACTTTAACATAAATTAAGAAGATAAGGATTAAAATGAGGTTCTAAGAAGAGTATTTGTAGAGGAATAGTAAAGAAAATGATATCTTCTCCCACTCAACAAAATGTAGATCTCAATATCATTAAGATTAAAAACGGGAAAAAAACATAAAAGCTATCCTACGGATTATTAATTTTTAGATTATGCAATTATTATGTACTTCATTAATTATACTTTAAATAAAAATTTATCTCCAAAGTCCCATTAATAACTGCACAAATAACTTGTGTTTCAAATTAATAAAGCATGTTTTAATTTTATCTTGGATATTTCTACATGCTATAAAAGAAATTGAACTTAAATCATATTACTATTGTTACATTTTACGGCATGTATAATAATAATAATACCCCCAAATAAATTTGTAATCTTTAAAAATATCTATTAATGATAGAGAAAATTATAATTGTGTATTTCCTTTTAAATTTTATTATTTTCTTTCATCGAACATTTACAATGCTGCGAAAGACAATTTCTACAAAGAATTTCATTTGACTGAGAAATATTAATTTCTGTGCTTGTCTCTTACAAAAGATGATAAAAATAAAGCAAAACATGAATTTCTTTTTAGAAACCATTAAAGCTGCATTATTACTATAAAATATGAAGCTTTAGATTTGCTCACCGTTAATTAATGAGTCTAAAAATAATCTTCTTAAAAATCTTAAGCATTTTGTTCAATAGTCTTTAAACCAGACTTTTTTTGAAATATATCATTGAATACACGGAGGAAATAATAACCGTCTCATTAATTTTATAATTTCGTATTTTTGTTCACCAAATTAAAACTTTAAATTCTAACAATAAAAAAAGATTCTAATGTAACAAGATTTTGGCGAAATTATTTGTTTTCATGAGAAGAGATAAGTATAAGTACTTAAAGATAAGTATAAGTACTTCATAAAAGTACTTAAAAACCTTGATTACTTCGTACAAAATGTACAGGCAACAATTTTGATTGGTATTAAATTTTAGCTATACTTATTCTTAAATATAAAAAATTGTAAATCACATATAACTGTCCTGTTTAAAAAATTTCACTCCTTTAGGAACAATAAGAAACATTGTACTTTGGATAATATAATAAAATGTTCTTTGTCATTTTAATACATTTCGGACTTTTTGGAAAGTAATAAATATTTTAAAGAAAAAAAAGTTAAAATAAATTGATCAAAATATGCGTAACACTTTTTGAAAATAATTACAATAAAACCTGTTTTTGCGCGTTAGATAGGGATGCATAAAAAGAAACCGTACAAAAAAAATATTCGAAAATATTTCATAAATACTTACGTATAACAAACAACTCTATCGACATTCTACATAAAAAAAATTTATATGCGGAGGAGAGGGGGCTGGATAAAAAAAAAGTCGCACTTAGAAAATATGTCAATTATTTCCGAAATTTATGAGAAAGTACTTCGAAAAAAAATAAATAATCCAATTACACATGGAAACATTTTAAAAACATTTAATTTCTCATTGCATACATGAAGACGTTTTCAATCACTGTTACTCATCGTAATTTATCTTCTTGTGATGAATTAGTTAAAATTTGTTTTGTCACTTGAAGATACAATTTTAATTGATTTATTTACTGGCACCATTAAGTAAGTGATAAGTTTTTGTGACGACGATCGATTGATCAGTTGCTTATAAACGTCACGGTAACCAGATATGTATGATCGAAGGTCTTTTTGAAACTTCAAATTTCTTCCGGAATTGGTATCTATTTTAAGAAAATGCTTTTCAATTTGTTGGAAAGCTGTATCTTTGCATATATCTTATCCACTCTCAAAGAATCCGATTTTTTTGTCCGTCTTCGTAATCTATCAAATTATTGATAATGGTACTGTCGTAGAAAATTTCATCTTTAGTCAAGCGCGTTGAGAAAAAGCAATGGAAAATGCATAGTCGAGAGACTGTTTATATCAAATGAGTTGAGCATCTTGAATTGTATATATGTACACTCGTGGACAAAAAAAAATTAGCACACCAAGAAATAGTTGCGGGATCGTAACGAAACTTGCCATGATGGTACATGTCAGAGAGATATGCAAATGATTACAAATGCAGCGTGATTGCGCATTACGTATAGCCTGTAGAGGGCATTAAACGTCGTTCTCCGTGGAGTATAAAACAGGTTACACCAAAGCTAGTTTGAGTGTGCTGAATCGTTTGCACAGGAAGAGCTGAGGTAGACATATCATTACGCCATTTTCGAAAACAATATGAACAGCTGTCGCAGTTTGAGAGGGGGAGAATCATCGGCATGATGGAAACTTGGTGGTCAGCTAGGCGAGTAGCTCGTCAATTAGGCCGCTCTGATTGTGTTGTGAGGAGGTGTTGGGACCAGTGAATCCGAGAGATGTTATTTACACAAAGACCAGGCTCAGGACGCCCTCGACAGACCAGCCGTCGAGAAGACCACCACATCGTAAGAATTGCACGCGTACAGCCAACTGCTTCATCGGCCGCCATCCAGGCACAGGTGGCACCTTCACCAGAGGCCTCTGTATCTTCTCGAACCATACGAAGGCGCCTAGCTGAAGGACATTTGGGATCACGGCGCCCATTACGTGTGCTGCCCTTGACGCCCACCCATCTACGCCTCCGTTTGGAGTGGTGCCGCGCACGAGGAAACTGGACTGCAGTGGAATGGAACCAGGTCGTCTTTAGCGACGCGCGCGCGCGCGAGAGAGAGAGAGAATCCAGATTCAATCTCAGCAGTGATGACAGTCACGTTCGTGTGTGGAGACCCCTCGTGAACGCCTCAATCTGGCCTTTGCATTACAGCGACACACCGCTCCCACAGCTGGTGTCATGGTATGGGGTGCCATTGCCTACAATACACGGTCACCCCTAGTATTGATCCGTGGTACCATGACAGCCCAGCGGTATGTCCATGACATCGTGCAACCACATGTGTTGCCGCTCAGGCAGCGGCTCCCAGGAGCCATTTTTCAACAAGACAATGCTCGGCCTCACACGGTAAAGGTGTCACAAGACTGTCTCCGCACTGTTACTACCCTTCCTTGGCCTGCCCGATCCCCAGATTTGTCTCCAGTTGAGCATATCTGGGATCATTTGGGACGGCGAGTTGGGCATCCCACGAGTTTGAACGAACTAGAGGCAAGGTTACAGCAAATATGGAACGAAATGTCTCAAGACATCATACAGAACTTGTATGCCCGATCGTATCGCATTGTGCATTCGCGCTAGAGGGGGTTCAACAGGGTATTAAATCCTCCGCTCTTTTGCCTTTTTCTCTGAAATAAATTATTCTTTTTCTTTGATTTTCTAATCATTTACTTATATCAAAGTAAATGATATAAAATGAGTAAATCTTACGTATGCAAAAGTAAATGAGTAAATCTTACGTATGCAAAATTTCGTTTCATTTTGAAGACTCCTTCTTGGTGCGCTAATTTTTTGTCTATAAGTGTACAATGACAGAAAACATTACAGAGATACCAAAGCCGTTGAAATTTGTATACCGTATAAAAAAAGATCGCACAAAAAAATCGCATAAAAAAGGACCGCACAAAAACAAGTTCTACTGTATGTGACATCTATGTTTATGAAAACGCCAAAGAGCATGCCAACTATTCCTTATTATACAAACGCAGTAACCTTAGCTAAAGAATGCATTTATTCAGCGCTCATCAGGATTATTGTGATTGCTATATAATTATTTATAATAGAATATATTTTCTGAATATCATTCTCAATATAGGAACGCCATTATTATTATTATTAACAATGAAACTGACTCTTTTTAAATGAACTTGCGTTATATAAATCTTTTGCGTATTATTTTAAAAAATAAGTCATATATATATATAGCTCATTTATTGGTAATTAGCATGTGATCAAAATTTATATAGCATTTTCTCTTTATAAACAAATAGTCAAATGACTTTAAATTGTTTTTATTTCTTTATTTTTTATAGCAACTCACAAATAGAACAATGCTCTTGACCTAATTTTAAAAAGAATTTTTTTTATATATATATTTCAAGTTCTCATCCAGTTCGCTACTAGAATTGGGATGTATTTCTTATTCAAACACACACAGCAGTCAAGGTTATTTCTTCGATTATGAGCTCTAATATTTAATAACTGTTATCAAATTGTGAGTATTTTGATAAAAAAAAATAATAAGTTGAATAGAGGAAGGGGGACAGACTGAGAAAAGCAGAATTCCTATTTTTGCTAATCTTTACTTTTTATTTCGTTGTCTCCTCAATTCCAAGGTTTTTTCTTTTCTTTTTTTTAATTGATCAATTTTAAAAGGCTTAAACGTTTGATTCATATTGCCTCTTACATTCTTTTATCATTTTCGAATTTTAAAAAATATTAAGAGATCAACTGAATCCGTTATCTTGATTTATAAGATCCAATTCAAAACATAGTCACGAGATTCGTTAGCAGAAAGAATTTGAATTTTATTGGACCAAAATTCTTGATGAGGAGAATTCCGCTTTTGACTATAGTCAACCGTATGAATATCATGTAACCTTTGTTTTATAAATATTAATTTGGTTTTTTTCTGCTATCAAGGAGCACGTAATTTGTTGATGAACTGAAAGAGAAATCACAGAAACAACAAACAACAGAGAACATAAGTTTTTTTAATGCTTGTCAAAGTGTCATTTTAGAACTTTCTTAAGTATTCTAGGAGTTATTCTGTTCAAGTATTCTACTAAAAAATATTCTATATATATTTATATTTTTAAGCTACTAAGCGTTTGCTATTGTATAACTGTGGCTATTCTACTTTAGCCTGAACTGTCTTGCTATATTCTTATAGACTGTTTAGCATTAATGTTGAATTATAGCATTATATATATATATATATATATATATATATATATATATATATATATATATATATATATATACTAGTAGTCCCGACAGACGTTGTTTTGTACACACGTCTTAAATCCGAAAATTACAATCTTTTTGGAATAAGTTGTAACAATCTGGACCGTTTTGATTAATTTTTTTATAAAGAAAGTTATTACAATACCTGACATCATCACATGTACAGTTACCACAATTCAACCTATCGATTGCGTGTGAGTGAACTATGAACCAAATTGGACATAGAAGCTGTTCTGAATAGAAACTTGTTTTAATTAAAGGGTAAAAAAGATAAAACTCGAGCTATTTTCATAACAGGTATATTTTTTTTAATTCACAAAAAATAAATTTATCGTAATTCCATTGAATATACAATGTTTTTGGTTAATCCTTGAGGGGTATAAACAAACAAATGCGATGGTTTGCCAAACCTCGGACATGCAACATATAATTGGCCGCGCGAAAAGCAAGGGTTTTCTAAATCTAAGCCTCAAATTGTCATTCTTCGACCTTGTGACTTATTAATGGCCATAGCAAATGCCAAGCGAATTGGCAATTGCAAACATTTGAATGGGTAGGTGAGTCTGAAAGAATCGTTGGGATCTGTGGTAGAAGTACAACTTCACCTTGAATTTTGCCGCTCAAAATAGTGGCTTCAAAAATATTGCCCATGATTTTCTATGAACAATCGCGCCCCCTTACATAATTTTGGCGCATTTTAACTAATTGCGATATTGGACCGAATTGTGAATCTAAATCATTCTCGAATCCCCTTGAACCCACACAAAAAATATCCTCCAAATCGGTCCAGCCGTTTAGGAGGAGTTCAGTCACATACACACGCGCAAAAGAATTTTATATTTAAAGATGTATGCCGTATCGTGGTGAAATGAATAGTCTTTCTAATTCTGTAATTATTTTTTGTCAGATTTTAATAGAAAAATTAGAAATAATAGAATTTTAAAAACGGCGAAAATATCGGAAAAAATACCCCCCCCCTCTTCTTTCTTTTTTTCTTTTGTTTTCTTGCCGCGCATTAGCAGAATAAACAGCACACATGGGTAAAACAATCATGCGCTTTAAGGCTTTTAATTAATATCTGTTAAACTAATTGCGAAATTGGACCTAATTGTGAATCTAAACCATTCTTGAATCCACTTGAACCCACACAAAAAAATGTCATCAAAATCGGTCCAGCCGTTTAGGAGGAGTTTAGTCACGTACACACGCACAGAAGATATATATATATATATACAGTCAGGTCTCTTTTTATGCGGATTCTTTTTATGCGGTTTTGAAGTTGTGCGGTTTGTGTTTCAAACATTTGCGGTTTGTATTCCAAACATTTCTAGATTTTTGTTATTATTATTATTTTTTATACTGAGACGTAGATTGTAGTATTCCGAGAATTTCCGTACCTTTTGGTGCTTACGTCTGTGGCTCGGCTGCGACAGTCTTAGATTCGCATTCGTTATTTCAGTTGTATTTCAGTAGTATACCGATACGATATCATTATTTCGAGAAATTATGTTATCTCTTAGAGGTGCCTCGTTCATTTTTATAAAAGTTTCACTTAAATAAGTGTGGCGAATTTAAGTTGCAATATAATAAGCAGCAAATTTTGATTTCTGGATTTAAAGTGAGTGTCGTAAAGTTTTATTTTTCATTAGAAAATCGTAAGTGTAATTTTTTTAAATTTCTTTTCTAAGATTTTATTTGGCCCAATGGAGAAAAAAACCCATCAAAGACAGTCAATTTCGTTGGAAACGAAAATTGCAATTTTAGATCGTTTAGGAAAAGGAGAAGGATCTACGGCTATTGGAAAACATTTTTAATTTAGGCGAACATACTGTCAGAGCAATTAAAAAAAAGAATGAAGCTGCAATAAGAAAATCGGTCATTTCTGGTACAAAATTAAGCACCAAATTTGCATCGTACACAAGGGATGTATTATTAGAAAGAACGGAAAGAGCCATCGCAATTTGGATTGAGGAACAAGTTCAAAGAAGGATTCCTGTAAGTGGTTATTTAATCCAAGAAAAAGCTCTCAATGAAACAGTCAGAACCATCAACTTCCACTTCCCAAGCTAGAAAAGAATTTTCAGCTAGCAAAGGATGTCTAACCGGGTTCTTAAAAAGAAATGCACTTCATTATATTAAGATAACAGGAGACAGTGTGCGACAGCAGATGAAGGAGCAGCAAAAATATTTCCAGAGGAGCTAGCGAAAATTATTGAAGACGGGGACTATTTTGCCGATCAAGTATTTAACGCATCCTTTACATCGCAAAGGATGAAAAAACTGCAAGTGGACATAAAGCAAGTAAAGATCGAGTCATCTTATTACTTTGTAGCAATGCATCAGGAGATCGGATGTTGAAACCTCTCTTAATAAATAAATCTCTTAGACCACGCGCCCTTAAAGGTAAAGATTTAAAACAACTGCCCGTGCATTGGATGGCTAACCCGAAAGCCTGAATGACAACAGCTATTTTTACAGAATGGTTCAATAATTGTTTCGTACCAGAAGTGGAAGCCTATATGAAGGAAAAATCTCTGGATTTTAAAGTTTTATTAATTGTTGACAATGCAGCAAGTCATCCAGAGTTAGAACATCTAAATGTGTTCAACTAGTATTTCTTCCGCCCAATACAACAAGCCTTATTCAGGCATTAGATCAAGGCATAAAAATATTATATTAAAACAACGTACAAATTCATCTTGAATAAACTAGAAAATGAGTCCAAAACAGTGAAAGATGTGTGGAAACAATTTTTCTATTTTTGATTGTTTAATTCATGTTGCATCTGCTTCCGCTCAAATAAGACCTACAATTTTAAATGCCTGCTGGAAAAGATTTGGCCAGCATGTGTGACAGACAATACATCCACTCAAACATCGACGCTATCAGATGAAATAATTAATTTGGCACATGAAATTGGAGGAGATGGTTTTAATACCTTCAGCCACAATGATGTAGATAAATTGCTTGTGGGTGATGCATTAAGTGACAATGATATTATTGATTTAACTTTAGATCTAACTGTAGACGGCGTCGTAGGTCTAGAAGGTGATAATGATGAGGAAGAAAAATCAACTCCCCTCACTGGAAAATTAATTCAAGAAGGTCTTCAACTTTGCAGTAAATTAGAAAATCATTTTCTTATTAATGCCCCCAATTCTGAACGAGCCTCTAAATTACAACGTGAGCTGCAGAACTGCATGTCTGGATATCCTGAACTCTATAAAAAATAAAAGAATCCTCATCGCAAAGTTTAATTACTGATGACATTGTCAGAAAAGGAAGAACTACACAGAACGAGAATGAAGTTTGTGAAAATCCGTGGCCTTTACCGCAAATATCTATTGCAGAGACAGTCTCTTCTGATGATGAAGGTGATTTGGAACCACTTCGCAAACGGTGCAAACCATTATCAGATAGCTATAATGATTAAAAATATAAAACAATGTGTATTACTTTTCCATAAAATAAAATGAATTAAGGTTTGAATACAAGTTTTTTTTCTAGCTTTTGTATGAATTCCTTTCAGACATTCGAAGTAATTTATCATGCAGCCAATTTCTTTCCATTTCTGCAATTTTTTTTTTCATGCGGTTTTAAGTTAATTTTAACTAGTTGTTTTGGTTTTATGCGATTTTAGAAAACTAAGGAACGTATCTCTACTTTTTCCATTCAAGTAATGTCTTTTTTAATGCGATTTTTTTATATGCGGTTTTCGGTAGAACGTATCTACCGCATAAAACGAGACCTGACTGTATATATATATATATATATATATATATATATATATATATATATATATACACACTGGTGTGCAAAAATTAAGGACGAGACGGTTTTTTTTCAATATAACTTTGTACAAAAGCTTTCCAAATCAACACATTTAATACTGTAAGATCCCCAATACGTAAGGACATGTGTAATATGTAAGCAACACTTACTAAAAGAGAAATCAGAGGGATAAAAAGAAGCTTGGTTGAAAAAGTAGCATGGAGCGCAATGCGACTGAAGGCCGAAACATCCCTGTGATGGGTGTCCAGCAAGAAACATCCGGTCTTTAGTAGGGGATATGATCTCCCCTGACTGCTAGGCAGGTTTCACAGCGTCTGCCCATGCTGAGAATGAGGGTGTCAATGAGTTGTTGAGGCATTGCTGCCCATTCGTCTTGCAGTTCAATCGAAGCTCCCGAATCGTTACTGGTGGTAAGGTACGAGCTGCCAAGCGTCTGCCTAGAAAATCCCATACATACTCGATGGGATTGTGATCCGGAGATCGTGCCGGCCAATCCATACGTTCAATATCCTCACTCTCTAAGAGCTGTTCGGCAGCTACTGTGCGATGACATGGTGCATTGTCGTCCATGAAAAAAAGGAACTGCAGACCCATAGCACCTCTAAAAGACGCACATATGGAAGAAGAATCTCGTTACAATAACGGGTCCCCGTTGACTGAACCTGCGTCGAAGATGTGAAGGTCTGTACGACTACCAAGCATGATGCCTCCCCAAACGAGAACACCGCGACCTCCATATCTGTCCCTTTCAATGATGTTCGAGGGATGATTGCGGCTTCCCTTGCTCTCTCCAGATGAGTATGCGATGAGAATCGCTACTCAAACTGAATCTGCTCTCATCTGTAAAGAGTACTCGTCCCCATTCATTGTCTCTCCAATTCCGGTGTTCCCGGCACCACACAGAACGCCTTCTCCGATGGGCAGGCGTTAAAGGTACACACCGTACCAGGGCGTCGTGCAAACAGACCACCACCGTGCAGTCTTCTGGCCACGGTAAAACGCGATATCGGTCGTCCAGTCGCCTGTGTCGTGTGTCTAGCGATTTCTCCCGCTGTCTGCCGCCTGTTTCTTCTGTCCTGTAAGACAATGTACTGGTCATCTGCGGGTGTGGTTCCTCGTGGACGACCACTACTGAACCCCCGGATAGCTGTTCCTGTAGTTTGAAATTGTCTCCAAAGTCGTGAAACGATGCTGTGAGCAATTCGAACTCTGCAGCCACACTTGTCACACTGCGGCCTTCCTCCAACTTCCCAATGATTCGACCTCGGGTAAAAGCATCCAGATGTCGTCTAATAGATTGACTATTC
Organism: Trichonephila clavipes; assembly: GCA_019973935.1. Taxonomy (NCBI): domain Eukaryota; kingdom Metazoa; phylum Arthropoda; class Arachnida; order Araneae; family Nephilidae; genus Trichonephila; species Trichonephila clavipes. The sequence continues at coordinate 316,895 of BMAU01003406.1, read as the reverse complement.
GCCATTTCTCGCTGAGGCAGCAACTCGGTGTGATTTTAACTGCTATACGGCGTGCAATCTCTTTGCCATAAATACTGATCTTACACCGACAACATGCTTTATACTACTCAGACACTCCCCCATTACGTCTACCTGCATATCTGCGCATGTGCTACCGTACATCACCTTACTTAATCTCCTGATTGGTCTTTCTGTCCGCTCTGCCTCTTCGTTCAGCTGATATGCTAATTTTTCGACTTCGTCCTTAATTTTTGCACACCAGTGTATATATATATATATATATATATATATATATATAATGCTATCTTTTTTTAAGATTAGATTATTAAGAGAATATATATATATTCTCTTAATAAATCTAATCTTAAAAAGATATTGGACTTTTCTGACAGGATAGCGAAATAAAACAGAAAGACCAATCCAATCAAACAAAATAATTCATCAGTAATATAAATAGTATAAATTACATCGCTCGGGTTTCTTTTAAAATCCTCATAAAATACTAATCGATAAAATATTTGTTTACATTAATTTCATCACAAATTCTTTTGCTTCTTAAACTAAAAACTAAATTTTATATGTTTAAAATAAAAGGAAAGATATCTCTTAGAATTCTGAATTCGATGAATAGAACTGATTCGAAGAATTTCAAATAACGCTCTAATAAACGACAGACTGTTTTTATTACTCTGCTCCTTTAAATCTAAAACAGTTTTTTCTTTTTAAAAAGAATCATGAAAAATTGCTTTCAGGATCCTTGTATCTGTATTGGGTAATACAAAAAAAGAGAAAAAAACCTTTAAAATTTTCAATCAGAATCTATTCAGAACCTTCAGTTTCTAATCACGGTTTTGATTCACTCAAAAAATAGACTTCTAATTATTGTCTCCCAGGCCTTATTTTTTTGACCTCATCAATAACCTCATCAGAACGAATCTGCTCGATTCATTCATGTTTAATTAAAAGCAAAATCAGTTGCTGAAGCGCAGGCTTGTGTTAGCGTGTCTTTACGTCGTTAAAAGATTCCTCTTGTAGATGAGGTACGGTACTTGATTACTCTAGTCCATTCAGGGTTTATAACTTCCGTGTGGCAAAGGAAAAAACTGTGTTGAATAAAATTCTAAAGAAATTCACTCTGAAAAGAAAAACTTTCTCTTTTCCTAAAAATTTTGAGTACCATCATTGTTTTAAATGAACTAATGTGGTTAAGGCGCCAATGTTTTTGATGCATTGAATTCAATAACAGATATACGTAAGCTCGCGTGCATGTACGTGAATTAAAAAAAAAGATATATGACTTTCATTTGAAATTGATTTAATAAATATTATGTGTAGATTTATTAAAAATAATAAATTAATAGTAGGTGCTGATTGCTTCATTATTGAAATTTTGATTATTCATATCTAGTTTTTCAATTAAGGCGAAATAGAAATTACCTGAATAAAATTAATAAATACGAATATATAAAATACGATTCAAAATGGTAATACTTTTTTTATCGTGTTGACATTTTCAAAGGCTATTTGAAAGATTATTTTCAAAAAGAAAATTAGTAACTAACAAATTACTTAAACGTTTTGTCAAATTACGTACATTGCCCCAAAGTAGAATTTGTGACTTTTGGCCTTTGATATTGAATGTTGAATTATACTATAAAGTTATATATTGAACTATTTATAAATATGCCGTAGTGTTAGAACATCTTTACTCGTTTTGAGATTAATAGATTACAATTGTTTTGTTTAGTATAATCAAACATTTTTATTTGTCAAGTCACATTTGTCAATTGTGGGATGTTTCCAAATAAAAGCCAAAAATAGATTATCTAATTCTGTTGGGTTTATATTCTGTATTGCATATTAATTGATTAAATAAAATGTTAAATAAAAACCAAAGAGGTATGGAATATTTTTCTGTGTTCAAAAGAAAAATAGTAATTTAATAAGGCAGCATACAATATTGATGCTAAGCAGACAGTTTGAAAAAAAGGATAATAGGCTATAGTATATAATGCATATATTAATTATCACAATAAAGTAGTCTAATTTTCTATAATTAATTAGTCTTATGGTATAAAGTAGCAAAATTTGGAAGCTAGTGTTCCTATCTTATATTTCAATGAAAAATATAGAAGAAATTTGTCGTAAATACCAATCAGTTTATAGTTACATAGATATTGCTTAGTTCTTTAAGTTTCCGAGGTGAAAGAGGTACATACCTTCTACAGAATATTCGTTGTAGCTGTGTTATTCTAGGCCTTTCTCTTAGATATTCCTGTTAGTGACGCATGCTAGTTGTTGTGTAGGTTTTGAGATGCCAAACAACTCATGAATCTACATCCTTCGCAATAAGGTAAAGCAGAGAAGGTCAACAAACACATTTCAGCAAGCCATTCTTGGGTGGATAAAATCATCACCATGTAGATTGACTAATGGTTACAATAAGAGATAAATGCAAAAGAATTTCTGAATGTATTATAGTATTTGGTAAAAAAAGTATATCATTGAGTTCCTCATTATTAAAGTAATAGCTAAACACCAGATGTATACTAAACCATAGCGTTACTTCTGAAAGTTACGTTAAGGGTCAATCAATTTACGCAAATATTTACACGTAATATAACAACAAAGTAATGCTTAAAAGCTTGAAAAAGTCTTTAGATTTTAAGCATTTTGAACTGATTCCTATGTCAATGTTGTTCTTCACATATGCAATAAAGAATTCAGAGATGTAATACAATTACATTTGATGTCCATGACAACGAACACAAAATTAAATGTTTTTCATTTGATTCTTATCTTTTGTGAGTTGATCAAGCTTGTGAATTAAATAAATGATACATTATATCATATTTTTGTATCATAAATAAATGAGAAAATAACCATTAAACTAACTAATGATGGAATTATTGATCATATGATACATTTCATTTATTAGTTGCATAATTCATTACCAGAAAAATAAATGTTGCTAATCATCTTAATTTATTCGCTACAAATATCTAGTTCCGGCCTAAAAAAAATCACATCATTATTATGATCATCACTTTCTTTCCTGCTTTATCTTGTAGATACTTTATCTTCATCATCCTACAGTTCAATGACCTTATGAGTATTATTTTCGTTTTACTGTTGACAAAAATCGTATCTATTCGGAAAATATAAATAAATGTTGGGAAATACCGGTAAAACGAAAATTCTATGAAGATTATTTCCCGTTGACACATACGCTGTTTACCAAAATTTTCTAAATGAGTAAATTATTCCAGTGGATGAAATGAACACTCATTTTAAACGAAAAGTAGATGTCGAAAATCATGCTTAGAATTATAATTACTGAGTAAGCTCATTTTTATGATGAAGATGGGATATAAATGAGAAAAACTAATTTTCGTTGTTATTTTTTCCTTATGACTATGAATATCTGTAGCACTACCTGAGTGAAAAAATATGATAAATGTAAAGTTAACTTCACGAAAAATGAAATTAACATCGAATGGGGGGCAGTGTGTATCCTGCTTTACGATAATTAAGACTTATATTAAAAAATAATGTTAACTTTATCTTAAATTTTAAAAATTTGAAATTTAATAAACTGAATTTGAATCTTTTTGTGAATTTTGACTAAATATTTAAAAAAATACTTACAGTTTTTTAGAAATATTTTTTAATTTATCGCAAATTAAGGATCGAATAATTTTACAATTTTCGCTTAGTTAAGAATTGCTAAAATTTTTGAAAATAGCTTTAACTATAAATATTGACTTTATCACTCAAATTTTAGAATTTTGAATTGTATTAAACTAAATAATTAAAAAATACTTAAAGGCCATTGGAAATTTTTGTAATTTCTAGCAAATAAAAAATCGAATAATTTTGCAATTTTCTTTAAATTAAGAATTGCTTGAATGGAGACATCAGTATAATTTAGAAAATTGCATTATTTTACACACACACACACACACTCAAATTAGATTAAAATCACCATTTAAAAAGCAGTCGTGGATCTATCGAGTGTTTGCCTTGCTAGAAATTCAGATTCGAAGTATTATTTTAGATTCCATTGTAAGTAATATTTATTACACTTATTACATTAATGGATATTTCAGAATATATTATTAACAATTTAATTTTTTATTGAATGTATTTCTTTATACAACGAGTCTTCGTGCTGCTTCGAAGAGTGACAATTTAGTTTTTCTAAAAAAAGTAACCTGATAAACCTAAAAAGAGAAATCGAGTAAAGAAGCATTAAAAGTTTTGACTATGAATATGAAATAGAATATCGATTATAACTGCAATCATTTCAAAGATTAATGGACCTAAATCTATTGAGGAATTCCATGGTACCTTTCAGAGCATGGTTATTCATCTCAATACACAGATGAGCTCAAAAATGATGAATGACGCGATAAAAATCTATAAATGAAGTAATTGCTTCAAGTCATCATTGAGTATTCTGAGACTGTCCAAACGGAATTATGTTTATTTATGCATTGGAAGAAAATAATATTCATTTTAGAAATTAACTTATGAACCTAACATTATAGTTGGTAAAGTTAATCTCTCTTACCTAAAGTTAATGAAAAGTAGTGTATAGAAATAATTGCATCCTGTTTGTATTGCGAATCTTTTAAATATTTCGACAATATTGAAATAAAACCTCCACTTCACACATAATACTTTCAAGAAATGATGTAGATGAAATATATAATAAATTACCTTTATATATATATACATGTTCTATAAAAATTTTAGATAGACACCGATATATTTTGTAAAGAACAGAAACCTTTTTTAAAGAACTGTATAATTAAATTTAAATTATAATTTTCATGGAATTCAGTGCAAATGTTTCCAGGAAGTTTTATTGTGTTGAAATACCCAGTAGCGTAAAAGTCACCTTTTCTTCTTTTTTAGGAATCGAAAATTCAAAAAAAAAATGTTAATGCTTTAGTAATCTGTTATTATATATTGATTTACAATTTATTTGTTTGAAGGTTCGTAGAAGAATAACTCGTTTCTTTTTCCTAATTGTAGATTAGTGTGAATAATTCTTGAATTTTTAAAATTGATTACACCTTCCCTATAATGTGCATTTTTCCGGACTTATAATCATTAATTTTACTGGTTTGCTTATTTAAAGATAAGAAAATAATTCTTGTATAAGTTATTTTTTCTTCATTATGCTAATCCAACACAAATTATCAAGAATAGTTATATCAATTTAAGAAAATAAATATTGCTGAGTTTTAGCTTTTTCAATCACTTATAATATCATCATTTTTATTGAAAAAATACATATTCGATTAATTTTTTACGGTAAGAAAATAGCATTGTTTCTTTTCCTTTTTTTTCTTTCTGTTCTTTTCTCTGTATCATATCTATCATTTCTTTTCATTTGAAACAAGTCTTACGGAAATCTCTACAGTTTCTAATCAATTTCTACCTTGATTTCTTTGTATGTTCTTGTTTTTATTTATGAAAGGAAAGAAAAATTCAGAAGAGTTTTATCGAAATTAGAGAAAAATTAATCTTAATACACATCTCTCCTATTGAGTTTTGTATTCGTACTTTAGAATTTTACAAAAAAAGTCATTAAAATACTTATGCGTGTGTTCTTGCGGTCATACAATTAACTTAAGGTATTCTTAGTTATTTTATTAACAGTTATTTTATAAGAGTTAAGATCTAAGAGAGATGTATTTGAAGAGTGCCTAACTGGCCTTCCACTCTCTAAATCTCTACAGCACGCCACTGGGAGAACTTTTAAGCCTTGACATATTTAACGTCCCATTACTCAATAAAAGCAAAGCCTAACACTGGGCTGCCATAATAACTCAGATTGCAATTCGAGTGATTACAAATTTTTCATTTTCTTCCCAAAAATAACAAATAAAAATGCAAATGTTATAAACACTAATTTCCTCTGTGGAAAAATTTATGTTATGGAAATTTTGTTTATTATCGTAAAATACGGCGTATAACGAGCACCCATACTTTCAAGCTGTATTTTTTAATTTTTAGGTATATTCACCGCATAACGCCCATCCCCTTTTTTACGAAGGAACCTGAAATGTGCGTATGCAATGCTATTAGAGGTTTATTACATGCTTTTGGAAAAATAGTAAACTTCTAGAATTGCAACTCTTAAGTTCGTAAAATAATTCAGAGCTTTAAAATAAACAGCATTTCGATATATGCAAAAGTCTATTTTTTGTTTTACTCTCATTTCTTTTTATTTTTGAAGCTGTCATTTTTCCCCCTCTGTGTCTCTTTAAAAACACGCATTTGAGAGATTTAAAATCCTTTAATAATGGATTTTCTGCACTATAATGTTCGATGTTCATATTTATGCATTTCCTGTTACGTATTGTCTTTCCCTCAATTTTGATTTATTTTTTATTTTACGCTTTTTTTCCTTGGCTGTTCATTAAACAGAGAATCGAAAATCGACAAAAAATTTGCCAACAAAGAACTTACAACGTAACGTTACCAAAATATTTATTCTTCTCTTAAAATTTGAGATAAAATCTATTTACATTCACTTCCGTGTTGTTTCGCGTTTTATTATTGTCGTGTGTTTTTTTTAGTTTGGCGACATCACGTGAATATCATCGCTAATTCCTCAACTTAGATTTAAGTTCATTAAACAGATTGAAGTTATGAGAAAGAGTTTGACTTGGAAAAAATTTCTTTTGATATTTTGACTACTTAGGCTGCCTTTGCGCAATGTTAGAGAAAGAACAACAAATCAGACGTTACTTCTCTGTTAGAAAAAAGTGTTCTAACATTATAACTTCGTCATCCAATAAAAAGAACAGCATGTTTTATTATTCTATTCATTTTTATCCGAATTGATCATTTTTTTTCTACAATAAAATGTGTTCAGTGTTTGTCTTCTACTATACTACTAATGATTTGCATTCTAAAAAAATTATTTATTTATTGAATATTTTGGAAACATAGTATCATAAACAAATGTATGAATTACTTTGCAATTTTTCCCGAAAATTGTTACATTGTATTTTCTCGCTCAGTTCAAGAGATCTTTTACATTATTATTTCGCTGTCCAGCAAAGGTGAAAGAATTAATCTTTTGCTTTTCTTGCTAATCTCTCTCCCTCTCTATTTTGCTTTCCGTTCAAAATACACTCAATCCGGTCGTTTTTGTGACATCCAAAATACTGCAACAGATGTTACAGATTATATCGATTTTTTCTTACTTTCCCCTAACTGTTACATAGCATATAGATTAGGTTTACTTAATCCGAATACTCTAGAAAAAACTTGGTAACAGATTTAGAAAGTTCGTACGGATATATGAAATGTTTTCTTTTTTCCTTCTAAAAATAGTTGATGATAAAAGAAGGAATAAATGCCTGATATATCATGCACATTTCGTTTTGCGTTTTTCTCTTTTGAAAAATGCTACTATTAATAAATTTCACACAGTAAATATATATTTTTTCCTCTAAGCAATTTGCAAATTTTCTTAGATGATCAACCTGACAGGAATTTTTCTATCAGATTTTTGTTTTGTTTTGTGTACCGTGTTTATTAGAATCTAAGCCACCATCGATTCTAAGCTGCACCCCAAATTCTCAACAAGTTTTTGTGAGAAATGAAAAATAGTGTAAAATGGTTTATCGATACCCAATTTTTTTTTTACGAAATTAAAAATAAATTTAAAATTATAACTAATAAAAAGTGAATAATTAGTTATTTTATACCAGTATTACAAACTTTTAAATGCATACATGAATTTGTAGTTGTTCTAATTGCCCCGTACAACAATTTTTTTTTCGATTCTAAGCCGCCCCTGATTTTCAGTAGCATTAACACTGGAAAAAAATTGCGGCTTATATTCGAGTAAAGACGGTATATACCTTAGTTGAACTACCGTTACACCAATGAATGTTTCATTCTTTTTTTATAATAGCTAGACAAATTGTTAAAACTTAATTTCATTTCAAACAATTTGCAACTTTTCAAGTCTTAAAACATAAAGTAATTTTAAAAGTTTAAAAAACTAAGCTTTTGTTTTCAAATTTTCATGTGTCCATAGTTTAAAAGCTTGCCCTCTAATTTTTATAGTTTAAAATTTTCTTGTATTGCTAAAAATGTAGACGTTAATAACTAAATATAAACAACAAGATCAATTAAATCTCAAATTACAATGTATATAATTCTTGCTGCATATAATACCATTCATAATTATATAGATTCCTTCAGTAAAAGTAAATGTTTGATTAATAAAACCAGAAAAGTATTTAAATCTCGAATCTTTTACTATCATTATAGATTGCACTCATCATCACTATTATAGCTCATTTTACAAAATAAAATTAAAGAAATATATATATATTGAGAACTTTTATTTAAAATAATCATTTTTACTTTTGTCATAACAGCGATTTGATTGTGTAGTGACAAAAAAATACGATTAAGATTTTACTTAACGACAGTGGCTTAACGTGCACCCCCGTAACAGGATTCTATGGGGCCCAAAGCTTGATATAGTTTTGCAATCCTTTGCCAAAACCTAATTTTGCAAGGGGCCCTAATATTCTCCGTTACGCCACTGCTTAACGACGTCATCCAACTCAGTGAATTAAATTTAAATATGCTTTGAAAACATATTGGTTACAGCTGCAAGAAGTATCCTTTTATTTGAAGGCTTTGTGTGTGTGTGTGTGTGTGTGTGTGTGTGTGTGTGTGTGTGTGTGTGTGTGTGTGTGTGTGTGTGTGTGTGTGTGTGTGTGTGTGTGTGTGTGTGTGTGTGTGTGTGTGTGTGTGTGTGTGTGTGTGTGTGTGTGTGTGTGTGTGTGTGTGTTTCTGCGTTCCTCCCTCCCTTTAATCTAAAATAAAGCTACGCGCACAGCGTTTCGCAATCGTATAGCAGATTTCTCATCCCTACCAACAATAGATGGCAGCACGAGTCATCTTATACTATCACTGGTGGAAGACACAAGTCAGTTTAATCATGATCTCCTATCATTCCGGAAGCAGGACGGATGCCTCTGTTCCGAACGGGTTATAAGGAAGTATTCTTACTCATCAAGTATTTTTTCTGTTTTTTTTCCTTTTCTCCTGATTTTTTTCTCCTTCATTCTCTGTTGTTTAAAGGTGAAGCTTCTTTTAACATTCTCGATCAATTTCTGAAATTTCCAGTCATTGATAATTTTTGTAACGCGTGGTTTTATTTCCGTAAACATTAGTCATATGTCTCATCTTTAATTATGTTTATACAACTTAGTCGTCGCATTTAATGAAAGAGGAAACGACTCTCTCTCTCTCTCGGAAAGGAATTATTTATTTCTTTAAGCCAATTTCTTTTCTTTCCTTGCATGAGAAATTTCGAAAGTATATATTTTGTTCAAAATTTTCATTCATACCTTTTTCGGGTTGTTTTCGTATACTTGACATAAATTGCATGATGGGAAGAAAACAACGGTGTTTTTCTTTTTTTTAACGCGGTTGTGTTTGAATCTGTAAATGCACATTGACATTTTTTGTAAATTGAATGCGTTTTTCTGCAGTTTTTCTAGTAAAGTGAATAAATATATTTCTATATTGCTTGCTGGAAAAGTGATTTTAAATATTGCGTGTTATGTTCAATTGATTTATACAATCCGAAAAATTGGTATTCGGTTTAAGAGTAATTCCTTCTTAAATATTTTATATTTTAAAATCTCATAGAGTCAGTTTTAAAAAAAAAAACATTTTTTTGTACAGAAATTATTATTGAATGATAATAATAAAGGGTGTTTTTTTAGAGGTATAGAACTTTAAATTGCATTAAAACAACGATGTATTATTCGATTGACATGAATTTTTTATTCGAAAGATAGTCTTGTGGCATTACATTTTAAATATGATTTCTGGCATAGGACTGCCAAGGCTGGCTCGGATGTAGTCCAATCTGGACGTCCAATTTTCGATGACTTTTTCCAACATTTGTGGCCGTATATCGGCAATAACACGGCGAACGTTGTCTTCCAAATGGTCAAGCGTTTGTGGCTTATCCGCATAGACCAATGACTTTACATAGCCCCACAGAAAATAGTCTAGCGGTGTTAAATCACAAGATCTTGGAGGGCAATTCACAGGTCCAAAACGTGAAATTAGGCGGTCACCAAACGTGTCTTTCAATAAATCGATTGTGGCACGAGCTGTGTGACATGTTGCGCCGTCTTGTTGGAACCACAGCTCCTGGACATCATGATTGTTCAATTCAGGAATGAAAAAGTTAGTAATCATGGCTCTATACCGATCACCATTGACTGTAACGTTGTGGCCTTCATCGTTTTTGAAGAAGGATTCCACCAGCCCATAAAGCGCACCAAACAGTCAGTTTTTCTGGATGTAACGGTGTTTCGACATACACTTGTGGATATGCTTCACTCCAAATGCGGCAGTTTTGTTTGTTGACGTAGCCATTCAACCAGAAGTGCTCTTGATCGCTAAATAAAATTCGCTTGTGAAAATCGGGAACAACGGCAATCTCGTTTTGGGCCCATTCGACGAATCTACGCCTTTCTTGATGATCGTTTTGATGAATTGCCAAACCAAACTGAGAATAAATCACTTGACAGCTGTTCAATCGGTCGCCATCTTGGAAAGTAATGCCAACTTAAACTTCTATACCTGGAAAAAAACACTCTTTATAATAATGTATATTATGCATGTATAATATTATATAATATATAGTCAATAAATACAAATATGTTGCATCAAAATTCCAATTTTTAATGCGTATAATTCAAATTAATAAATCGTTTCTATAGATTATTTTTTTCAGTTACATACGCACTTTATTCGGTTTTGTGATTATTTGTTAGATATTTATAAATTAATTTCACCCTTTCCTCCAAATTTATATCTTTTCGCCTTCTCGTTTATGCAAATAAGCATTACTATACATGTATAGGAATTATAGGTTCTCATTTGTATCGTAAACTCTTGAACTACTCGCAAAACTCGTTTAGTTTCATTTTATCTGTATATTGTTCTGTTTCTTTAAAAACATTAAATCTTAATTTTGATATATATATTCATAAATGTGCATTTGTTTTTTTTGTTCGAAATGTGCGTATATGAGTTTTGCTTAAATCTATATCGATAATTTTTCTCTATAAAAAATTAACTTTTAACTAAACATATTTTTATAAAATAATCTTTAAAATAAATCTTTGCTTTCATCATTTCATTATTCGTATTAGAAAATTATTTTTATTTTATTATTAATTTATTCTTAGAAGCTAAACAATAACTAAATGATTGTTATACATATGAAATCAGTAAGTTGTGTTGTATAATTTTTAAAAAAGAAGTCAGCTTTTAAAAAATAGCTTTCTAATTAATTAAAATCTGTAACAAAAATACCTTTGCTAGTATAATAATTATCGCAAAATTATAATATTTTTTTTAAAAATATTAGCGCAATTACTTGAAAATCACTTGTAGAAATATGTGCTAGGATGAGAATATTTTTAATTAAATTATTCGTGTGTGTGTCTTTTCTATACTTATTTTATTTTTCTCTTTTTTTTAATACTTCTCAACTTTTCGTTATAAATTTCACATTAATGAGAAAAGAAAAGGAGTTTGTTATTTATCAATGCGTTTACTCGGTATAATTATTAATTTAGCAATTAAAAATGTTATGAGTTTTAAGAAAAAACTTTCAGTGAACTATAATAATTATTAATTTTTTCCTCTATTTGTATAATTAATTAAAGTCAAACATACTGTACACAATCTCTTATTTGTTGCTTTATGTTCAAAAGTTCTGTTTACGAGCTGTTTTCAACTGCATAGATGAATAATTATAATTAATGATCATCTCTCTTAAGTTTATTTTTATATTAATATTTTGTCTATATACTTCTATACCAGTATCTATTTATCTCAAATTAAATTCAACTAATTTTAAAAAAAGACAGTTATAAACAGAATAAAAACTTAAGCTTCCGAATATTATTATTAATTATATTCATTTTTAACGCAATAACGGTCGCTAATAATTTTTATCTATTATAAAATTAAATTAAATTTAAGATAAATTTGGGCAGAAGCTTTTAGAAGCAGACTATAAATACCTCTTTGATAAGAGTTTTTGATGTTATATGGATTCCCCACAATAGAGCCGAGGAAAACCTAATTTTAATACGAATAGAATAGAAATTATTTTTAATCGAAGCCAAGTTACGAAAGAAAAAAGAAGAGAAAGCTTGTAAAAATTTCTTCTTTGATCAGATGTACGTGAATGCTTCTTATTCCAGTATTTTTTTTGTCACAAAATGAATTTTAATAGACTACATTAAAAGGGTAATGTGTGTTGTGCTCTCTCTCTCTCTCTCTCTCTCTCTCCGAAAAGAAAACTATTTTGAAAATCTTCCAATTTTAATATGCAATAATAATAATAATAACAATATAAATAAATAATAATGGCTATATATATTTTAATCTAGTAATTATAATTATGTGAAATGCAATAGAAAATAATTGATAATAATTTTTATTAACTCAGGCCATTTCATTGTTTTTGTTTTAATTGTATTAAAATTAAGAGTAATTATGTGATATTATTCTATTATTATTTTATGAAAGAAGCATGTTAATAAATATGAATTGATTAAAATTAATATGGAAAATGAGCGTAAAATTAAACTATAAATTATTTCTAAAAGGCTCAACGGTTTTAAGAAACCGTTGAGTTTTTTAGAAATAATTAGACTCTATACAATTCGAAGGTCTTGCCATATTACTTCAAATGTGCCAAAAAAATTATTAATTATGGTATTCAAAAGAGTTTTGATTATTTGTAATTTTGACTTGTAGAAAAAGTTTTATTCTGTGTGTGTAGATAGTAGTTTACAATATATCTAACAGCAGATTTGCTCAATATCTGTAGAGTTGTTAACATATACGGAGAGCAAAGGTTCTAGGTATCCGGAATTTTTTTTTAATTCGAGGTGAAGGATTTCCTGAATAATTAGAGAGGATCGTATTTCTTGATTTAAGAGTTTGTTAGATAAAGAGTTTTATCTAGAGGACATATATTTGAAGACCTTATATGTCCTTCAAGGTGTCTGTTAATGTCCATTTTAGTCGACGTGAGAGCCCTACTAAATCAACAACATTTATACTCAATAATTCGAAGGTCTTGCCATATTACTTCAAATGTGCTGAAATATTTTGGCCACTTTTTTTCTCGAAAAATTATAATACTCCCTTCAGATTTATTTGTTTTGATGCTACATTTTTAACAAAAATAAATAAAAAACCATTTATTATATTCGAATCATTCGCTAATTGTTTCCATCTTACCTAGTAACCAATTCTTTGATTCGCTTAACGATTTCAAGCACGTTGAGTTTGTATCTAAATCTATGCGATGTATTTTTGAAAAGTTTTTATAAAATATTTCAAGCAATCTTTCTACAAAATCCACTGGGGCCACTGAAAACCCGCCGTGTAGAGAACGCCGCTGCACTCTCAGACGTCCACCTGTTGGTGTGGAAGTTCGGATGGGAGGGTTCAAGCTCAGGTGTCGTCCTCGCCACTTAACCATGGATCAAAATTACGAGGTCCGTCGCCAATAGCTCTCGTGCAGCTTTATTGTGTGACGTTAATAAGACTCTTCCTCCTCCCCCTCTCACACTTTCTCTCTACAAAATCCGCAGAATAATAATCTCTATAAAGATGATTATTAAAACTCAAAAAATCTTAAAATAAAAAAAAGTAATTTCTTTGGAAATCTTGTTGTTTTAGCTGAACAGTGCGACGTTAGCTGAACAGTGCGACGTTAATATTCACTCGTTCCAAAAGATACAGTACAGTAGTTTTAATTATTTTTATACGTAAAAAAGCAATATCTGCCTATTCAATTAAAATTATAGCATTATAATTAACTACTAACCACAAACAAATTTTGAAAATTTGTCCAAATGATGCAGTGTGAAAGAGAAAGTTTATTTACTTTAAGTATCAGAACTGATAAAAGCATTTATTTGGAAAAAAGATCAATTTCTTACTACCAAATGTGCATAATAAAATGTTAAAAAAACATTAAAATAAAGAGAGATTTATAACAACCTCTCCCTTCAAAACTTAGTTTGATTCTGAAATAAAAAAAATAGGCATTATATCAGAGGAATTAATTAGAAGCGAGCACCTTGCGTAGCCAAAACAAAAATGGTTTTTCACAAACAAAAGATAGATATATGCAGACGTGGTTTTTTTTTTGCAGCGCATGCCAGAATTGCTAGCAGATGACAGAATTTTTTCCTACTTACTTGACAAATATCGTTATATTTTGGACACTTCATACAATATCTTTATAAATTATAGTTTATGCTATAAATTATAGCCTATGTGCTATTCTGATGTATAAGCTATATTACTGTAAAGTTTCATTAAAATCCATTCAGTAGTTTTTGCGTGAAAGACCCACAAAGATTTTCACAAACTTTCACATTTATAATATATATTAGATAGATTAGATAGTATAAATTTGTACTGTGTTCTACACATACTATTTTAATATTTTTTCTCTCTGAATTCTAAAAGTATGCGTTAAGATAAAAAACTTTTTCGCTATTTATAGATTTACCCTAGCATTTAAAACCACTATACAAAGTTCAATAAAACTTATTTATGGACAGTATACAACAAAAATATAGCGTCGAATTAGTGTATAGTACGCTGAGTAAAAATATCGAACGATGATTTTGTAATAATCATGCAACCGCTTATAAAAAATATCACACACAAAAGATCGTTAAGTATTTAAAAGTATAAAAATCCAATATATCGGTAGTAGACATTAAAAAAAGTTTATAGCTTATAAAGTTTTGCGAAAGAAAGAAATGTTACTTTATTTAATATTTATTTTATTAGTTCTTCTTAACGGATATCTAAGCTTTATAGTAGAGGGAACTGTGATGCATGTTTTTGTAACAAAATAAAATTGGTGTACCTTTTGAACACGTTAGTTCCTCAACGTTAGTTTTGCTGACAACTTTTGGTAATTGGTATCTGAAGTTGAAATATATTTAACTACTTCGTGTAAAAATATCGGTTATTTTGAGCCATGGTCAAGTAACGAGGAAGATGCTTGAGCTGTCAACCCCCTCTCCGAACTTCCACACCAACTAGAGGACGTTTGAGCCTCGACATATTTAACGTGCATCGGCCCCTCTTCACGCCGGATTTTCAGTGGCTCGAACCCATGACACGACAGCCACGAGTCCATTACCTTGACCACTAGGCTACCCCAGTCCCTAGTGAAAAGAAAGACTATGCGATGTATATATACTGTGCCTTCACTTATTTTGCTAACGTTACATTTAAACTGCAATTTGTGTTTACCAGGTAAATGTCTCGTATCAAGAAAAAACAAGAGTGAGGGTTATATTTAATTTGCACTGTAAAGCTGCACAAGTGCTATTGGCGACGGACCTTGTGATTTTGAACCACGCTCAAGTGACAAGAATGACACCCGAGCTTGCACCCCCTCTCCTAACTTCCACACCAATGGGAGGACGTTTGATCCTCGCCCGATTTAACGTGCAACGGCACCTCTACACGACGGGTCTTCAATGGCACAAAGCTCAAACTCATGACACGCCACTAGGCTACCGTAGCCTTCAAGAAAATATATCATTACATTGGTGTTTAATATTTTATCATCTTAAACATTAGATTAAAACATTGTTACTCCTTATTTCAATTGATACATTTTTATTCGTTATTTAAGCTGAAACATTGTTATTCATTATTTAAATTGAAACATTGTTATTCATTCTTAAAACCTAAATCATTGAATGTAATGAGCGATTTTTGTTTATGATTTCTTAATTAATACGGAATTCGATGAAGTTATGTGCAGACATTCTGTTCGTTCTACTTCCCCGTCACATAAAAATCAGCTCTCTCTTTTCTTAAATTTGTACATTCGATTTCTGAAGTCATGAAAACTAAATTTCTCATCATTAAAATGGGATTTTTTCACGATATAAAAAAAAATTAGCAACATTCTTTTAATATAAAAATGTAATCCTCATTATTATCATAAGCTTTATTTCTTTTAATTACTTTCAAAAATATATCATCTTTTCTCTCCTTATCTGAAATTCTGTAAAAAATTGCATCTTAGTGTATCAATATAATCCCTCACAAATAATCTCGTTCTATAAATCAAAGTAATCTTCATTCCACAATCTTATTATTAAAAATGTTTTAACTTTTTATGAATATAGACTATTGTTTTGAATATTATTCATAAATATATTATAGTATTTATTATAACAGATTATGATTATAAATTATTATTATTCTATATTGTCACAATACGCGAGTATTATCGGGCTTTTAAATTAAGAGGATAATAAGAAACCAATCTTGACAATGTGTGCGGATTAGACTACTTTGTTGTGGTTTTAACCCCCAAAACAAGCAAATAATAATTTTTTAAGAAATTAGATCTATATATATATGAATAAAACCCTATGAATTCTAGAAAAACTTCAGAAGTTCATAAAAACATATTTATTAAAAGCAAAAAAATATTTTTAAAAAAAAAAATATATATATATATATATATATATATATATATATATATATATATATATATATATATATATATATATATATATAAAGGGTGTTTTTTAGAGGTATAGAACTTTAAATTGCAATAAAACAACGATGTATTATTCTATTGACATGACTTTTTTTTTATTCGAAAGATAATCTTGTGGCATTACATTTTAAATATGATCAAGCAAGGCGTAGAATCCTCGAATGGGCCCAAAACGAGATTTGTTCCCGATTTTCATAAGCGAATTTTGTTTAGCCATGAAGCGCACTTCTGGTTGAATGGCTACGTCAACAAACAAAACTGCCGCATTTGGAGTGAAGCTAATCCACAAGTGTATGTCGAAACACCGTTACATCCAGAAAAACTGACTGTTTGGTGCGCTTTATGGGCTGGTGGAATCCTTCTTCAAAAACGATGAAGGCCACAACGTTACAGTCAATGGGGATCGGTATAGAGCCATGATTACTAACTTTTTCATTCCTGAATTGAACAATCATGATGTCCAGGAGCTGTGGTTCCAACAAGACGGCGCAACATGTCACACAGCTCGTGCCACAATCGATTTATTGAAAGACACGTTTGGTGACCGCCTAATTTCACGTTTTGGACCTGTGAATTGCCCTCCAAGATCTTGTGATTTAACACCGCTAGACTATTTTCTGTGGGGCTATGTAAAGTCATTGGTCTATGCGGATAAGCCACAAACGCTTGACCATTTGGAAGACAACATTCGCCGTGTTATTGCCGATATACGGCCACAAATGTTGGAAAAAGTCATCGAAAATTGGACGTCCAGATTGGACTACATCCGAGCCAGCCGTGGCAGTCCTATGCCAGAAATCATATTTAAAATGTAATGCTACAAGATTATCTTTCGAATAAAAAAAATTCATGTCAATCGAATAATACATCGTTGTTTTATTGCAATTTAAAGTTCTATACCTCTAAAAAAAACACCCTATATATATGTCTGATCTATAAAGTAACAAAGTTCATAACTGATTGGTTGCTTTCACCTACGTATATTATAATTAATTAAATAATAATATGTTTTTTAAAGTGAGAAACGTGTTTCGCAGCTTTAATTTTGCTGATGTTACACTTGCATTCTGAATAAATATTTAATTAATTTTTTAAATCGATGCACAATGAAACAGAATTAAACGTAGAGAGAGATGTCTTTATAACAAGTTTTGTAATATTTAAAAAAAAAATATTTTTGAGCATCAGATTTATTGACTGAAATCAGTACAATGTGTAAGATCTATAACATTTATATGGATGCTGATTATGCTGATTAGACTAATCTTAAATCAGAAGCTCGTTATTCTACAAACAAATGTTTTTTCTTTCAAATGGGGCTCCGGATTGAAAATTACCATTGCAGACCAAGAACATTCTCTGGGAGTTGGTATCATTTTTTAGTATGGCACCCGTTAAGTGGATACCAATTGCCACAATGTAATTCTGATGCCCAGTTTCCGCCCTAGAGGGAAGCGTCTAAGCTCTGACGTTGCGAAATTGTACAAGGAATTTAATTTTACCTAGAGCACCTAAGCCAAACAGGCCCACTAATCATACGACATGGACGTTGTGGATTTTTGCATCATGAAAATCCACCTACTTCGGCCGGGTTGCGTCCGCAAACTTGTGCGTACAAGGCCGCCTATCCAACTACGCCGCCTAGCCGGCAAACAAATATTTAGTAACACATTAGCGTAATAACACTAATAATTATAAAAGAAATGCATTTCAAGAATGACATATGCTCGTACATTCAACTTGGAAGATTACCATGAGAGTTTTAAAGCGTAAACATTTATCGTGACTGCTTTGTCCAGGGTCTCCCTTGCAAGAGAATGTACAAGTGTGGGGGTGACGAACGCAGCGCCGACAAATGGGTTTGGACACCAGAGATTTTATATAGCGGGGTCATATAACGCATGTTAAATATATCCTCAGTAGCCTCAAAATCACTGGCGTTGATTAGAGAGAGTGGGGGTCCCAGAATTAATTCATATGTCCCTATTAGCTCTCGTGTTGTTTTTAGAGCGACATTCAATGTAAACCAACTAATCATTCAGAAATATTGTGAACTAACTTAATTTCAATGTTTTAACGTTTTTCTGTTTATCAGTAGAATCAATTTTTGTATCATTGTATTGCAGGTGTTCGATTGTCATAGGCAATGCCGTTCATAGCGGATGACAACTTGTGGTGTCAAGATGCATCGGGGAAGACAGTAGATCTCTCATGGCTTGTAAGTTTATTTCCCATTTTAATCGATAATTCGGTAATAATAAAATTGTGAAGGCATAGTAAAGAAGCGAAGATAAAGATACGAGACTTATGCGTTACTCTTTTCTTTCGTATTAAGATATTAATGGGTATTTTTTATAGTCTTATGAATTCATTTGTATAAGGTAACTATTTTATCATATTTCCTTTTGTGAATGTATGTGAATCAATTAATCTCAAGGTATCCGACTACGTTCGGAACCGTGATTTTGCAAAAGCGGATAAATGGATAATATTTCTGATATTTAGTGTCACTTAGATTAGAAAATGTATATAAAATTGTTTTAAGAATAGTATTACAATAAAAAAATTATTGAAGTACAATATTTTGACAAAAAATGAACATAGAATGACCCATTTTCAAAATAATCTCCTTTTGTGAAAAATGCTTCTATTATAATAAAATTTTGTCTGTATATAGCTCAGACTTCTGTACAGGGGCTCAACTGGAATTTTTGAAATACATAGCTTAGAAGTGGGTTTATCCATGTACAACGACAACAGAGGGGAGAAATTTTAAGAAAAAAGCGCCGAAAATTATTTCAATTGGTTGTAACTCTGAAAATAATGTTAATGTGAATTTTTCAAAAAAAATGCTTCAGACTCTCTGGAGAAGTCTTTACTTTATATAAGCAAAATATTGTTATTTTAGAAGTATTTTTTATAAAAGGTTATTCTAAGTTAATTTGTTGCCAAAATATTGTATTTAACTAATTTTTTTTTGTCAAAATGTCCTTAAAACAATTTTATAAATGTATTATAATCTAAAAAAGTGACACTAAATACCATTAAAATTATCCATTTATGCCCTTTTTTAAAATCCCGGTTCCGAACGTAGTCGGATACCTTAATAAAGATAGTATAAAGAAGTCATAAGAGTCTCTCTCTTGCAATACTAATATTTCCTTCGTAAGGGGGCAAATTGTTTTTATTTTTAGCTCAAAGTGTTTTACTAAATGTATATAAATCAGATACTATTTTAGCTATCAGATACTATCAGTCAGAGCACGTTGAACTCATATTATTTCTTTTGGCATGTATATTAGTCTGAGGTCATGCTTCCATTTTTTTTTTCAATTGATTTGATACATAAATGTAAAGTTGATGCCGTTAATAAGATTTTTGGTTCTGTACTTGCCAATTACCAGCAGTTATCCTTTTTATTAAATATGTAGTCTCGCTCTTATGTTTACCTTTCTATTTATATTTTTTTAAATTACCATTGTCTTAAATTTAAACGTTATAATTAACAAGTAATATAAAAAAAATTAAGTCAATACCTGCTTCGTTAAAAAAAACTTACTGGCACTATCTGTTGCAGATAAATCTAACTTCGTCACATATAACGCAGAGTAAATTTAAAATTAAAAAATAAATTTAATTAATGCTAACATCAAGTGCCATCTACGACAATTTTAAAAATATGTATTTGAACTTGAATGGAAGAACATAAAATATTTTATTAACGATTGAAAATTTGAACAAGATATATATATATAAATAAATAAATATGCACAGGGAGAAAGTGAACTAATAGTAGGAATTGAAAAAGAACTTTCTGGACCATGGCTTAGGATTATTTTTAAGGGTTCACATATCTCTCAAAACCAGCCGACTACTGTGATGTTTGGGAAAATTAATAGTAGCGTGAGAGTTAAGAAATTAAAAAATTGATTTATTTACGTCTCAGCTATTAAATATAATATATTTACATTATTTTAAATAAATGTTATTCATACTATTAATTATTTCAATTCTACAGAATATGTCCTTTGTTAGGGAGGAGGCAAACACAACCAATCTTTTTGGTGTTTCAAAACGGACTTCCTTTTCACTCTGTTGGGGTGAGGCGGTCACCTGTCTTATGCATCTAATTTCAGTCAGGTTCAGGATCGTGGACGGAGTGGTGATTTTCTCACGGCCACCGGTTGTCGGGGCTATGTCAGATGAAAAGACCCCGCAATATTTTGGGATGCAAGTGTGGATGTGCTGTGATACTATCTATATAGGAAAGTCGATTTTGCAGTTGTGCATAAGCGTTACATTACTAAGAAACCTTTTGTGCTAAGTCTAAGATTGACATTAATGGCGAAAAGGAAATCTATCACATCTTTAAAAATGTTTTTTGAATAGGATTAACTGTGCGTATTTTCACGAAATAAAAAAAGGAAACTTTATGAACTAGATTTTTCAGCTTAAAGATAATATGATTGGAGTTAGAGATTGGCAGAGTTACTAACTCTAACTGCGTGATGGACATTTTAAAAGAAATTGGGAATCAATATTATAACAAAAATGTTCCTGTTTTATGAAGATTTCGAAGGCCAGGCAGTTATTCTTAACATTAAACAAACGTTGATAATGTTGGGTGTTTTTTTTCTTCTTGAAAAATCTATTAGGGCCACCTCGCGACGTCCAATAGTGTGGGAGAGTCGAAAGGAAAATTAGCCATATTCAAAATAACTTCAATTCATTCTCAGTTATAAACAACAACACAAATTCTATTAACCCAGTTAAGAGATGCACCCAAATACCAAATATGGAAAACAATAGCGAGGTAGACCAGACACGAGAAGACTTTAAATAATCAGATCACTTACGTCTAGGCAATATCTTCTAATTCTTAGTGAACGAATCTAATTTGATTCCTAATTGACAAATCGTCAACTTTAATATTACAATAATCAGCTACGAAGTATCCACGCCTCACTTCACGTTTAATCAATCACTGCTAGCCGTTAGCAGTCTAACCTCTCTCTCCTTCTAACCTGAAAGTTTAATCTTTATATACAAGTCTTAATTTGCATACTCACATCCTCTTCTTCGGGGAGAAGATTTATAATGTAATAATTTTCAAAGACCCAATATTTCCTAAGTGGGTTAGTATTTGAAAGAACGTGGATAGACCCGTCACAAACCTTTCGAACAGGAATGGACGCATTTGCATGCAGAAAAATGAATATTTCTAGGGTTTTTACAGGATTTAATGATTATATATATATATATATATATATATATATATATATTTGGTTTGGTATTTTTTCTCTTATATCGTAGTCTCTAAATCGCTGTAAAACGAGAGGTATCGAGTTGCTGCTCCAAAACAAAAATATCTTTAAATTACAGAATAAGCATTTCCTTTAAAAAATGACTTCTTCTTCTATCAAAAACAGTCGAATACTTGTGTGTATAATTTTAGAACACATTCACGGTATTAAAATTAAGCTAGTAGAGTTCGATCGATTCTTTAATGGCTCTAGGAAACAGAAAAAATATTAAAAGCATTCTTTTCTGGAAAAACAAGGTTTAACTTTGTTCGCTGCTGGACGAATCTCGAAATGAGTAAATTTTAAACAGTTTTACGCAACTCCGCTTCTCGGGAAAATGATTTAGGTGTCGAATTTGATACTTAAATAATCTCTTCCGTTAATCTTTTCGTTCCTTCTTAGTCGCTACCGTTTCTTGTATTTATTTGTTTATTTGTTCCCCTTTTCAATGATTCTTCAAATTTTTAATTTAAATAATATTTATTTCGAATATATATATATATATATATATATATATATATATCCATTTTTTATCTTTAAAAACGTTCTTTAATTTCGCACTGGCATCTCATGTACGGCTTAAGGCCCTTTTTTTTTATTAATTTTGGGACGATATATTTAAGAAATATGGCTATAAAATTAGTTGTTTTTTTATTATAAAATACTTTTTTTCCTTTAGAAAAACAAACAATAAAATATTTCTCCATCATATAATAAAAGTTGTGATAGCTCACGGGTTATGGGTATCATCCCTTCATCATCCACGCGTCCTAAGTTTGAGGGGATAAAAGACTGACCACTCAGAGATTCCATACTAAAATTAGTGTATTGTTATCTCAATTTATATTCAGCAAATCAACACAAGTCTAGGAGGCTTATGATCAGGAGTGATATGACCTAAACTGCAATTCTAACAAATAGCGCAATAAACCACCGAATCTATATTTATAAATGATTCCCTAACTTACTAGAATCCGCTCTAGTATTAAAGTTTAATATAATCTATCTTACCGCTAATCCACGGCGAACAGCTACCAGTCCTTATATCGTCAATATAATACTTGATCCAACTTGATACGGCAAATGGATAATCTTCGGGCTTCGAACTCATTTAGAACTTCACTTAACACTCATAGAACTCCACTAGCACTTCCTAGAACTTTCTCCTCTTAGAGCCTCCTAGAACCTCGCTAGCACTATTAGACCTCCTCATAGAACTTCACGTGAATACTAAAGCTCCAATACATACGCATTCCTAATCTGCATAATCGCGTTCTCTTCTTGGGTTGGTTGGAAAGAATTGCCATTCTGGCCCCAAAGATTTCCCAAGAAGGTTTTTAGTTAGAAGGCGTGATAAAGCCCCGTCACAAAGTTAATTAAAACTCGCCGAAAAAAGTGAAAACCCTTTTAGAAAGTGCATATTATTCGAGTACAAGATTTCTTTCCATATCAAAGGTCTGACACATTTTTTATTTGTTTTTCGTCAATATTTCATACACTTGAGTTTCTACGTCTAATTATTTAAAATACATACATATTTAACATTTATAGGGAGATAAGATCTTCATAGAAAAGCTTTTCTAAAAAACTTTCATGATAATAGCTGTTTTAGCCTCATAAAAGATTTATACTCCTCTTAATTTCTCAAAATTATTTCATTAAACTTTTTATCACACAACATGGTCCTGATTTACACTCGCAGAACTAGAAAAATGCTAGAAGTAATCATGACGATTGATTATTTGTTTATTAACGTCACACTCAGTAGCTTCAGGAGACCGACCTTGTGATTTGGAATCATGGTTGAAAAATGATGACGGTACCTGAATAATCATCTCACTCACCAAACTTCCACATTACCCTGAGGGCTTTGAGTTTCGAGAGGTTTATCATGTAACAGCCCTCTAGACGGTTGGTCTTCAGTGGTAAAAGAGTTTGAATCATCGACTGTCAGCCCCGAGTTCGTGTCCATGACCATTTAGCTACCGCAGCCTCCGTTTTTGCAATTATATTTTATCAAAAATATAATTCACTTAATCAAACATAAAAATAATAAGATAATATAAGTTTATAATTTTATTGAGAAAATAAATATTAAACTAGCCTCCTCTATCCCTTGATCTTAATCCACAATATAACTTCGTTAGTCACCTGAAAACAGTAATAGACGCACTCGTTTTGATTCCATGGAAGATCTCACAAGAATAATTATTGCTGCAAATAAAATAAACTTCACACCCGAAATTTATAACAGATTGCGACTCTACAATATGCTCTTCTGTTGTTAAAAACGTCTTCGCACGGCAGTTAGAGCAGCTATTTTGACTCCTGAAATAGACTCATTAATTGTTAAATTTCTTTCTTTTCAATGTCAAACTATCAATTTCATATTTTTTTTTATTATTATTATTTTCCTTCTTGAATTGCGTTCTTGGTTTCTGTCGTACTACGATTTATCTTCCCTCTTATTTTATATGTAGACTTCAAGATCACTCTGGATAAACATAATTATCATAAAGTCATTATTCCATCAAATCTGAAGTTGAAAAGTGATCACCAGACTTCCAAAAATAAAAAGATACTCCTTACTCTTCTTATATTTTAATTTCTTACTAATAATAATAACCTAATTCAGTATACAAAAGTCTAGCTGTATTTTAATGGCTTAATTAAAGTTAGAAAAGCGTAACGTATTTTAAATCTCTCTCTGTAGATTTTGATTAAATTCTTTTCAAAGTTATTATATGATAGATACAGGCAGTGGCGCACACAGGAATTTTTCAAGGGGGGGTTCACCCTTCTTGTATCCTGCTCCTTTTGATTTTGTCGATTTTCGGGAACAAAACACAGTAAAAAACTAATTCTTGAATAACTAATTAGCATTAATTAATAAAATTAATCATTAATAACAAGTAATTAATTAAATTTTACGTACTATATACTTAGAATTATGACCGATCGGGAAAAAAATCTAGGGCTTTGGGGGTCCGGACCCCTTGTGTGCGCCACTGGATACAGGCATTATGAAATATCCTTATATAAAAGCGATATCCTCTAAGCGATTTCTAAACAAATTCCGCTTCCCGAATTTTTTTAAAAAAAGTGTCACAAGTAAAGGATTTAATTTTTAAACAGAAGTGACTTAGTAAATGATATAGAAAAATAATGACTAAAAACATTTTGTGTTAGATATCCTGAAAGCATAATTGTATAGTACTACAATTAATTGGAAAAAAAGTGCCTTTTCCATTTGGTTTTAAACCTAAAATCAACCCTATTCTTTAAAAATAGAGATAAGGTAAATAAAGTATTGGTACAAAAGTGGCAAAGTTTTATATGTGGAGATTTAAAAAATTATTTATGTTTATCAGATATATTATCACCAAGATATCGTTGTAAATAATTAATGGGCAGCTGAAAGACATTGCGCGATTCTGAATCATTATCTTAAATCAGTTGGACTAAACGAGTTGCTGCGTTCATAAAATATATGAAGCACAAAATAGGAATAGAAACAGAGTTTAAGGAGGTGGATTTTGTTGGTATTAGCGAACAATCGCTCAAGGTCCATTGATCCAATTTGTTAAATTGCCTAAGTTGACTCTAACTGATGTGAAAGCACTTACATCCGTAAAGCAAGAAGTTTTTGCTGGAGGTTAGCGAATTTTCTTTGCGTGAACGGTAGAATTCAAGAAATATAAATATTCTGAAGAAATATTTATGCGCATCTATACATTTGCGTATGTATAAAATATAACTTGCGATTACTCTGTTGATAGCGTAAAGGTAATTAAGATACGATTAAGAAATAAGGAATCGTTCTTTAAAAAGCATGTAATTTTACCCACATGCAGGATGAGTCATTAAAATTTGACAAAGCATATTAATTGAATTAAAAACTGGGGAAAATACGTCCTATTATTTATTTAAATGATACGTGGCAGTGATAGCCAGTAGTTATGATCACGGCAGCGGCTTAACGTACGCCCCCGCATCACGGTGGGGGGGGAGGTAACACGACTCTATAGGGCCCAAAGCTTGACTGAATTAAATGTTTTTTATGAATAGTACTCATAAAAAAATGCAATATATTAACGATAATTCTGGTTTTTTTAATGGAAAACATAGAAATATTAAATATTGACAAAAAATAACAAGAAGCAAATTGGGTGATCATAGCAGAAAACAAGTTACTTATTTTTCGTCCTTTGTGTTTTATATGAACCTCTGATATTTAAGTACACCTGTGTTCATGGGCGAAAGAATTAAGAACAGATTCGAAGTTATTTAACGTACATCTTTAACAGTTAATTCTGCCTTTCTGCCCCATAATAAATGACCCAGATTTGGCCAGAGTGTGACAGGAGAAATGTCAGTGTCGCCTGAATCGTGTGTTACTCGTATTCCCCCTTAAACTGAAAGTTGGATTATTGGGCAGTTAGTATTTGACCTATAGCAATGCATGTGGACGTCTCATCCCCCAGGAATTCTTAATGAAATCGAACGGTGCGAATTGTCCCGTTATTGGAATCTCAACGAGGTGCCATTCAAGGTCAGTGTTCCACGCGATTCTACGTTCATTCAGAACTTCCATTGGCACCCTTCTCCTCGTTTTTTGGCGCACTTTTAGTTTTTCACTTGCAAGTAACTGAGTTTGAGAATTCTTCCGGGGTTGTAAAGCACAAAAATCGTTCGTGCAATGTGTTGGTGGTGTTGCCAATCGTTTAAAATCAAACTAATTTTCTGTAGAATTTTAATACATTATATGTGTCGTTTTTTTTACCTAATCATTCATTCGTTTCAGATTCATACGAAAAATTCTAGTACATTTCTTAATTCTTTAATAATATATATATATATATATATATATATATATATATTTAACCTCAATTATATTAAATTTGATAAAGGAAAGGCAATCCATTTTATAACATTGAAATCTAAAAATTCTTATTCATATTTTTTTTTTTCTTTTTTGAAAATGTGTAATTTTAATTTGTAATATGGCTAATTGTCCGACTGCTGCCAAATAATTATAAAAATTCTGGTTAAATTAATGTTTCTGAAAATTGTTACGAATTTCTACTAACAAAATTGTTTATCGTCCCAACAATTGCCTGTTATTATTTAGAACAGTAACTACATATCGTGAAAGGAATATAATTTGTAAACAATAAGAATATGCTTCATATTTAGTAACAGAAACTGATTCTATACAATTTTTTTCTACGGTAATCAGAATAAATAATATTTAATGTATCAATACCATAAAGAGGGTTTTAAGAACAAACTTTTACTTTTAAAGCGGTTTTAATTTGGCCTTTTTTTTACTTAGAAAGGAAGAGATGTGATTGTTTTCAAACAATATTTCTCATTTAGTTTCTCTAATTTGGTAATTTGTCGTCAGAAGTCAAACCCGCTAGAAAAACACCTTGGAATCATTTTTCATTAAATTATAAGACCTTATTTTCATTACAGTCAGTTGGATGCAGCATTTATCTGTAAAATATAATCGATGATTGTTTATCTAATTTTTTTTTCTTATCAAATATCCTATTAATCGCCATTTATCTGAATATAAAGAGAATTGGTAGCAAAATGTAATAGCTTAAAAGTTACAGAAGTATTGTTGACATTTCAGAGGTATTGTGCTTTCAATCGTCATAGCAGGTGAACTACACCTCTGATCAGGGACGTCTCAAGGCATGGGCCAACTGGGCCGGGCCCAGGGCCTCACCCTCTCGGGGGAGGCCTCGATTCTGTCGTAATAAGATCATGATTCGGATAATTTTGATGGTCAAATACTATTCCCGTACGTATTCCCCGAAAAACAGGGAATTTCAAACTGCATGTCAACTGGCAAAAGTGGTAAAACTGTATTATTATTTGATGACCATTGTCCATGTCTAGGCCTAGGTCTAATACCATAAGCAATCATTCAACTCATTTAGTCGAAATGCAGCCCTCGGTCGAGCCGATTTGGGCCTAAGTTTGTGAGTTATGCACATTTATTTGTTTCAAATTACCGCTTGTACGAGTATTTGACAATGCATGCTATATACTGTCGACTTTTAAAGATTACAGGTAGGGCCTACTTTTGCTTAGAGGTTCATGGCCTCAAAAGAGCTTTAAGACGTCCCTGATCCCTTTTAGGCATTCAGAATTATATTTAAACAGAGTGAGCCAAACCTCGTGGCTCATAATTGCCGAAACGATTCCAGTTTCCAAAACAGAAGAATCGTTAAAACTTCTTACATAGCTAACACATAGTTCCTACATAACTCTGGATTCCTCTGTGCATTTCTTTTTCACCGCACCATTCATCTAATGCTCGACGTGAATGTTTTGACTTAACTTTCATCCAAAGAATAAGCTTTCCGTCGTCTGGTTTATTTCTATTCCAAGTTTTCGAGAAAGGAATTGTAGAATGAAGAACAGATTGTGTGTGTGTGCATTTTAGTATTTTTTTCAGTGATAGATTTCTCCGTGATTTTTTTTTTTTTTGCAGTAAAACAGTTCATCGGTATGTAGTACTTTTTTCTTTTAAGAAAAGTATTTACTTTCATGCTTTTGGAGCCAATTCATGCATGTAGACACTTACATTGATTTTGAATTCTATAAATATCTTAAGAATGCTAGTTGTTGAATAGTTCAATAAACATAGCTCGAGAATTTAGTCTATAGACACAATCGAATAAAAATATTTGATCATCGAACAATTATTTAAAATGTTCAAAGGCCCAAATAAATAAGAGTTATATAAACCGGTTAAAATTTTATTTAATATGATATATTTAATATTATAGTCCCTTTCAATTGATAATCTTCTATTTTTAAGCAAAAGCAACTGTTTTTAGAATTAACGCAATCGACTATTTCTATTTTTTCTCAATGTATTTTTTAAACAAAAATTTACTTTCGAAGTACTAGATATGATTCGGACAAAAACAGATTCTGCGAACGCAAAAATAATTGAAAAATGATATTGCTTAAAATTTCATGCCACACTCAAACATTTACACCCCCCCCCTTCAAAAAAATCTTTCTTTATTTTTCATACTGGATAAAATTATGATGAAGGGGTTTTAGTAAATAAAGAAAGATTTCTGAACAAGATTATACATAAGGTGAGATATCTATTAACTAACAGCTAATCATCATCCTTTTATGCGCATAGTACAATATTTTAGGAAATGCTTATGAAAACATATATTTTGTATTTCATGTTATATTACACAGCGTACGAAGCTATTTCAAGATGTTAAATATTTTAAAAAGAAGCCAATTTTTTTTTTTATTCGCTTTCATAAAATTTATTTTGTATAGTACTTTTATAAAAAACAGGAAAATATTGTGAACGCCTTATAAATTAATCCAATATGACAATGAAAGGTGCAGAGTTAAAATTATTCATCAATTTACCATAAGAGGATTTTTAAAGCAAAACTAAATTATTTGTTAATTTAACTATCGAGTTAAACAATATTTAATCGACTGGTATTTATTTCATAAATTTATTCCTCTGAAACAAAAATATATATAAATCACCTTTATAATTATTTCGACTTTTTTTAAAATAAACCTCCCTTTCTGTTCACCTAAGAATGCTGTTTTATATATAAATATATGTGTGTATAAATATTATTCATTCTCATTTATCAACATATATGCATCCCTCTCTGCGGGTTTTTCCATTTATATGGATTCTTAAATTTCCCAAGTGTTCTAAATTTTGAAATTTCCTGAATTTGAGACTGACCTTTAATCTCAAATGTAGCCAAAGTTTCAGTTCACTTGAATGGTTCTCAGACTCCACAGGCTGACTCTGAAGTCGCTATTTATACCAAGTCTGGCCCCCGACCGACGATTTAGCCGCAGGAGACCATTTTAGAAATTTCGTAAACACAATTCTTCAGAATCTTTTTTTACTGTCCGACTTTTAACCCACCGCTTCACTTTCTCAAATCCTGATTTTGAGACTTGAAAAAAATATTTGCTTGTGATCATACATTTCTTTGGATTTCACGCTGTCGTCGCCTGAATTTTTAATTCAGTGAAATTTTTCTTGATTTGAGAAATCTTTAACCATTCGTTTTCTTTTTCACATTCATTTAAAAATATTTTAAGTTCATTCTTGAAGATTAATTTCATATTAATTGACTCTTAAATTAGTCAGTTGATAGGAGAGCGAAACTATTTCTAAATTCTTCAATCTCAGATAACTAATATAAATACTTATGTATTAATATTCAAGAATACTAAAACCCTTACTAAGTACTGTTCAGATATTATTGTCCTTTATAATGTTAAACTATAAGCAGTTAGGGGGTGCAATATTTTTTAAATAAAGTTTTTTTCCTCAGTCACGGAGTTTTCTTTGAAATCAAGGAAACCGAGTTAGAATCTTGACAAAAAAGTGAACCTTTTTATCTTCTTGAATGCACTGATTCTGTAACTTCGCTCTTAACTTTTTTTTCTAATTTAAATTTTATAATATTTAATGGACTTTCCATGATAGGATTACTTCTTCCGTATCCTATTTAAAAACTGTATATTTCTTTTTATGCTGCTTCGAATAATTGAAATTCAAAAAAATGTAGACATAATTGCTCATGTAATTAAAGAGAGTCAATACAAAAGGTGTGGGAATGCGTGCGTGTGCTTGTGTGTGTGAAGAACATTTTCTTAACGCACAATTTAAAGAGGAAAACAATTTAAAATTTTATTGAGAAGGGAGTTCTTTTAGAAACCCTCGGACGTCATCATCAAATATATCATTCTCCGTTCAGTTGATTTTCGCTACAGTAAATGCAGTTATATTATTACTGGCATTCTATGATTTTCGACTTAACATATGTCTCATATTTGCTTAATATAGTTCATATTTATCTAGTGTATTATATTTTTACCTAATATATACATTACCTATTATATGTTTCCGTTTTACCTCAAGAAATAAGAATTTAAAACCCCATTATTCCCTTTTTTAATGCATTCCATTATACTCGTCAATAGTTTTAACTTCGTGCAAAAGAGGTTTCAAAATATCTGCATTTCTGGGACAGCAATTTTACACTTTTCTTACAAATCATTCTCTTGCAGACTATTTGGACAGAAATTTTTAAAAACAATTTAAAAAATTTTCAGAGTTTTTTTTATTGATAAACCTAAAACAGTAAAATCTAGGTGGGGGGGGTACAAATCTAGAAGAGGAGCCGATGAATGTTTATTTCCCTTTCATTTCTCAAAATACCCGAAAGTGTTTTTGTTTTAATGAAATTAAAACCATTTTTAGACAAATCAATTAAGTTATAGGTAGGAAACTTAGTAATTTTTGTCTATTTTAACTTCATGGCAATAAAGTTACGGGAGAAACTTTAGGTTGTGATGAGGACTAGTCTTGAAAAAAATACTATTCAAAAATAAAACTTTTTTTCCAATATTTACATTTTTTCTTTCCATGAATAATACAAAATTCTTTCTTTATTATGTATATATATATATATTCCTGATATCTTACTGCCTATATTAAATCCGCTTATAATACCGTATCCGTATACTCTCTCCCATGTCTCTGATGCATCACTCTTCTACACTGTTGGATATATAATTAATTACTTAACATGGCTGTGTACACAATATATATATATATATATATATATATATATATATATATATATATATATATATATTTACACTAATTTCCAAAAGTTAAGTCTAGTAGGAAACCTCTAGAAATTAAAGGGTCAAATGAAATAGAAAAGTATGATATTGCTCAATACAAAAATGTTGTATTCTATCATAAATGTTGCTTAGTGCGTAATTTCCTATCTATGGAAACGTTCATAAGCAAACTGTAATAAGCCTATCAAGAGAAACAGCTAGACATGACCGATTTTTGTCTGTAATTGCACGACGGAACCGGACAATGTGTACCAGACAGCTGTTTTCGGAGTTGTCTGCAGCCACAGGAACAATAACTTGCTAGTAAAGAGTTCACTGAAGACTCAGGGAAAGTGACCAGTATGCCAGACACCCAAATGTTTGTATGTATTTGACTAGTGTATAAAAGACAGCCCGTTTGGGATGGAGTCGAGAATGTTAGAACTGGACAACAAATTAGTGAAGCAGTACTATGCTTTCCTATGAATCACGATTCAGTTTACAGAGCGATTCTTAATCGTAGTATAATCTGGAGAGAATGTGGAACGCGTTACCACACTTATAATATCGCAAGATCTTCAGATGGATCTGCGCGCAGATCTTCATGTTTTCGGAGAAGGTTCTGGTAATGGATTCAGATGCAGAGTTAAGGTACTAGAAACTGGTGTTCGTTTTTTCTGAGGTTCTACAGATTTGTAGTTCTTATTAACTGACGATAATACGATGTCACACATTTCGTTCTCAACCTGTTGAGAAATATCTCGAAAGTGAAGATATTACATGCAAGCAATGGCCAGCAAGATCACCAAGCTTAAACCTGATTGAATATACTCAAGATATACTTGAACAAAAGATTTCAACTCCTCAATCTCCACCAAGAAACATTACTGAACTAAAAACTTATCTGCTTCAGGAATGGCAGAATCTGTCACTACAATTGCTCCGGAGTCTCATTCATCATCGCTTTGATGCTTTCTTTGCAACAAGAGGCGATCACACTCTCCATTAACCAAATTTAGCAGTTTCTTTTCTTCTCTTGCAACATCTAATTTCTTATCTTTTCTCCATTTTTTGTCACTTGCATAAATCAACTAAGTTTATTTTATGCCTTCTTCAACCGTCCCCTTTATATTTGTAATAGGTTTTTTGAATTCCATTCTGCCTTCTATTTTGCATACTACTTTAAGAAATAACCATTATACTTAACCTTTAGACGCCGTTATATATATATGATCTTTTTTTTTCAGAGTGGATCTCATCTTCATAAGACCAATGCTTATATTTCTTTTTAAAAAAGTTAAACAAGAAATTGTTTGTGGCACATTTATTCTTAAATTGTAATTGCACAGCCTGTTATAAGAGATGTAGATCCTTTTATTGGGCTAGCAGTTCAGAAGCATATTGTTTCATAATAATATAACAATTTTTTGTATGCTTGAAGTATTTTTATTTGGCTGTTTAGATTGTCTTTAATGTAATATTCAGTTAATCTGAGCAATTCTGTGCAATAATTGAAACTAAATTTATATCTTTGGTATCTAGTTTTAATCTCTTAATAGTTAATGTTATTAAGCTCATAAAGTCGAGTGGTAACCTAAATAATTGTAAATTAATATAATTATCATTATAATTGTTTATACAATTATCATTATAATTGTGAGCAATTAAAAATGGGATACGTTGCCCGATATAACTCAGCACCCCTAAGCAAATCTGTTATTCGTTCTTATATCGCCGATTTTTAAAGATTCATTCGCTAATTCTGACAGTTGGACTGAAGCTCTCATTTCAATCAGGTGTTATTTGCGTATCTTTGTTTTTTGCACGTGCTGGGAAAACTAACTTGGCGAACGCTCTCTGCCTTTCGGCAACCCGTAGTGTGAGGTCACGTGGCGAAGGCCACAGGGAGCTGTCTACAGGCCGTCGAGTAGGGAGCCCAATTGAGTCTGCAACCTTGGAATCTGCGAAGAAACCAGTCACTCTCCTGTCTACTCGCGATTTCCGGATTTCCTCGGTCGCTCTTTTTTGTTTTTTTCGTTCTGTTTTGTTTGTGGCTGAGTCGCTCCAGACACTACAATCAACTGAGTTCGCACCCAGTCCTAACCCTGCTCTGGTGTATTCTCTACCAAATTACTTACAGAGCGATGCCTACTTAAGTTCGTCTCACAACCTGGACTGCAACTCGCCCAATTGGTACGGTTGAAATGTCGCATTTGCGTTAGCCTTGACAAGATCTGACATTACAAAATAAGTAAACAGGAGACGATTCTCTATCCTGAGAGTTAATGAAATGTTTTTATTTTGTTCCTCTTTTAAAAAGGCTTCTACATTCGGTTACTCGTCAGTTGTTGACCGTGAAAAGGAAGTTTATCAGGTGGTCGGTTGCGTTTGTGGTTTACAAAGATGATCATGAATTGTTATGACACATTTTATATGTATTTTATATTGATGAAGTTCTAGAATACGTACTTCAAGAAATAGGGATTGATTTTTTTCAGTCAAAATTAAGTCTTCAATTGGGTACCAGCTTTAAGTTTTTATGAATGGGACGAATTAGCACTGAAATTTTTTCTACACCCATTAAAATTTTTCCTCAAATAACTAATTCCTCATTCATCTTTAACTAAATGCAACGCCTTCTAGCAAATCACTCTCAGAAAGGAAGACGAATGCCTATTTAAGTACGTAGTCTCACTGTCTCAACCTGGGCTGCAATTCGCCCAATTGGTACGATTGTAGTGTCGCATTTACGTTAACCTTGACTGGATTCGACATTAATGAAAAAAGTAAACAGGCGGCGATTCTCTCTCCGCCGAGTTAATGTTTTTTTTTTAAATACAATTTCTAGTCAGTTGTTGACCGTGGAAAGGAAATTGAGCAGTTGCGATCGGTTAGAAGTGTGAATTACAAAGAGGGTTATGAATTGTGACGAAATAGCTAATCTTAGTTGACAAAAAAAGGGGACAAAAAATTCTTTTCCGCAAAATATTTCAATAATTTTACCTTGAAAGTAGAGAAAAGTATTTTAGTTTAATGTGATAATGTTAAATTTTCTGCATGATGTTTTTTTTTAAATTTAAATTTTGAGAGTACATAAAGAAAATGGGCCATATCAAAAAAGTAAAAGATAAATATATAATAAAAGAGACAGAATGAGTATACCTGTAGTTTGCATTTTTATTCATTAAACAAATTTATGACCCTACAAAATTAAGCTTTATATCTTTTTCGTTTTTATATTTGAATTTTTTTTCTCTCTTTCTTTTCTTCAAATCAGTCTTAGCGAGTTGTCATTTCAGATGCAAAAGAAGAAATGAATCGAGATTTATTGAAATAATCCTCCAGTTTTTTCCTTCTTAATGTCTTTTTCTTATTATAACAAAAATGGCTCTCATCTGAGAATGAACTTTTTTTTATCGAAATGTGAAGTGAATATTCGTGGACACTTCATACAAAATCAAATTTTGAAATTGATCCTGTTTACAGTTACTCTTGCTATTCAGTAGAAAATTTTTTCCAAAATAACATATATAATCTTCTATCAGTATACCAAATTTTCAACAATTCAACACATATTTGAAATTCCTTTACTTTTATTTAAGCTTGACTAATAGTAGTAAAAAATTTGCAAGCTTAACTTTTTAAGAAAATCTGGGCAATTTCTTAGTTTAGTTTTCCATACGACTAATAGTAAAGAAACTAGAAGGTAATACGTTATCTTGACTCCTGAGAGTGAGAGTTAATTAACATCTCAATATACGAGGCCTGGGGCAAAAGTCATGGCAAGTATTTTTTTATTCTTGAAGATACCAGTCCGGTTGGAAAATGTGACCTATGCAGACGAAAGGACAAGGTGTTAACTACATGTGTGGACAATGAACAGCACTGAAATATTGTAACACACTAATTTATTACGGTAGTATACGGGGCAATATGGCCTTCACTGTGCAAAAGAATGACAACACAGTACACATAAAGTTGACTTGATCAACCTGGGCCTAAAGACGCTCAATGTAGTCTTCTGCTACTGTCACCACGCGCTACTAACGATAGTGGAAGCGCTGAATACCATCAGCCTCAGCATTTGCCACACCATGTGTGAAGGGTCACCTGTTGGCGCACAGCATTAGCAATGTCCTCTCGTGTTGCAAACCGTCTACCACGTATTGGTTCCTTAATCTTGGGAATGAGATCAAAGTCACAGGACTAATTTCTCCCTTGGAGAACGACTATTTTGATGTAATCGCGCTGTTCAACCCGGGTTACTTCAATCTCATATCACACAACACTCACCAACTGACTGATTTCTCAGCCCTCGCTGTGCTACTATCAGTTATCACAGATCCATCTGTTGTTCTCCATCACCATGCCTGCAGAACTTCCACACGACACATATACGTTTGCGATCCGTTCACATGTCTACAAGAAAAAAAATAGTTGCCATGACTTATGCCCCAACCCTCGTAAAACAACACAATGGCTATTGGCAACAGATCTTGACTCCTGAAAGCGAGATAACAGATGTTAAATCTCACATTGTCTATCTCACTTTACCATATAATTTAACAACAAAAATAATCACTACATACAACAAGAAAGTACACGAAAAAGAGCGAGACATAGCAGAAGATTAATATACACGTTACTTGTATAGGCAAGTATAATGAAAACTTTTCGGAGAATTGTGCAAGCCTATACATATATGTGGATCAATATGTTACAATTGTTTTACATTCTAAATATTAAATTTAATTATATCCTTTTTAAAATGCCTGTTTTTGCTTCTTCTTTCTTCTCTGAATTCTTGATTATCTTGAAAATTCCACACGTATAGCATCTTCAAGCCTTTGTGTTTTATCAAATATTCTTTTACTAGTACTGACGTGGAGGTTACTTTAGAAATGAAAACCTGTTTTTTTTTATTTTCAAAAAAACGACCAATTTTCCTATTTATTCGAATGTTACTCCCCCCAAAAAAGAGTTTTCAACTTTTTAAATACTTTATTTCATTTCATTGCCTTTTATGTGTTCTCAATTTATAGAAACAAACATTATTGATCATTGTTATTCCATATGGTCATTAACATAGAAGAATGGAAAATATATATACACCTCTCATAATTATAATTTACGCGTGCGCGGGGTTGCACGTGTACAGGGTTACACGTGTTTATACCGTACTGATTTATGCACATGACAACTTCATTAAGTAAAAAATAATACTAGATTAACACACACACACACACAATCACCGTCTTTATTTTCCCACCAAACAAGCATTATCAAACAATCATTAACAATCACTAAATTTTTGCATTTTCGGGGATTTTTTCCCCGCCTTTTTTACGTCAAAACGCCATCTTTGAGGATTAGTTCCTTACTCTTTGTCAGAACTACAATGTTATGTGACATTTCAACAAGTAAAAAAGGCGTACTATTATAATTATTTTTAGAAATTGAAACCTCTTCCTGAAATTCGACTCAAGATGGTTTGTAAAAGATGTCCCCTTCCACATAAAACACATGACACTTGCGTAGGAGCTTGCCTTGTTCATTAGCAGGCTATTGGTCTTACTGAAACCGATATCTCTTGCCTTCCTCCCTTCATTTATCAAGCAATAGTCATTTTTCATGTTTTTCATTATGTTTTAGATTACCCGTAATGATCGAGAGAATAAACGTTGTCGCTAATTGAAATCAAATCCCTGTTTTCGTTGTCGGTTAAATACAGGTAATTATCTTCATGTTAAGCAAAATATATTCCCCGAGGAATACGAGGGAGAGAAAAATAAGATGTTATCATTCCTTGTTAAAATCGAAATGCGATCACCAGGAAGTAAATAAAACTAAATTTGTAACTAGGTACCGTTAAGTATTAACTTTGAAAACTTTAAGGGATCCGACTACGTTCGGAACCGTGATTTTGCAAAAGCGTATAAATGGATAATATTTATGATATTTAGTGTCACTTAGATTATAAAACGCATATAAAATTGTTTTAAGAATAGTATTACAGTAAAAAATTATTTAAGTAAAATATTTTGACAAAAAATGAACATAGAACGACCCATTTTCAAAATATTTTCCTTTTATGAAAAATGCTTCTATTATAATAATATTTTGCCTGTATATAGCTCAAACCTCTGAACAGAGGCTGAACTAGAATTTTTAAACATTTAACTTAGAAGTGGATTTATCCATATTTTACTACAGCTGAGGGGAGAAGTTTTAAGAAAAAAACGCCGATAATTATTTGAATTGGTGGAAACTGAAAATAATGTGATTTTTTTTTTCAAAAATCCTAGTTGAGACTCTCTGGGGAAGTCTACTTTATCTAAGCAAAATAGTATTATTATAGAAGCATTTTCTATAAAAGGAGAAGGTTTTGAAGAAAGGTTATTCTAAGTTAATTTTTTGCCAAAATATTGTATTTAAATACTTTTTTTTTTGCCATAATGTCCTTAAAACTATTTTATATATGTATTATAATCTAAGTGACACTAAATATCATGGAAGTTCTCAAGTTATGCCCGTTTTTAAAATCACGGTTCCGAACGCAGTCGGATACCTTGAAAGTACTTTTCTTTAGGAGTCAAAAGTACCTGATTTTATTAAACTTTTCTCTCTTTTTTTGGTCTCTCTCTCTATATGCGTAATATTGCCTTACAATTTACTTATTCTTAATTTTTCATTCTAGATTATTATTTTATCACTTAATTGTTCACTTATGATTTAAATTTTCCCCTTGTGTATTCAAAAATATTTATCTAAGTTTAAATGTCATAAGAAAAGGTGCCATATGTACTTCTTTTCATTTTCAGCAATCCTCTTTTTTAACATTCATAGTGTATTACATTAAATTTTAGTACTTTTATTTACCTTGTTATTAAGTTTCTAAAATTATGCAGGAATCTTTCTATAGAATGCAGCCGTAAAATATACAATCGAATTTGATGTTTTGATATATATGTTTGTAAAAATCGTCACTTCATTGACGTTCATTCATCCTTGTACTCTTTCTACATTGTCTAGAAGTAATAAATATTCTACGCTGTTTTCTGAAACACAAAGTTGTAATATGCGTAACATAGAAAGTTACTCTTAAAATACGCTGTTATGAATGAAAATCAAAAACCATTCATTCATGCTATAACACCAACGATTAATAGTTGTCTACTTCTCTTGGGGTTTTATTTTCTCTTAGAATCCTTTTCCGCACAGTATTCAAAAGGAAGAACATCAAATTTAATTTCTGCGCGATTTTTTTTCTTGAAAGTTTCCTTTTTTTGAGATTTTTAAAAAACAATGAAACTTTTTTTTTTATTAATGTGGTTTTCAACGAATGTCATTTTTGAGAAACCATTGTCGTCATTTCCTTGTCAATGTCGTTATTTAATCTACTTGATTCGACCCACGCGTATTCGCCTTGGAGTTGAGATCATAACGGGGAAATGAGCTGCCTACGAATACTCAGAACTATTGTAGAAATGCATTATTGTGGTGTTAAAATACACACATTCTTTTGTAAATAAAGTAAAACTCTTTAAGAAAGATGATAATATGACGCTAAATATAAGTAATCGTAAATTAATGGCAATTTTTACTTCTTTTTCATGTGGAATTTACATATCATCATCAGTTGGTAATTACTTGTTGCTTCTTACTTTTTGCTTTAAAAACTCTGAAAACTCACTTTCTCCAACCGTTATATATTTATATATATGTACTAAACAGCCATAAATCTAAAAAAGCAAGGCAATGGTTAGACACATAACTAGATAGTACTGGTTAAATATGAGATAGCCTCTCTCAGTAGTCTTTACCTTGCGTTAACTTGTATCAAAATAAATGTATACCATTGAATAATTTTCGTTTCTAAGTCTTAAAGAATACATGAAAAAAACTATCAAACTATACAGGTACGTTCCTGCTCATTTGCAAACTTTATTGTGATATTCGTATTCAAATTTAATGCGTGAATACGAATTTGTTTATAGAGTAGACAACGCTGAATTCCAGAATTGTTTTTCTCAAAATTTGAAGGCTTGCAGTTTTCCTCAAGGCTTAATTTCTCATAGAGGCGAAGGACTTCGAAGACTTTTAGTTAGAATTTTAATGGCTAAAGCATTTTTATGCGCTCTACGTAGAAAATTATCTAATAAACCTGCGAAATTTAAGAAAGAGCTGAAAGTGCTCTCGAAAATTAGTTGGTTTGTTCTACATTGAACAAACACTAACAGAGAATAAAAGTGAAAAATTAGTCAACTTAATATTGCTGAAAGAAATTTTTCACAAATTTTTATTTATTTTGGCTTTTGATCTCTTCTATTTCTTATACGAATATCGCTTTCTGAAAAAGAGTTAGTTATATAGCCGTTAATACGCTGTTGAT
Organism: Trichonephila clavipes; assembly: GCA_019973935.1. NCBI lineage: Eukaryota > Metazoa > Arthropoda > Arachnida > Araneae > Nephilidae > Trichonephila > Trichonephila clavipes. The sequence continues at coordinate 276,889 of BMAU01003406.1, read as the reverse complement.
CATGAAAATTGCAGCACCAAAAAGAAAACATCTAATTGGCATGAAATGAACCAAATGCCATGAGTAGAACTCGATATGACATTATCTTCTTTCTACACTGCATCTTCTTCAGAAACTCAACAGCATTTTGCAAACCAAGGCTGACTCGCCGATCCTCCTCCAGTTGACTCTGAGTCACGATGCCTTTCCATCGGTTGATTCCCATTAGTTTGAGGTCCTTTTCCGCATCGTGTAGGTGGTTGTATTCTACGTCTGGTCCATTCAATTTTCGAAAAAGTTACTTTTATGGTAGGAAAAGCATCGGCATATCTGTACAGATGACCTAGCCACCGAATATACGTGATGCTTTTATAGTTCTCACTATATGAGTCCCTCCATATTTGCCATATTTCCTGTAAATTCCATGATTTTAAAGAATTCTCCACTCATTGTCCTCTTAAATAGGCCCAAAGATTTTCCTTGAGATTTTTCTTTCAAAAATGAGCAACTTTTCTTCCTCCGCTTTATTGAGGGGTCCAACATTCACTTCCATGTATTATATACTGCTAAATACCCAAAATACAACATCAGGAGGGAAGCATACAAACTGCGTGAAATTTTCACCGTGCGTTTTCCGCGATGGGATATGGAAATTAGCATTTCAGCGCAGACCCACATCATGGGTGCCTGTAGCGTCATCAACAAAAGCTATATAAAGGGCCGATTTGAAGCACTGAAATATATTTTTTACATGCAGTTGTTTTATGTGAGCAATTTCAGTATACCTCAAAGTAGAATACAAGCCTCATTCAAACATTATTTTGATTCCGAACAAGGAATAATTGTTGTCTGCAGACAATGCTAATTATTCTTCCTAGAATTCAGCAATCGTATTGGATGTAACTGATTAACAGTGGGGTGGATCTATAACCGATGTATACCGGAAGGAACGACTGACCAACGGCACTGATTGCACTCTAAACTCGTCACACCACTACACGTGATGGTAAGCATATTGCGTGCATGACGGTGATAGATCACCCTGCCGCATCAGGAACCATATCACAACAAATACAGTCTACTGCACAATAATATATATCTGCCCGTATCATTCGATGACGTTTGTGGCACAGGTGAATGTTCATAAGGCGTCCATTGCTGCAATTATCCTTGTCTTAAAACCATACGCGTTTGCTTTTGCATTGGCGCATTGAAAGGCGAACATGGACAACCGAATGGCCCATTTTATTAGCAGAAGTATCGAGCTTTTCTCTACAATACCACGATGATCGGATTAGAGTCAGGAGACACCGCGGAGAGACGTTGCTTAAATGTTACCTTATGCATCACCATACTGATTCAATACTCATTATTATGGTTTAAAATGGTATTGGATTCTAATTTCATACCACTCCAGTACGCATTGCCGGTATAATAATCAGTCTATAACAAAAAATTCTCGACCACATTTGCCTGAGGCCACAATCCTTAGTATTCAATGTCTTTTTTGCCCACCAGATTACATTGCTTCCTTGGTTTGTCTTTTCTCCCGATCTATTGCCTATCGAACGCGTCTAATGGGTGATTGTAGAATGTCTGGCTCAGCATATACCAAGCATTGCTACGCCAGATCAACTTCGGCAATATGTGGAGGAAGTACGCTTAGTCATACCTCAACGAGGCATCCAAAGCCTCTTTCATTCAATGCGAAGTCATCTATCACAATTGCTATTGCCATTCGTGGCAGCACAACACTCAATATGTTGATTTCATCGTCTTTTTTATCTCACAGAAAGTTGCATTTTCAATCATTTCACTTTTATACTGTGTATTACCGTTCTTGTAAATTAAACTTTGACACCATTTGTCCTTCTTGGTGTTGCATTTGGATGGTCTGCTGTACATTGATTTCATTTTATCTGATTTTAATTTTCATCTCACTTTAATGTAACGGAAGGGCTATTGACAATGAACCTTGTGATTTTTAACGTCGGTCAAGCGACGAAGATGACACTTAAGCTAGCACCTCCCTCTCTAAACTTTCACACCACGCTAACTAGAAGACTTTGAACCTCAACATATTTTACGTGTTTTAACCCCTCTACACGGCAGGTTTTTAGGAGCTGTATGTCAACCAAGAACAATGAGAGAAGCATATTTAATATTCCTAGATTCGATTCGATGTTAAAATTGAGTTATTTTAATTTATTTAAAATAATTACAATTATATCTTGAGAATCAGAAGTTTTTAACTATCAAAAATATAATGACGTCGATTAAATGCGTCACTAATGTAATCTGAATCTTTATCGAGAGAAAATTATGTATCATTTTCAGTAATTGATGCTACAATTAATAAATAATCATTGATATATTTAATATCCAAAATACTTCCAGATAGTTTCTTTATCTGATGTTTTATCAATTAATTCAGTAGCTTAATGGACTTCCTACCCTTGACAGATGAAAAGGGAATCCCAAGAAACTTTGAATCAAAGTTTTCCTCGAAGTTGAAATAATAAGTATAATTTGTTGCTCATAAACTTTAAATAAATTTCATTTATAGTCTCAAAGAAAACTAAAAGTATGATGCATCTGTGCCCACTCGTGCAGAGAGAGATTACTTCATTACATAATAAATACTTAATGTGAAATACAAAAATACGAAATTTCTAACTGAAAATTATCTTTTTTTATTAATCATTACATCAATTACTTAGTTCTCTTAATTTTCTGTTCTTTTATTTTTAATTTATCTTCATTCTACCTGTATTCAAAAATATGCTACTCATCAAATAATACAATATTTCAACATGTAACTTTATTTTCAATGAACATTACTTTTTGACATGTTTTATCCACTACATAATGCTTTTCAAGAAATACCATTTACCCTCATGATCACATTTTTAGTATAATAAAAGTTTTAAACTTCTGCCTTTTTCTTCAATACTTCTTTGTTGCTTTTGTTCAGAAAAGATAAAAATTCATTAATTGTATACATTCTTTCTATAACTTTTCTGAAGAGGAAAAAAATTTACTTTCAAAGCAATGAAATGATTCATTCAAAAACTCTGACGTATCTTGCAAGAGATTTGAGGACACTTAGAACCTTTTTTTTACTAAAAATTCAATTATTAGGGGTTAGAGAAAAAAATAACATATATATTTGGAAATTATCTACGAAAGATTTATGAATATAATACGGGTCTTTAAACTTAAAAAAAAAACATATTAAAGTCATCATTTATTATTATTTAAAATAACACATTTAGTCTCTCAACATCTTAATTAGGCGAGAACTTAAATTCATTTAACTCTTACTTTGCATATAAGCGAAATTGTTTGACTCATGTGGATATCAAAACTTCATCATCCTGGAATTCTTTATTTCCTGAAATTCTAAATTTTATTTTAGGCTCAAGCGTCCTCCCGTTGGTGTGGTGTGAAAGTTAGGAGAGGGAGTGTCAACTCAGATGTCGTCCTTGTCACTTGACCATGGTTTAAAATTACGAGTCCTTCGCCAGTAACCCTCGTGCAACTTTATATTGCGATGTAAAACTGTCACTCCCAAATATTATTTTTTTAAGTTTTTTCAAAAGATTTACTTTATGGCAATTTCACTCAAAATTTTACTTAATAAGGAACAATTTGCAACTTTGGTAGATAAAGGTGCTTGCTTCAATCAATTCGTCATCAAAATTTCTATCTCTATTTACAATCGCAAAAGGACGAGCAGCACAATAATTGCTTCTGCGTAGTAATTCTCGAAACATTGATTCAAATTTTGTCTTCAAATCACGAATTTGAACAGTTTTGATTATAAAACCCATTATGAAAATAATAATTATTTACATTTTTGACAAGGAGATCTTTTGAAAATTTCTATTAAAATGACCTTCACATCAAGTCAATCTGATTTTTAAAACATTCAATGTTAAATAAACTTCTATATTTTTATTTCCTGTCAAATTATACAATCTCATAACCAATACCTATTGGATTGAATGTGTAACCTACGTTTCTATGTCATAAATTCTGAATACCATATTTATAGCTTTAAAACCAATAAAACTGATCCAGTAACCCATATCAAATTATGTTGTTGTTGCTCATGCCACCTGTCTGAGACATAGTCAGATCGAGACCCACGAAATTCATCGCGGCAATGCGCTAGATGTACGTCTGTCGTTGGCCTTACAGGTGACAGTACGATTTAGCTCGGTGAAATTCCCGAAGGGACGATAGGACATTACGATAGATGGCGCCACCATCTATCTCCACCTCCACAATTTAGGCATGGAACTGAAGTGGAGGGAAATTTTCTTCATTTCCCTGCACTCGTGATTCAGCCCACTAGACTTTCGGACCCACTGATTTAACGAGCACGTACTCCGTGTGTACTCGAAGGGTATTTGGTGGTATGGGCATCGAACCCAGGCCTTCCGGTTTGGAGTCCGGTGCTCTAACAGCTAGGCTACCCATATCAAATTAATCTTGTGGCGTATGCAAAACTTTTCTTTCAAGTAGAGAGTCTAGATTGATGTTCGCAAATATTTGCATTTTAAACAATGCTTGTTAGCGCATGCCCAACTTGAGGGCTAGATGTTTTTAGTGTATAAAAGGAAAAGTTGTAAGTGTTTAAAAGCGATGGATGTAGAACAGGCAGTTAAAGACCTTTTAAAACTTTGTAAGCGGTGATCAGTAGCGCACACAGGAAGTTTTCAAAGGGGGAGGAGGGCACCAGGGTCGAAAGTCCACCATTCTTGTATCATGCTCCTTTTGATTCTTATCAATTTTCGGGAACAAAAAACACTAAAAAACAAATTATTGAATAAATAATTAGCATTAATTAATAAAATTAATCATTAACAACAAACATTTAATTGTTGTTGTCGTGTGTTTATTACTGGGATTCATACGAAAGATAGATGAACAGACACATATAACACAACCTCAGAAGAATACAGATTTTATTACAAACGAGGATCCCAGCATATAACAAGAAGAGGTGCGCTGCTGTTCCTTTCGAGACGGGAATCCATTTCAGGCGAAAGACCGACTTCTTTCCCGAAGAAGATACAACCAAGTCTTACTCGGGATTCGAACCCACTCGGTTACAAGCCGAGGGTCATAGCCACCATACTGGCTGGGCGACAAACATTTAATTAAATTTTATATACTATATATTTAAAATTATAATCAATCGGGAAAAAAACAAAGGCTTTGGGGGAGGGAATCCGGACCCCTAGGACACTGGCTGTGATCATTTCTGGTGTATGTTCTTGAGTAATCCACCAGTAAGTGCAATGAATTTCCATTGCTCTTAATAACTCAAAAATGGGGTTCGAAACTAATGAACTTTCACTTGTGTGTGTGTACGTCCCTGATTCAATTCAGTTTTTTATATACTTTAAACTGAATAAAGCATTGCATTTTCATTACTTTGTAAATCTCCAGTTTTCGTTAAATCAAGATTCCTTATTTACAATTCATCGGATGCAATTTATATAATATACCTCAACACGCGGAACTCATAGATATAAAAGTGTAACACTCGTCTTTATTTTCCCAAGATGCGAACAGGAAGTGAACATCCATGTGTTTAAACGGGTTTTAAAATGCACAGGAAATAAAAGCAGTCAACCCGTACTGAAAACAACGCTCATCGCGCCAAGAGATAATACTGTAACACTAGTAGCTAAAACTTGTGTCACTAGTTATTATGACGAATATTTTTTTTCTCAGCTCGTCGTACTAATTTAATTATTTTGTTTTGTGTAAAATAATCCTTGTTAAAATATCAGGTTTAACGTAGCATTATTTTAATGGCTGTCGATTAACTAATCAGCATTCATTGGTAGTTTTGAAGAGAAAACCCTCAGCAATTTTTTATGATGATAGACGGTGGAACTATTCAAGGTTTTAAAAAGTCTCAGCTCTTCAAGAAAATCAAAGTAATTATGGTTAATGGAGCTCATCACATCTGCGCATGACGTTCTTTGGGAAAATGTCCTTTGAAAGCATTACAAGAGGAGAAATCAGATAGTTGGTTTTCCACTGTGGAATCATGTTCACTCTTGGTTTATTTCCGTTGGTTTTCGTGTAAGAACTCATAACTTAAATCTGTTCATGTCCTAATTTGAACGCTGGAGAATTGATGCCTGCCGTGATGCCGTATTATCCTACTGCTAAATTCTTGCTCATATTGGTCCGAATCCGACCACTGTTATGCGTGTGATACTCGTATATGGGTCCAGAAGAGACAGATAGAACGACGTGAAAGCTTATAATGATCCGCAACGCCCAATTGGAAAAGCATTTTGTACACATGGTCCATGAGAACTTACAGGGATATCACAACTCAAGCTCAAGAATTAGAGAGTGCGGCATACCAAAACGCATTCACACGCGTGGTGCGACGTCTTCTGCAACATCACGGACTATTAGCACAGCAGCATTTGCTTTGTATACCTTTAACTATACAGCACAGTTACGGCGTCTACGGCTACAATGATAAATTGAATAGAACATAAATAGCATGGCATGATCTTTTCAGATGAATTTCACTTTGACGTACAGCATCATGATGGCCGTATCTGTGTGTAAAGGCACCTTGGGCAACGCTTGAGGGAATCTTGAATTATGCAATAGAATACTGGTCCAGCACCTGGAGTTATGGTATGGGGTGCCATTGGATACCAACTCCGCTCGTGTCTAGTAAACGTAACCGATTCTTTTACCATCCAACATTACATCTTAGAGGTGCTACAGGCTGTAGCTATCCGTGGGCCAATGCATCAACAAGTCAATGCGCTACCACACGTCATACGCAACATCCCAGGTATCCCTCAAAAGGCAGCATGTTCAACTTCTACCTTGGCCAGTGCGTTCACCATGTCTTTCGTCAATTGAGAAAGTCTGGTCTATAATGGCATAAAAACCAGATGAATTCTGGCAAAGAACCAAAGCCGTATTGACTGCAATACTTCAAAATGACATTCGGAGTTTTTTCTCTCTTTACCAAACGTGTAACAACAGCTGCCCGTGGTGGCTACACCCAATTCTGATCTCTGTACGTCCAAATTACCGGAAACTGTAATCATTTCATCTATATACTAAAAGGTATTTCCAAAATAAGTATGGCATTACTATTTTAATGGCCACTAGTGTATTATGCTTTTATTTTTTTCCCAATGCTATAGAGCATTTTTGCATTGTCTAATTTCTTCCTGAGACACCAGCTAACCCCTTGCTCTGCGAGAGAGAGAGAGAGAAATTGGTCTCACTATAGGTAATAAATTATTTAATCTACCTAATTTTGTTAGTGAATAGTAATTTTTACTCTGTATGATTTACAGTCTCTTTGATCTTTCAAGTAGAAAAATTATTTTAATGCATTCTGGGATCTGTGAAAAGGGAATTTAAAAGATTATGCCCATCATTTTATTGCATTTTCCTCTTACAATATTACTTATAGGCTATTTTCTTATTATCTTTGGAGTCTCGTATAAGTTGTTTAATCAAAATCAAATAACTGTATAAACTTTTCGGAAGTCTTAGTGATTATTCATATTACTATCATTTTCAATTTACTGCTGTGTTTCCTCTGTCCATTTTTGTTGTTAAAAAAGTGTTTATACGCACGTCAACTTACATCTTAAAGAATCTGAATGTGTTAAGTTCTGTCACTCAATATAAGCGCAAACATATCGCATTCAACGCGCTTAAAATTTATTCAGGCTTTTCACCTCCTACGCCACGTACGACTAGGATAGTAAAACGACGATATCACGTCAAAGCCTAGATTCTGACAACATAAAAGTCAATACTTGAAATATATCATTTTATACTCGGAATATTTGTTTCCACATGGAATGTATCTTTTCAAAAACTTCTCTTTGAATGAAAATATTATTTTCGTTTCTTTCGTCACCATGACGTGCATAAAATGTTTTTTAAAAATCTTGTTTTGTTACACAGACACTATGAATGAATGCTCGTAGAAGGGAAAGATTACTCAGAAAGGAGGTTGTCAATATTTATTTTATGATTTTAGTGAAATCGATGATAAAAGTAATAAAAGCGAAGAATTTGATTTTGTTTTAATGTACGTTACACTAACTGGGATTCTCGAGTATTTTTTCGCTCGAGACCCTTCTTTTTAATTTTTCATGAAACCTTTATTTTGATGTTTTGCGTTATTGTTCCATTAGATCTAGAAATGATTCTCTTAAAGATCGTTTGAAAAAGAATTTAATTTCAACCAGGGCACACTACCTTGACTGATGGTAATTTTTGGTACTTTCGAATATTTGACTGGTGTGGGAAGAAAGCGAGAAAATGTATCAATATGTAAGTGTGCTTAGAAAGATTCAAAGTTTTTAAATACAAAAGGGATAACAGTGAGCTTATGTTATGCTTTTGAAGAATTCGTGATCTGTTTGACTGTGGTTACTTTTTATCGTTATGTTGTTTATTAAAAATACTTTATTATTCATCCATTATAAAGGAATGAAAAATAGCTGAAGAGTTTTCAGCTGTTATTTGTCTAGGAAGAAATTACACTCACGTATATAAATATATTAGTTTTTAATAATCTCTACTAGAGAGAGGAAATAAACATTATAAAGATAAAAGAATCATACAGATATTGGAAACTTAAATATTTCAAATATGTAGTTATTGTTGTAATATAATTGCTTATAATATGTATAATCTATATTATAAGCAATATGTACATATTTGTATTATTTTAGTTCAGTAATTTGTCTCTATATCAAAAGAGAGCATATAATTCATCCATATAACTACAAATCACAAATAAACATCAGAATGAGTGTGTCTCTTTCTAAATTAAGTTGTTTACTTAGAGACTTTTTTTTTAATGGGAATGTTATCTACGAATGGAATGTAAACAACCTTCAGTCAACAAATTACTTTTACTTATGAGAAAGAATAACATTCTGAATGACTGTAATCTGTTAATTGGAATTTGATGAAAGTGTATTTCTCTACCGATTCAAATATGATAGCACTTTTTTCACCCATTATATGAGCATATTTTATTGAAAATGTTAGAAGAGTGAGAATACTTCTGGTATTTCTTTTTTTAATATTTTAAAATGTTGAAAACGAATTTTAGTTGTTTTTTTGGTAAATAACTCTTTCAATGATTTTTCGACCTCCATTTTTTAAAGTTTATTTTTGTGACAGGCACGTTATTACGCGTTATTTCTAAACAGGAACATTAGATAAATAAAATTTCTTCATGTATATTAATTTAAAAAGTTTGAATTTGTATCGTTGAATGTTGAATTAATACCCTAACAATATCGGAAATGGAATGTTCCATGCGTCTAGTTCCTCCTAACATTCTGGGTTCAAAGAAATTCTGTAAATTCCCGTTATGCGGTCATAATCATGTCAACAAACCTTTCACATAAATCTCTTGAATTAAAATGAAAGCTCTTACAATGTACTGTCCATTTACACAGTTCTTAAGTGATGCTGCTGTCATCTAGATACTTGTATATTGTTATTCCATGACTTTTGAGGCTTCAGTGTACAGTAAAAAAGCACTACCTTAGAGTTCCCTCTTCTCATTACTGTGTGTGTGTGTGTTTACTACTTTCAAAATTCTTCAATTCTAAGCAACTTCGGATAGTACAAATAACACTCACGTAGGAAAGTTATTTGCAATTTAATAAGATTTCTAAATAGGTTTTGCGTGTTGTCAAGGCAGCATAAAATATGTATTTTGTGTTTTACTTCAGTTTTAATTGTAGCTGATGTTGATTATTTGTAGAAGAGATAAAAATCATCAAATGTATAAATATGGAAATCAAAGGATTTCGTAAATTTTGAGATCTTTCAAAAAACCGTTGTTGGTGGCCTCGAGGAGGCTGTCATCTAACACTTGATGAAATAAGTTTTCCTTCAAACTTAATGACATACCTTGTTAAAGTCTCTGGCTTAGTTTTCTCAAGAATTCCAGACAAATTTATTTATAACAATTTCTTTTGAGCTTTTTAGAATAATTTAAATTATATTTGCTGCTGTATGTGAAGAAACCGCTTCGGTTTAACTTTTTGGCATGTATTTTTCTCTTGTGTATGTATATTATGTAAATACGTTTATACTCTTTTTTAAAACTTCCTTCAAAATCCATTTCGAATTTTCGAGTTTTAGTTCAGGAAAGGTTTTTAATCTCGTGTATGATGTTTTTTCACTATTTAACGAAATAAAAAAATTCGAAAATATAGTTAATATACTAATTATATGCATAGTTAATTTAACCAAATAAAAATAATTCCGTATTTTTCCTATTTTAATTGTTTCATTTAGTAATATTTATTAATAGTTTATTTTTTTACTCCTCAGTCTGATTTTATTATTGTTCTTTTCTTAAGGAATTATTTCAAATAATATTTTAGCTCATTAAATTTATTGATTGAATTTAATTTTCATTGAAAAGTTTATTTCATGAATTTATTTCTGCTTTTTAAATTTATATTCTAATCATTGTAACTCTTTTTAAAAAATTCCCATTTCTCTTCAATTTGTTGCTCTTAAATAATCGGTTTCAGCAACCCTTTATACTTTCAACTCCTCATGTGGCGCGTCTAAATAAACGTAGACATTGTTTCATAAATTGTTATTCTTCGCATAAAAACGAAGATTTTCCACGGAAGAAAGTCCCTTACTTCGGGGAACCCATTTAAGAATAATTAATGCGTCGTTCGTGAAATATATAGAGATTGTAAAACTTCTTCGTTAAATTAAATTGAAGATCCCGTGTAACATAATATTTTAGCTCATTAAATTTATTGATTGAATTTAATTTTCATTGAAAAGTGTATTTCATGAATTTATTTCTGCTTTTTAAATTTATATTCTAATCATTGTAACTCTTTTTAAAAAATTCCCATTTCTCTTCAATTTGTTGCTCTTAAATAATCGGTTTCAGCAACCCCTTATACTTTCAACTCCTCATGTGGCGCGTCTAAATAAACGTAGACATTGTTTCATAAATTGTTATTCTTCGCATAAAAACGAAGATTTTCCACGGAAGAAAGTCCCTAACTTCGGGGAACCCATTTAAGAATAATTAATTCGTCGTTCGTGAAATATATAGAGATTGTAAAACTTCTTCGTTAAATTAAATTGAAGATCCCGTGTAACATAATATTTTAGCTCCTTAAATTTATTGATTGAATTTAATTTTCATTGAAAAGTTTATTTCATGAATTTATTTCTGCTTTTTAAATTTATATTCTAATCATTGTAACTCTTTTTAAAAAATTCCCATTTCTCTTCAATTTGTTGCTCTTAAATAATCGGTTTCAGCAACCCCTTATACTTTCAACTCCTCATGTGGCGCGTCTAAATAAACGTAGACATTGTTTCATAAATTGTTATTCTTCGCATAAAAACGAAGATTTTCCACGGAAGAAAGTCCCTTACTTCGGGGAACCCATTTAAGAATAATTAATGCGTCGTTCGTGAAATATAGAGATTGTAAAACTTCTTCGTTAAATTAAATTGAAGATCCCGTGTAACATAATATTTTAGCTCATTAAATTTATTGATTGAATTTAATTTTCATTGAAAAGTGTATTTCATGAATTTATTTCTGCTTTTTAAATTTATATTCTAATCATTGTAACTCTTTTTAAAAATTCCCATTTCTCTTCAATTTGTTGCTCTTAAATAATCGGTTTCAGCAACCCCTTATACTTTCAACTCCTCATGTGGCGCGTCTAAATAAACGTAGACATTGTTTCATAAATTGTTATTCTTCGCATAAAAACGAAGATTTTCCACGGAAGAAAGTCCCTTACTTCGGGAACCCATTTAAGAATAATTAATGCGTCGTTCGTGAAATATATAGAGATTGTAAAACTTCTTCGTTAAATTAAATTGAAGATCCCGTGTAACATAATATTTTAGCTCATTAAATTTATTGATTGAATTTAATTTTCATTGAAAAGTGTATTTCATGAATTTATTTCTGCTTTTTAAATTTATATTCTAATCATTGTAACTCTTTTTAAAAATTCCCATTTCTCTTCAATTTGTTGCTCTTAAATAATCGGTTTCAGCAACCCCTTATACTTTCAACTCCTCATGTGGCGCGTCTAAATAAACGTAGACATTGTTTCATAAATTGTTATTCTTCGCATAAAAACGAAGATTTTCCACGGAAGAAAGTCCCTAACTTCGGGAACCCATTTAAGAATAATTAATTCGTCGTTCGTGAAATATATAGAGATTGTAAAACTTCTTCGTTAAATTAAATTGAAGATCCCGTGTAACATAATATTTTAGCTCCTTAAATTTATTGATTGAATTTAATTTTCATTGAAAAGTTTATTTCATGAATTTATTTCTGCTTTTTAAATTTATATTCTAATCATTGTAACTCTTTTTAAAAAATTCCCATTTCTCTTCAATTTGTTGCTCTTAAATAATCGGTTTCAGCAACCCCTTATACTTTCAACTCCTCATGTGGCGCGTCTAAATAAACGTAGACATTGTTTCATAAATTGTTATTCTTCGCATAAAACGAAGATTTTCCACGGAAGAAAGTCCCTTACTTCGGGGAACCCATTTAAGAATAATTAATGCGTCGTTCGTGAAATATATAGAGATTGTAAAACTTCTTCGTTAAATTAAATTGAAGATCCCGTGTAACATAATATTTTAGCTCCTTAAATTTATTGATTGAATTTAATTTTCATTGAAAAGTTTATTTCATGAATTTATTTCTGCTTTTTAAATTTATATTCTAATCATTGTAACTCTTTTAAAAAATTCCCATTTCTCTTCAATTTGTTGCTCTTAAATAATCGGTTTCAGCAACCCCTTATACTTTCAACTCCTCATGTGGCGCGTCTAAATAAACGTAGACATTGTTTCATAAATTGTTATTCTTCGCATAAAAACGAAGATTTTCCACGGAAGAAAGTCCCTTACTTCGGGAACCCATTTAAGAATAATTAATGCGTCGTTCGTGAAATATATAGAGATTGTAAAACTTCTTCGTTAAATTAAATTGAAGATCCCGTGTAACATAATATATTTTAGCTCATTAAATTTATTGATTGAATTTAATTTTCATTGAAAAGTGTATTTCATGAATTTATTTCTGCTTTTTAAATTTATATTCTAATCATTGTAACTCTTTTTAAAAAATTCCCATTTCTGTTCAATTTGTTGCTCTTAAATAATCGGTTTCAGCAACCCCTTATACTTTCAACTCCTCATGTGGCGCGTCTAAATAAACGTAGACATTGTTTCATAAATTGTTATTCTTCGCATAAAAACGAAGATTTTCCACGGAAGAAAGTCCCTAACTTCGGGGAACCCATTTAAGAATAATTAATGCGTCGTTCGTGAAATATATAGAGATTGTAAAACTTCTTCGTTAAATTAAATTGAAGATCCCGTGTAACATAATATTTTAGCTGTATAGAAATCCAACTATTCTTTAAATGATGAAATAAATAAGCATCGTTTATTTTTTTTTATTTTTTGTAATTAATAAATCTGCTTGATCTTTTCTCGGTAAATGTATGAAAACTTTTCTTTCCTCTTGCTGTATTACTCTATTATTCTCTCTGAACTTTAAATCAATGGAATAAATTATAAGGTCTTAATGTAAGAAATGGTTAATCATTGTAACTAACATTTAGCTCTCAAAAATTTCGTTAACTAAAGAATACCCAAACATTCGGTGGCTTCAACTACCAACCAAGAGAAACGTCAAAAGTTTGATTAGATGTTATAATGCTTGTTGAGTCAGATTCTAAGAAATTTCCTACTATGTACATTTCTTATTGCTTCCCTATAAACTGGGGGGGGGACTATTTATTTTGTTCAATGGCAATGAATGTTACATAAAATTATAACGTTGTTTCTTCTTTCCTTTAGGACAATGGCCCGAATGTTGTAGTGGAACAAGCGGGTGACGTCTTGCAGGAACTCAGCCAAAATGATCTCCATGGTTTGGTTCCGGAGACAGAGGAAGAAGAAATTCTTCGACACATTTCGGACCCCTCCTTTGAACTCGAAAGTATCTTTGCCGTCATTTCGAATGGAGAGGCCAACGCTAAGACAGCCCAAGAGGAAGATGCAGAAACGATCATCCTCTCAGTCCAGCAATTCCAACAACAGCTGGAGGAGGAATTTGGTCAACAACAACAGCAGCAACAACAACAACAAATGGACAAAATGGACACTACTATGACTGGGGTCACATCTTCTTCTTTCCACATACCAGATTCCTCGTGTCTCTTCCAAAATGGCGTCAGCAACATGGCTGTCTCCAATCCCTTGTTGCACCAGAGACTGACATCCTCTTCCATGACTTCATCTTTGACTTCTTCCAGTAATCAAGCCTCTAATCTCTTGGGATCAGTTTTGGGCTCTCCTGGAGTTATACCTGCTTCCAATTCTGGACCCTCGACTTCCATTCAGCCTTCGTCCAGTTGTTCTTCGACAATGCCATCTTCCAGTACAGAACTCACAAATGATGGTCGACGTAAGTACCAACTCCTGGTCAATTAACCGGAGTTTTCTTTTGTTTTCTTCAATAGTATTTTGATCAAAAAGATTTTTAAAAGTCGTCAATGAGTACAAAGTAAACTCTAGGAATTGTCTTCAAATAATTAACAAATAAAGAAAATCTACGTTATTCTCAGCATTTAAAAATGTATTAATAAAATTATAATTAATTCTTGGAGTCACGGATATTAATTTGTTTATCAGGGGAGAAATAGTACAGGATGAGGGACCTATGTAGGGGACATAAGGATGGGTTGAAAGATATATATAAAAAAAAGTTTTACTGCGTATCAGAAAAAAAAATGTTAAAAATATATAGAAAAATATCAAGTAATGTAAAAAACATTGAAAAGAGTTTCAAATACTAAACGAACAACTTACTTTACTTCAATGTAATTTTACGATTTGTAGTCGAGAATCTGATTAAATTCGAAATGAATGCGCTTTATCACAAATAGGAAGAAAACAAATAATGGATGAACATTACCTGGATTCTTAATTGCCTCAACCGTAACATGCGAAATAATGTTTTACAAATTCAAACTTATTTCGGAATTCACGAAAACAATTGAAGATACTTTAATACTGAATTTTTGATCGTTAATAACTTTTTCAGACAATACTTATCGCAGATAGTAAAAGATATATCTTAATTTGCATCATATTTTCACGACGGATGAAGAGGATTTCCGTATGTCATTTGAAATTAGGGTTGTAATAATTGAATCACGACTTGAATTCAGCCCAATTATAGAAGAAAGTGTGACATTCCGGACACTAGTTTAAAAAAAAAATTTAAATAAACATTTTAAAATAATTTTATAAAACTATATTGTAGTATCTCTGCTGAAGTTATAGAGTTATGCAAATAGAGAGTAAATTTTAATTTTTATGCACACAGGTATTTCTGCTGTAAACTTATTTTTGAATAAAAGGGTGTTTTATACATCCAAAAAAGAATTCTACTTAAATATAATTATAGATATTTTCTTTTTAAATTAATATCAAACTGATAAACAGAAATAAAAGATATATAAATTGAGAAGAATTATTAATGCATTATTTCACCGTGACTGAATCTACATAAAAAATCACTGAGTGTTATAATCATTGATATTTCATATAATGCTTAGGAGTATCTGTTACCTTTATGTTAAAATTCAAATATAGGGATAATTAAAAAGACTCGGAAGATATTAAATTCAGAAACCACAAAATTATATTTTATTATACTCTAAATGACGATTCAAAGAGTAAGAACTGTAAGATTTATGTTTAACCCCTTTATGTATAGGCATAAAGATAAGCTTTGTTTTTGAACTTTTTTAAGGATTAATGACTGAATTTGAACATCAAGGTGGTGTAATATTACGGATTCTCGATAAAAGCTGTAATTTAATTGAAATCTTAAGCAACCTTTTGAAATAGCAATGAAGCAACGACTGATACAAAAATCGCAAACAAAACTATTGAATCACATGTTTCCGGAAGAAAATACTTCAGAATGGAAACTAGTGAATGTCTAGGAAAATATTTGTCGAAATATAAGAATAGAGGAAGAAGGCAAGAAGAAATCTGAGCCCAGAGTTAGGATCTTGAATAGGTATTTCGCGAGAGTAATTTTGCTCGATATCATCATATTTGAAAAAATTTCACAAAGGAATTTAATTTTTTTTTAATAAGATGTGTGTCTCCATCTTATACGTTATTGATTGTGCGTAGTCTCGTCTTGGATTACGATGAATCAAAATGGCGCCTAAATCAAAGTTCACAGAGCACACACACATTTAAATTGCAAACTATTTATTCAGCGTTCAGATTATATAGGAACTGAAAACAAGGGTTAAAATTAAGTCAGCTGGAGGAGCTGGACTACAGAGGGGCAACTTATTGTTAATCTCATCTTCTTTATGCTCTTTTTCCGGAACAGCAATGGGGATGTTTGTATTTCTTCAATTCTTGTTGTCTTTGGGGTTCTTTTGATTTGTGTTTTCGGGAAGAACCTATTCTGTAGTAAATCCTTTGCGTGAAATGGAAAATGTCTGGGAAAAAAATGTTTGCATTTTTAAGAGACCTTTAACTTTTAGTTGTCCCAAGACTTGGTGGCGAGACCTCGCTTACGGATTTTTAGACGCCTACAGCTTTTATTTGCGCAACCCCTACAACAAACATTATTTATTTATCTTCAACTAAACGCGTCTGTAGTATTATTGTTTCTATTTCCGGTTCGATGAAACATATAACTTACTCTACTTATATATGCAAAGAAATCAAGCTTGGGAAGAGTTTGAAGGAATTTCAAAACAGCAAGAAAAAAAAGATGTCTAGTCATTTCTTAATCAATAGAACGTATATTCATGTAATCTAACAGGATTTTCAATCGATAGATTTAATTTTGAAAAACGGTTTGAAAGTTTGTGACAAAAACTTAAGAACTTATGTAAGAATCTGGACCCTTTCTGACTTGCTGAGTCTGCCTTTTAAATTATGCAGAGCTTTATGACTTATTATAAAAAAATAAACTGTACTCCCCTTTAAATAATTCTTAACTTAAACTTTTAAGGAATTGACGATTGATTGATTACTTATTTATGTCGCACTAAATGCATTGGCAACGAACCTCGTAATTATGAATCACAGTCAAGGACCCTAGATTCTAAATTGGCATCCTATTTCCAAACTAAAGCAATGATGAAGCTTTAATACTCTTCCTCAAAGCTAGTTTTCTCATTCATGGTCTGTAAATTTATCTAATAGAATGTGTATTAATAGGGTCTGTAACTGTCTGTCTGTCTTCAGGGTCTGTAAATTTATCAACAACCACTTATATAGAACTATATAACGCAAAGAAGTATTTATATATTTGTTGACTAGTTTTAAATTCAGAAAAAAGAATAAGAAAATGTATTTCTTAAGGAGTAAATTAAGGGGACTTGGCACCTTTTGAGCAAACTTCTTTATTTACGTATTTAAAAATTATATTTTAGCATTTTATACAATGTTTCTATTCAAGAAAATGTTACCAGATGAAAATTTTCATATATTATTCACACAATTTTAAAAATTTAAATTTTTGGAAGAAAATTAGGAAAGTTTTAAAATCCTACTCCTTGTGTAAAAATTAATTTTTTGACCTGAAATTTTTTTATAATACTCTTATGGATGATCTAAACAACTTTAGGGATCGATTTTAGAATAACTTCATTCGTTTTCGAGAAAAAAATAAAAATGTTGATATACAGGCTAAAAATTAACGAAAAAGCCAACATGTCTTACATTTTATTTTTTAAAAAAAAGTATTCAGTTTATAACAAAACGGATCCCTAATTTTATTACATGCTTTATTTTCAACACGCAAGAAAAAAATGGAAGTGATTGGTAAATAATTGTCGAAGGAGTAGCATTTTGAATGCACTAAGATTTCGAAAAACACAAACTGAGAAAACAGGTTCAAAGTTTATAATTCTGAAAAATAATTATTATAATCTTAATTAAACTTAAAATACCACTTTAAGATATTAGTTATACGTTTTTCTTTAAAAAATAATTGCATTTTCATATTTTTTTCAACCCACACATTTTTATAAATGATCAACTTTTAGAGAGTACTAATTGCCCATGAAAATTCAAGAAAAATGTTAAAAAATTTTTTTTTTCTGTCACGACAGAAATTTTAGCTGTTTTTCTTCTTATAATATTAAAGTATTACATTTGTATGAAAAATATATCAGGAACAAAAACTGAAATTATAAAATTATTAATATAAAATGCCTTAATTTAAAAATTTTACATGCACACATTTCACAAGGAAAAAAAAAAATTACATTATTGTATTGCCTCGGAAATATTCTGCTTTTAATACTACACATTCTTTTATAGTTATTATTTCTATTTATAAAATAGATTTTTTTTATCATAAAGCATTTTTTTAGCTTTTTTCTAAAAAGGGGGTGTGGCTGAATTGCCTAATTTGTTTTCAAATGAAGTTTTATTCAACTTCTAACTTTCCGACATGCACAAGTGATATATCAATCGAAAGATAAAAATGCAAAGAATAAGATTAAATGAAAATAAAAAAAACGATAGGTTTGTGATTTTTAGGGTACCAAGTCCCCTTAAAGTATAAAATTTTTAACATTTAAAAAATACTTTTCAATTCGAAAAATGTTATCCTTTCAAGACTTTTTAAAAATATTTACCAAATATTTTTCCCAAAAATTTAGTTTTAAATTATTTGTGGAACATGAAGAAAATTTATTTATAGCCTTTTACATAAATTTTACTGGAATTAACTCAGACAGAGAGAGAGAGAAAACTCCTTTTTATATAATTTAATAAAATGAATTAAAATTTACCATTAATTTATCATAATAATTCAATTGAAATGTAATGTTTCTAATATTTAAAACTAGAATCTGTGAATATATTTTTTTTAATTTAAATAGATTGGAGCAATTTTATAGCTTTCATTACAGTACTTATTCCCCCTTTAAAATGATAGAAAAATTTACTAACACATTTAATTGCGCTTTTTTAATTAGGCTGTAATTTTATAATTCTGTATCATCGAAAACCTTCTCACATACACTCATAAATTAATATACATTAATTTCGTAATTAACTCAAAGGATCGCCTTTCTTATATTTTCCTAACATTAATTTCCTTATCGTGCAGCTGCAGGATATATGCTTATTTATGTAGTTTTGATTTATTTGCTGACAATATCCTTTTTTGTTTAAAAAACCTAAAATATTCAAACATATTTAGAAATCCACTACTAGAAGTCGGAACCATAATAAATAAAACGAATTTCTAAATTATATAATTAATTCCAAATTAAAAATCATAAAAATTAAAAAATTACAAAATGGAAATATTTACTCTAATTAATATTTATTTTCAATTCTTAAAGTAATCTGAAAGAAATATTTTCTAAATTGGGCATTTTAAGTTAAGGAAATACGAGTTGTTCGACCTTCTATTTGTATAATTAGCATAAAGACTGTCATTTTTATTTTGTTTTGTGCTGCCATCTAGTATTCAATCTGAACATTACTCTTTGTATTTAAAAAAAAAAATTTATGAAATTCTAAAATCCTAATTAGTCCATCGTAGTATATATCACGCAGATTAATAAATATAATCGTTTCCTTTATTTGTATTTCCTACATCATTTCTATATAACTTTAATTCTGAAAAACAGTAAGCAGTATAAAGTAGTGAATGATTATCATCTCTTAAAAATAATAATACATCTCTAAAAAGTAGCATATTGTTGCTAAATCAGGGGAGAGATTATAGAATAATATTAAACATATATATGGTTTGAATAATATGTTAAAAATAAACCTGAAAGAATTTAATTGCACTATAAATGAAGGTCTTGGTGTTTCATAAATATATTTGCTCTCCAATTATAGAAGCATTATAATAACTGAAATTGAAAATAACGGAATAGTTTTTCAGTGCTGCTAACAAAGAACTGCAGTCTTGAAACTAATTTAAAATAATTTTAATGTAGAAATAATGTTGAAATAATAGTATTACGACTATTATATATACAAATGTTTACTTATTAAATTCTTAAGTCATTTTCAAATATTGATTAAAACTGTACAAATCAATGTTAAATGTTAAAAAAAAAAGATCTCAATAAGTTCAAACATTTTTTTCTAAATTAATTTGATATTATATGAAAATTTCTAAAATATGTATAGTTATATCAATGGAAAAGCATTTCATGAAAATACATGACTTTTACTCGGGAAAATATTTCAAATTCTATTACTTTATCACCTAATGGTAAAGTTGAAAACATCAATTCAAATCGACTTCTACTTTTCTTCATAGATGGCGCCATATGTTATCCAGGAATGGCGAGTTAGAGTGCGAAGTATTTGAAACGTCTTATTTTGCTTTCATATTTCGTGAAAATTACTAAAATATTTATAATTATATCAATAGAAATGCATTTCATGAAAGTACAGGACTTTTACTCGGGAAAATATTCCAAATTCTATTAATTTATCACCTAATGGTGAAGTTGAAAACATCAATTCAAATCGACTTCTGCTTTTGTTCATAGATGGCGAAACATGTCATCTAGGAATGGCAAGTTAGAGCCCAAAGTATTTGAAACGTCTTATCTTGCTTTGATAGCATTGCATAGCGGGTTGTCAGCTACTTTAATAAAAAAATATTGAGAATGGATGGAGTGAAACACATAAAAATTGAATAATTTAAAAAATTATTGAAACAGGCAAAGTAAATACGTTGGATAACGATATTCCGAGTAATGAAAAAAAAATTAGAAAATAGCCTGTGGTGCCCTCTACTGAGAGTTAGGAGAACGTGAAGCGTAGAAAAATTAATGGATTGATAATAAATTAATAAAAAAATTAATACATTAATAATAAATTAATAGACTAATGATAATAATAAAATTAATAAACTTATATTAATAACATAATTAATAAATTAATAATACAATTAATAATAAAAATTTATTAAAGCAAATAGTAATATTAAATAATGTTTTTTAACTCCAAATTTACATAAATTAAGATTATTGATAATAATTGCGGTTAGATTTCCAAAAATCGGAATTTTAAACATAAAAACGAATCCTTTAAATATATTTATTCCTGAAAACATTTTCATGAAATGATAATTATTTTCCCTCTAGTTTTAACTTTGTGTTTAATTTTAAACCTAGCTCTCTTTTTTAGCTTCGTTAACCTTTATTTGTGGTTTACATTTAATATTCATGGCATAAAAAAATTTATTTCGTAAGAATTATAAAAATAAAGGATGAAATGTAATTGTATGTATTTGAGAATTTGTCCAAGTTTTTAAAAAAACATTATTCTTTTGAAATAATATTTCCCTTAAATATTACACAGTGGCTTTTTTCTTTTTTCAAATAAATACTTCTCTTTTTTAAAAAAAATTATAAACATAAAAAAAACAATGAAGTTTAATTTAAGTCATTTTTATTAATGTTATAAAAAAAATGCCATGCATACAGATTTGAAAAAAACTCTTGATTTCCTTGTTAAAAAATTTAACAGATATAAAATTTACTATGCAATAATCTGCGATGTAAATAAAAAAAATTGTTATTTCGTTTGTACAACTTTCTTATCTCTAATCATGCTTAGCGTTGTAAACCGCATTTTTTGTAATACTTTTTTCTTAAAAGTAGAGCATTTAGTAACATAAACACCTAACAGATGGCGCTTTTATGTACCATGAAAATATCTGAAAAAATGAATATAGATGGATGGATCAGAGATGGCGCCAGGAACAAATTTTACTTTTGCTTACTATTAAGAAAAATGAATGGACGAAAAATTTTCCGAGAAATAAAATATTTTTAAGGCCTTTATATAAACATTAATGTGTCCTAGATCTTAATTTTTATTTTTAATTTGGGAAAAAGACCAATAAGGATTTTTGTTCATGAAAATATAATTCATTCCATCATACAATTCAAATAGAAATTACCTTTGTCACCGACGCGAATAATATAAATATATTGCAATTTTTTTTTATCATCAATAATGTTTTTTTTTTATTTAATGTTAAACATTTTCTTAAACTTTTAGAGATTTTTATAAAATACGTTAATCTTCCTTTTTCTAAATAAATATTTATTTATCTTGTCATTATTTGTATTTTTATATAGATATTATTATTTTGATCACTGTTTGGTGAATTTAGAGCAGTGTGCTTTGGTAATAATATTATTAAATGTGATCTATTTGATACATTCAGAGAGGAAATTCATGGTATTTTTAAAAATTATTACACTTCAATTCCTTTTGCATAATTAATTTTTTAATGCACTTATCTCCCTCGTTAATGAAATGTAAAAAAAAGTTAACAGTCTTCACTATTCATCATCATTGTAATATTGAAATCGTTGACTAATTTTCTCCTACTTGAATCTTCCTAAATCTCCACAAAATTAAAATTTTTATTTGTAGTTTTAGCTTAGGTTTGTGACACTAGATGGCGATGTTAAATATTAATCCTGACAACTCGTGACTGGACATTAGCGGTTTCTGCTCGTTCCCGAGAAATCTAATTTTCGTTTTGACAACTCATGCAATGAATTTACGATTTGGATATCAAGAAATATAAAAAGGAAAATAGATTGTGTTTGCTGAAAAGTACTTAATTGATACATATGTAACTAGGCACACAAAAACTGCAGAAAAAATATCTCGTTCATTTTAATTAACTTTGTTTTTTAACAAATGATACTCTTCTACAAAGCGTCTTTCCTTAAAAATATATAATTGAATGAATTACATTCAATTAATAATGTTAAATAGAGATGCTTCTTTTCGAAAAGGTTTGTTTTGTTTTTTCCCTTTTTTGATGAGAAAAATGAAAAAGGTTAGCTTGCGATTTTATTTTCTAAGCTCAATTAAAAATTTCTATTGTGGGAACATGATCTTCTAATATTCTGCCATATTAATATGCCAATAAATATACTACATACATTAAAAAAAAATTTATATACATTTTAGAATTTTATTTCGTTTTTGTATTTTGCCTGTTAAAAACACTCGTAATTATTTATTTCGTGCCTATTTTCAAATTCTTTAATTACTTTTTATAAAATCAGCTTTAACTAGGAAAAAAAACTTAAGAATTGTTCAATTTCAAGAAGTTAATCAAATGTAAAAAAATGAAATTTAAAGTTACAAAGGATACTTTAATCCGGCGTATATAACGCGCCTTTTTAGCACAAAATATAGCTTTAAAAAATTTTTTAAAAAAGAAATGAGCATAAAAAAAGATTAGATTTTGATATACAATGAAACACTGTTTATTTTAAAGAAATCGAATCAAAATGTAAGAGCATTTTATTCATACATTTCATGTTTCTTCGTAAAAAAGGGGGTGCGTGTCATACGGCGAATATACCTAAAAGTTAAAAAATGCAGCTTGAAAGTCTAGGTGCGCGTTATACGGCGGTGGGAGTTATACTCCGGATTTTAGGGTAATTCTTTATACCTCCTGCTCTGTTAATCATTATCCTTTTATTTAAATTAAGATTCTCATTATTATATAGGTTAAGTATACCTAATTATTGCCTTTAAAATTATTTTTACTCTAAGGTTTTTTTTAACAAAAAATGTCTTATGCATATACAAATAATTAAAAAGCAAATTGCAATCTTTTCAAAGATTAATTTCTGGCATTTTATAAGGAAAGGTAAGGATTTTATTTTTTTTACAAACAAATGCTTAAAAAGAAAAACCCCAAGTTCTCAAAGTATTTGACATGAATTTATTAACTTACATTTGTATATTATGATACGTAACACATTTCAACTGGCATACATATAAATATAGGAACTTTTATTCCCCTTTCAAATAGCTTTCTGGGTGAATGTATCTCAATTTATTTTTAATTCTTAACCCTTCTTTTTATGCGTGACATTTACCAATAACCAACAATTATCAGCAGTTACCACGTTACGTATCACATCATTCAAAGAAACATCCCGTGAAAAATTTTCCATACATCAATGTCAATCTTTCTCACCTTGTAGCTTGAAATGAATAAGTATTTTAATCTCTCGCCACCTTGATAGAAAGCCCCAAAATCTCGAGAATAAAGAAAGAGCAGCTTATCAGAGTGAAACTGTTTACTTTACTACTTCCTCGAAAAAGGTATTTTAAATCAAACAGTGTCATTAGGTTAGTTTTAAATACTTCTCTGAATCCCGTTGGCGAGAAGGAAAGCTGTGAAGAATCTTCGAGAGGAGGAACCTTCCTATGATCTTCACGCTTTATTGATGACCTGCGTCCGCATTCTGATGCATGCAGAAAGGAACAAGGTGACCGCACGTCTGTCCATTTCCTTCCTTTTCCGTGACCACCACCCTTTCTAAACAGAGATCGCACGCTCTGCTTTGATTCTTTAGATTCAGTTAAGAATGCTATCTTCCGCTTCATCGTTGGACCTCTTCGTTCCCAACTTTCTATGTGCTGAAACCATGTTTCATGCCTATATATGTATACACAGTGGCGCACACAAAGGGGGGGTCCTGGGGGTCTGGACCCTCCCCCAAAGCCCTTGATTTTTTTTCCGATTGATTATAATTCTAAGTACATAGTACGTAAAATTTAATTAAGTATTTGTTATTAATGATTAATTTTATTAATTAATGCTAATTATTTATTCAATAATTAGTTTTTTGCTGTGTTTTGTTCCCGAAAATCGACAAAATCAAAAGGAGCATGATACAAGAATGGTGAACTTTCGACCCTGGACCCCCCCCTTGAAAAATTCCTGTGTGCGCCACTGTAGTATACATATATATTTGTATAGATGTGTGTATAAATATATATATATATTACATACATATATAATAAACCTAATAAAGCAAAGCAATAAATAAAATTATAACTAGACAATATAGGTCAAAAATAAGATTGCCTCAGTAGTATATTAGCAAACCCCCTTAAGAACAGCCAACTTTACCCTGTATTTGCTAATGTACCTTGTTGTTATATATATCAAAGACTCTTTTTGTATCTACATTTGTTATGTCTCTTGAACTCCAATTTCTTTCTTCTCTGGCATTGTAGATTATACAACTTTTTCCCTTGGTACCTTATTTTTATTTTATTATACTATATATATATATATATATATATATATATATATATGACCATTTGAATTTGACCGTGTCCATTTGAATACCGTGGCCACATGCCATTTAAGGAAACAAGAAACGCTGTGAATATTTAGAGTAACAAGATATCTTTAAATAGGTTCCAGTGCATATTACTTGGTATTTATTTCGAATACTATGTTAAAAAAAGTACCGTAATGGTACGTTAAATTGAAGAATTTTTTTTTTATTGAGATAGTCGTTGCATTTATATATCAACCTATGGAATCTCATAATCGCATTTGTATGTCTTGGAGATGAAAATTTCCAAGCATCAAAATTTATTGAGAACAGAGTGAACTAAAGGGGTGTTCTATTTGTTTTCTCTTTTCCAACCTATTAAAACATTAAAAAAAAATTTTAAAATTCAAAAATATCCCGCTTAGTCTTGGAAAAGTAACTTTCATTATGAATTTCAAGAAATTTTCTTATTAATAATGTATAACAGAATATTAATTATTCACTAATATTTTCAAGCCCATACAACTCTAAGGTGATGTTACTATACTACCAAAACGAAATTTTAGGAGGCTCTAGAACAGGAATGTCGAACCATTGGCACGCGTGCCATGATGGCACGTGGCACAATATTTTGGGCTCGCCACCGATCAAAACGATCAGCCGTGATTGATTCTTCAATCAAGGAATTTTCAGTGAGATTTTCTCTGTTCAAAGTGTTATGAGAAACGCTCTAGTTTATTATGTACCCTGATGTGACATCATTTGATAAACTGAACTTGCTGAAATTCGACGTTGGAAATTGAAGAATTTGAAATGCAACTTGTTGATTTCCAGTCTAGTTCAATAGGGATTCAAAAATTTTTTGAAACAAGAAAAAAGTTAGAATTGATTGAAACAGAAATATTAACAAGCAATATAAGTAAAAATGTCAGTAACGAAATTTTGGAAACATTAAATTCGATTCCAGATACATTTAACTGTTTGAAGAAACAGACTCATGCTGTTTTAACCGACCTATGCCTACAAGTCATTATTTTCAGAGGTGAATAACATTAAAGACTCGCTTAGAAACCATTTGGCAAATGACTCCAATTCAGCATGCATTCTGCTAAAAGTAACATCTTACCCAATCCTAATATAATTTATTTGTCATCTAATCTGAAACAGCAAAAATCACACTGTTACTTTATATAATTTGAATTATACGTTTAATTGAAGCATTTACTACTATAAAACACAAAATGTATTTTTCTGTAGTAAATAAAGAGTTTTGTGTTACTATTTAGTTTTATGATTTTCCCACTAATCACAATTCAAAATTATTTGACGGCACGTGTATACTTCATTTAGCATTTCTTTGGAAAAAATGGCACGTTGATCCATAAAGGTTCACCGCCCCGTTCTAGAATCTCTCCAACACGCCCCATTGCCAGTTTATAAAATGAAATTCTCAACTTTAAACCCAATGATAAGGAAAAAGTAAATGATATTTTTTAATGAAGTAAGAAAAATTTTAATTGAAAAAAAAACCCTACCCACATATAATATACAAACTTTTTTAATTTCATCTGTAAAAATCTAGGTTTTGTCCTTTTCATTTCAGTTCAAATGAATTATTTATTCTTAATATCTCGAGATCAAATGCCCTTTGCAGACGAAAATGTGTGCACCAATTTACAAAAAGCACTCTAACTTTATTGAAAGAAAAGGATTGCGATCTTAGGAATGAATTGAAATCAGATTCATCATTCTTTACGAATATTTCTCCTCCTCTCTTGATATCTTTCTATTCAAATTTTTAGTATACACGAACGAAAGTATTTTCCTTGATTGTTTTTTTTATTTCATTTCGTTTCTCTGTTAGAGATCAATTAAAATGTTAAAATTCCTCTCTAGACATGCCGACGAGGAAAGAATTTTAAAAAACAAAATTGTAGATCGGGTTTCAGACTATCCAAAAAAGGCGTCCCAAAAGCAAAGTAGACTCTTTTTATTGTAAGATGGATCAAATAAAACATTGGGAATGTATTAAAAGAAAACAAATTGTTACTTTCTTTGAACATTATGCTTTCACTGTAAACTCCCACTACAGTAAAGTAAAACGTCAGTCAAAGACCTTTTTTGCTGATGCTTTCATAAGTCCAAAGCCCCGGAGTCAAACAGCTAGCACCCTTGTTTCTGAATCCAAATGAAAGGTGGGTGAATCTATTTCCTTTTTGCCTCGTAAACTCAAAGAAGAGGTGTGTGAAAGTTGTCCGCATCGTGCATTTGTTTGTTCTCGATACATGCTTAATCATTCCATATTTAAGGCTATCTTCTGCTAATGTTAAAGAATAGGGGCCAAATTCGGAATATTTCTTCAGATATAAAAGTACTCAAACATCAATATTATATTCTGGCTACACTATCCAGTACAGCAGGTGTGTCCAACCCAAATGACCTTGTGGGCCTCTTCGGAAAAACATTACAATCTCGCGGGCCGCGCATAAAAAAATATGTACCTTTATATCAGATTTGGAAACAAAAAAAAATTTTTTTTGGAGTGAAAATTTAAAACAGAATGAATTATTATTATTGTTTTCATTATTTTTCCTGTATACCCAGACATAGATAATAAAAATAATGTTTATATACTATAATAATGCAATTATCAAATTATGTTAAAAATATTACAGTGTTGCCATTTTCTTGAAAATTACGGTGTTCCTATTAAATTGATCTTTCGTTACTCATTGTTGAAATTTGATAGTGCTGTCAATCACAATCGATTAATTATACATTGTTCTTTTTCTTAACCATCCTGAATATTTTTTAGATCTTTAAAAAACATCTCTGACTGTCTCTTGCTTGCTGACTGTCTATAAACAGAAAAGGAGGAGGATAAACGAAAGTCGCACACACAGAGAATCATGCACCATCCATAGTAAAGGATATGCATAATGCAATTCGAAAAATTTATATAAAAAAGTAATTTACTATAGTAAAATCAAATGTAACTGCTTGCTAAAATATAAATCTATTTTAATCTAAAGGACATTTCTATTATCAAAAAGGATTTATTTTAAAACAAATACCAGGCAAATACATTGTATATATATATATATATGTATATATATATAATTTTTCCTCAAATAAATTTCAAAATGAAAAAACTTTAAAAATCTGATATTTAAAAAAAATTTAAAAGGAATCAGCGGGCCGCAATTTACGTACTGGCGGGCCACGTGTTGGACACCCCTGGTGTAGAGAATCCTGTATTTTATCATACTACTCATTTTTATCCGAGTTGACACATTTTTTCTTTGATAAAATGTGTTTTGCATTTTTTTTTCCTTTACCGTAATGCTAAATGAGCTATCCCTTCACATGTTAAAAGAAAAAACTAATCATTTATGAAATATTTTGAAATTTTAAAAACACTATATTATAAACAAATGCATGAGTTATAATGTCACACATTTTTATAAAAAGTGAGGCGTTTTTTCTGTCCGAAAATATGTGCTCCGCGTCAAGTTCACGCTATCGTACATGTGGCGAAAACAGCCTTAATAGATATAGATCAAAGATTTTATCACTCTGTTTTGACTCTACACAATAAACAACACTAGCAGTGGACTGTGATCTCTTTAATTTCTCTACTCCGTACACTACCTCTCGGAGTGAGTGTTACACATATATATATACACTGACGTTTTATTTTACAAGCCGCAAGAGGGCGCTGTTCATTAACAGAACTAACATACCGCCCCACATTGCACTGGTTTAACCATGCAATCATTGTTACTAAATTAACATTCATATTGGTTACATCTAGAACACTTCACACATTCAACACTTGACAATTCTCAAGAAATACAATTACATAAATCATTATATAAATGCAAGATTTCACACAATTAACAATATATTTTTTTTATACAAATACAAAATCACTTTACTAACAATGAGTAAATTTACACACCACCAATGGTACACTAAATGAAAAATTCAAATTATATTTAAGGATCTTCCATTGGTAAAACATAAATTTTTGATATGGCTCTTTTACATGTACTATACTGAGTTTTAATTTTTACAACACGCACTTTTTTATCTTCGCCATAATACAATTCTACGATTCTACCTAATGCCCATTTATATGTTGGTAAATTTTCTTCAATTATTAACACCAAGTCTCCAATTTTAACGTTATTTTTTTCAAACATCCATTTTCCTCTCTGTTGTAATTGATTCAAGTAATTACGACTCCAAAATTTCCACATTAATTGAACTATCTTAGTTATTTTTTGCCACTTTTTGAGATTACTCTCTTTACAGTTTGTCAAATTAGGCTCTTCTAGCGAATTTAAAGACCTATTAATTAAAAAATGAGCTGGTGTAAGCACTTGGAAATCATCATCATTGTTTGATAGGGGGCAAAGCGGTCGAGAATTTAAAATTCCCTCAATTTGTACAGTGACCGTAAGTAGTTCCTCGTACGTTAAATTAATTCCATTCACAACTCTTTTTAAGTGATATTTACATGACTTTATGGCCGCTTCCCAAAGACCTCCAAAATTGGGCGACCTCGCAGGAATAAATTTCTACTCTATTCCTTCTGCTGCTAAGTAATTAGCTAATTTTTCGTCTGGGTTTCTGACTATTTCAAGGCCGCGGTAGCCGAGTGGTATAGGCATCGGATCGTGGCTGGCTTTGTCACGAGTTCGACACCAGTACCACTAAAGACCCGCCGTGTAGGGCAGCGATGCACGCTAAATCTGTCGAGAGCTGAAACGTCCTCCCGTTGGTGTGGTGTGGTAGTTAGGAGAGGGGGGTGCCAGCTCAGGTGTCGTCCACGTCACTTGACCATGGTTCAAAATTACGTGGTCCGTCGCCAAAAGCCCTCGTGTAGCTGAACAGTGCGACGTTAATCTTCACTCACTCACTGACTATTTCAAGGAGTTTTTTAATTTCATTGCTAGCTCCGACGAAATTTTTACCATTGTCCGAAAACAGTTTTGCACATTTGCCTCTTCGAGCCATAAACCTTTTCAACGCGGCAATGAATGCTTGCGATGTTAAATCTGATACTAACTCAATATGTACCGCTTT
Organism: Trichonephila clavipes; assembly: GCA_019973935.1. Lineage (NCBI taxonomy): Eukaryota > Metazoa > Arthropoda > Arachnida > Araneae > Nephilidae > Trichonephila > Trichonephila clavipes. Next base: position 246,593 of record BMAU01003406.1, on the reverse strand, counting down.
AAACACAAAACACACAAAAATACAAATATACACTTTAAACAAATTTCCTTTACGTTGTCCTTTATTTTTAATGAAAAAGGACCAGAGAAATCTACTCCTGAACAATTAAATGGATAATCAGTAATAAGTCTCTTTTGGCAAATTACCCATAATTTGAGCTGACACAATTGGTTTCGCTTTAAAACATACAATACATTTATATACAATTTTTCTGCACATTGACCTACCATTCAACGGCCAAAATTTTTCCCGAATATGATTCAGTAACGATACAGTTCCCACATGTAAATATTTCTTATGAAAATATTCTATTATTATTAAAGTTAATTTATTATTTTTTAGTAAAATTATCTGGTGCTTTTTATTAAAACTTAACTCTAAGTTACACAATCGTCCTCCTACTCTTAAGACACCGTTGTCATCTAAAAAAAGAGATTCAATGTCTTTAACTTACTGTTTGGTAGCACACTCCCCCTTACTTTTAAGATGGTTAATATCACTGGAAAATTCTTGCTCTTGCACTTTTTTTACCAGAAATGTTTCAGCTTTCTCAAATTCTTTTTGTCGTGAGTGGACCAGCCACTTTATTTATTCCCTTTAAATTTTCCACGAACCTGAAAATAAAACTTAATACACGTAAAATAGTTATATAACTATTGCTTAGATTAAGAAGGTCGTTTATAAAAAAAAAAAAAAAATCATTAACATGAATATTAATCACCGATTGAAAGTTTTCAATTTGTTCATTAACACAGTTTTTCAGTTCTGAATTATATTCATCTAGTTTCTCTCTACAGTTTATAGTTCGATTTGGATAGTCATCATCACCTGAAAGAAATGTTGGTCCATTAAACCATAAGTTTTGTTGCAAAGTTTATCAGGATCGACTCCTCGGGAGACTAAGTCTGCAGGATTTTGATCAGATGGTACGTGTCTCCATAATTGATTAGGATAGAGTTCTTGTATCTTGGCAACCCTATTTTGAACAAAAGGTCTTTAAGTCCATCGGTTCCTTTCGAAGCCACGCCAAGACGATCATCGAATCCGACCAAAGATATAATTCAGCAGTTTCTAGTTGTAAAGCAGCTACAACTCTTTTTCACAAGTTTTGCTAATAGCACTGCAGCACACAATTCAAGTCTGGGAATTGTCAGGCTTTTAATAGGCGCTACTCTCGATTTGCTTGTGATTAACCGAACTAAAGTTTCACTCTTCAAATTTTTAGATTTGCAGTAAACTGCTGCACCGTAGCACCGCTCTGAGGCATCAGCAAAGCCATGGATCTCAATAACTTCTGGAAAAGCGACAAGAATACGCCTTGGTATCTCTATATCGTTGATATTCTCTAAGGATACTAGGAATTGTTGCCATTCTCGATATTCTTCAGCTGGCAGAAGGTCATTCCATTCCAATTTGCTTCTCCACAAACGCTGGAGGAAAATCTTTGCTTTGGAAATTACTGGTGCCATCAGTCCAACAGGATCAAAGATCTTGGCAATAGTAGACAAGACGTCTCTTTTAGTATAAGAACTGTCCAAACAGACTTTCACTTTAATCAAAAGCAATCTAGGTTCGGCTTCCACGACACTCCTAACGTTTTCGTCTCTGTTAAAGTTGCAAAATTATAATTCTGTTCGGGATCCGGTGACAATTTCTCGTGATTGGCGCAAAGTTTATGCAACTCCATTCCAGCACTTTTCAAAATTCCTTTTAATTGTTGTCTGAGAACAATTGCCTCCTCTAACGTTGCAGCACCACAAAGGACATCGTCCATATACAAGTTGTTCCGTAAAACGGAAGCTGCTATAGGGAAGTTAGCCTCTTCATCCATCGACAATTGGGTTAAAGTTCTCTGTGCTAAGTAGGGAGCACTTACAGTGCCATAGGTAACAGTCGAAAGTTCGTAAATTTTGGGTGATTCATGTTCACTTTCACACCAAACGATTCTCTGCAGATTACGCTGTTTAGTGTTAATTAATATAGTTCGATACATCATTTTAATGTCTGCTGTAAATGCATACGTGTAAGTTCTGAACCTGAGCTTTTGCGCTTATAAGTCCTCTTGTATCACTCCTCCATTATATTGAATGTCATTTAAAGATATTCCATTATCAGTTAACGAAGAACAGTTAAAGACAACTCTAAGTTTTGTTGTGGACTTTTCTGGACGATAAATCCCATGATGGGTAGCGTAATATGTTATTTCTGGTTCAGTTTCGTTAGTCACTTCCTTCATGTGACCCAGTCTTTCATAATCTCTTAAAAATTCACGATATAAATTTAAGTAATTATCATCTCTAGCTAAGCGATTCCACAGCGATCCAAGTCGTTTGAGGGCTATGTCTTTCGAATTACCTAAACACGAGGGTTCCTTTTTTAAGGGCATAGATACTACATATTTACCTTCGTTAGTTCTAAAATGAGTATTCGCGTAATGTTCCTCACAAATTAGCCTTTCTTTATTTTTAACTATTGGTTCCTCTATCTCCTCTAATTTCCAAAATTTTTCTAAATTTTTATTCAAGTCCTCATCACGAATCAAACCGCAGTGAACCTTAGTTTCATTTATTGAATCTAAATTACCCGTTATTATATAACCAAATACGCTGTTGACTAACAGTAATTGCGAATCTTTTATTTTAATTCTTTCCGGTTTCAATAACTCATAAAATATATTTGCACCTAATAATAAATCAATTTTGCCGGGAACATTAAAATTAGAATCCGCTAATTCCACAAAATTAGAAAAATCAGAATTTATCTCTAACATTTTCTGCGGAATAAAATCAGTGATTTTTTTAACTACGAGCATATCCGATTCCCTTTCGAAAGATTTATTTTGATTAGAAATCGCCACTTTAACACACCCATTTACAACCATAGAAGCATCATTTAAACACGAGATTGATGTATTTATTCTTTCGGTCTTAAGTCGTAATTTATTCGCGCACTCATTCGAAATTAGACATCTTTCACTTCCCGAGTCTAACAAGGCCCTAAATGTCTGCCATTCTGAATATTTATCTTTCACATGAATTAAAGCAGTACTCAAAAGGCATTTGTTTTTAAAACATGCGGTTGCCACGATCTGTGTTTTGTCTACTTTCGGAACGAAAGATTCAGCATTTACACTCAAGGCGAATTGTGGCTCATCCTGGTTAACCTCTGTCATCGTCTCCAGGGGGAAGACAGAATTCCCTTTCATTTCTCTGGGGTAATGTAATAATTTATTATGCGGCTTAGAGCAGAAACAATATTTTGATCTACATCTTCTAACGCTGCATTGAGGTGAAAAACATTTAAAACAAAGTCTATTATTTTTAACAAATTCTACTCTTTCGTTTACAGAAAACATTTTAAATTGTGGACAAAATTGTAAAGCATGGACATTATTTTTACACAATACACATTTATCATTTTTTAACTCGGAAAAAAATACATGCGATGCATCTCGCGGTATTTTAGCATTAAATTTGTTTTGTTATTATAACTGAAACGCTTGGCATTTTCACAAAAGGGCTTAGAAAATATCTCATTTTTAATTTTGCCTTTCGATGACAAATATATATCGCACTCACGCCCTAACTCTTGTGGTTTAAAATATTTCTCTCCCTGTTTTCTACTCATGTGAGACAATAATTCTCTGTCGAGTGTGTTCATTATTTTATCCGATACAATTAACTCACACAATGATTTAAAATCATTCCCACTGCGCAGCTGACAATAATACTCAAATGTCGCGCATAATCGTGATGCAAATTGTACATAACTCTCTGAACTTATTTTTTGCGCTTTCTGAAATCTATTATAGCATTCTTGCGGTGTGGGAGAAAATTCTTTTAATACTACTTCTTTAAGCTTACTATAATTATTTAATTCTTCGGAAACATGAACTAGTAAATTATTAACTCTTTCACCTAGAATATTTAAAAGAATTTCGCCTTTAAATTGTTCGGGAACCTCTTTTATTTTGAATGCTTTTTCAAGCGACTGGAAAAATAAATTATATGACTCTACTCTTGAAGGTACGGGTATTGTTAAAGTTTTCACGGACTTTAACAAAGTCTCAACATTAATATTGGCGGCAGTTTCATAAACACTCGGATTTTGAATATCGGAATTTTGAAGTAAATTCTTCTGGATATTTGCAAGCTCTAATTGTTTTTGCAATTGCGCTAATTTAATTCGTTCAAATTCTAATTTAGTTTCACTATCCAATCTCTTATTTTTAATTTCCGCCAAAGCATAGTCGATTGCAGATTGAACTAACTCTTTATCATTTTTGTAAACGTCACTATTTACAATTACACTTTTTAAGCCAGCGATTTTTGCTCCTTCTGGTACAGTTAAATTTAACTCTTCCGCAACGATTTTTAACTCGTCTTTCCCTAATTTATTTAAAGACATATTTATGAATTAAGGACACTAATAGATGGATCAATTAATTGCACCTACCTCCTCAGATCGCTGTTTCACGCCGCTCCCTAAAGTTTCGGTTTCGCAATCGGTCTCTATTCACACTTTGGACATCACTTATTTTTTTTTTCATTGTGAATTTTGATAATCCACGGTTTCACAAATTCACATATTCATAAGGTCGTTTTCCTCCGGTGAGGCTGACCATTTTTTGTCTCAACACAATAAACAACACTAGCAGTGGACTGTGGTCTCTTTAATTTCTCTACTCCGTACACTACCTCTCGGAGTGAGTGTTACACATATACACTGACGTTTTATTTTACAAGCCGCAAGAGGGCGCTGTTCATTAACAGAACTAACACACTCCTTTTTGAATGTCCAATTGAAATAGAGTTACTATTAGGTTGGTGCGTATAAAATGTAGGATTTTCTTTACATGTGAACGTTTGTCTCTTTGTTTTTGTTATGCTTTTGTTTTTGGCATGATTTCGTTAAAAGTGGTATTGCAAGAGTCCCATTTCAACAAAGATAATTTTCTCAAAAGTTTTCCTTTTTGTTATTTGCTTAGAATTTCGTAAAAACATGAATTCAAACCTATATTCGTGTAATTTTCTACATCAGTATAAACTTGGTAAAAAATGCTGCAAAAGCTACATGCAATATAAAACAGGCATTTAGGGAGGATACTTTTAACAACCCAAAAGTGCAGCATTGGTTTGAAAAATTTCGGTTTGGTTGTTTTTCCCTTCAAAATGAACCGCATGGAAGACCCAAAACATCTGTAACAAATATTATATATATATACTAGCTGCATGGCCCGGCGTTGCACGGGCTTTCTCTACTTTTATAAATTTTTCCTTTCCTTCACAAAATCAGCACTTCTAATACTCTCTTTCAAAATGACTTCCACCCCCCTCCACCGCTTAGCCCGGTGTTGCTCGGGCTTTCTCTTTTCCTCATGACACCAGCATTTCTGTGTGTGTGTTTGTACGCGCACAAAGTGAGTGATTTCTAAAATTGTATCAAAAAATTTCCCTTTTTCGAAATTTGTTCCATTCCACTTATTTTTGATTTAAAGCAGGTTTCTTTCCCCTCTCTATAGCCCGAACACGGTTTTTTTTTAGTGTAAAATTATTGTTCTATCTTCCTCTCCTTCTCACAGATAAGATATAGCTTCAAATTTTGAGATGTATGACTTATAAAAAAAATATTGCTTTAAAATTAAAAAATTATTAATGTGAAGCAATAAAAAGAAAACGATTCTGATGCTAAGAATAAAACAAAAAACGTTCATCATTTTTTAATAAAAATTAGTTTCAAAGAATCTAAAATAATAAAATATATAGATTTCAGATTTTCATGAATCAATTAATCGTTACATATAGTTAGCTTAAAAGTTTCTCTAAAATGTATTTTGATCCAAAATAATGAGCGATGAACTTTTAAATAAACAAATACTTAATTTAGTAATGAAATGATAGAAATAATCCTTTTATATAAAACACACACACACATATATATATATATATATATATATATATATATATACTTATTAAAATCAAATTTCTATAAGTAATAAACAAAATAAAAATTTACAGATAGCTATTTAAACGATTGCTTTTTTCTGAACGTTTGAATGTTTGATTAAACATATAAATACTTATAAGTTATAAAAAAACAGTATGGGGGAAAGCCTAGATAGATATATATACATACATGTACTGATAAAAAACATTCAAAAAGAAAAAAAAACAATCTGATAAAAACATTTTGATATTTTATTTTAATGTTAACGTTTTTCATTCCACTGTGTTTAGTAAATTATTTAACAATTATTTTAATTATTTAACGTATCTGACAAAAAAAGGTATTTTATACAAAACTAACATATTCATTATTTTAACAATAATTTTATGTATTATTATTATTATTATTATTTATATAATATCTTATCTATAACATATTGTATGTCATTTTATAAAACTTTTTGTAACTAATTTTTACATAAAATATCATTTAATGTTTATTATAACAAAATTTACAAAAAGAATTATTTATTAATAATTATATTTATGAAGTATAATATATAAATATTTATATAATTACAGTATTTTTTAAATGAAAAGTAATTTCCTAAAATATGATTTAATAATCAATTAACATTTTTTAAATAAATTAATTTATATGCAAAGTTTCGGTGTTTTGTAAAAACAGAATTTTAAGGTTTTTTTATTCCACTGTTATACAAAAATTCTCCCCGTTGTTTATTGAAAAGACTATCAATTTCTTTATTGCGTTGTTTTTGAATGTTAAATTAAAAATATATTTGAATAAAAGGGTAAAAAGCCAGCACTTTAAAACAATTATCGGTAATGAATGAAATGATTCTATAAATAACTCAGGCGAGGAGCGAGCATAACTCGGGAAAAACCAGTCACACAATCCCCTCCTTGCACCCGGCTTAGTAGTGCTAAAAATCTTGCGAATGTTTTTAAAAAGTTTTCATTTTTTGAGTAGTTAATTTTTAAGTTGAAGTTTCCAAATTTCCCACATCGATAACAAACAACGGTAATTTGAAAATAAAAAATTTAAAGAAAATATTGTTTTAACGGAATCTCGTAAAAACGATATCACACGAAAAACACATTTTTTTTTATATAAAAAAACCCCCGTAATTTTTAAGATATTTTATCAATCTTAGGCAATAAAATTTTTTATAAATTATACGACTTGTAAGAGGTAACCACGTTTATCGAATGCTCGTCAAGGCAAGACAAAATATCAAAAAGATCCAAAATAAAATGTTAAGTGTTGCCACAGCTACAATTGAATATTTTAATTACAAGTAATTAATTGCTAATCAGCCAGACACTAAACATAATAAATGTGAATAAACAAATACTGTAATCAAAAATTATGAAACAAAAATAAAGAATGTAATTAGAATGGATTAATTATCACAGATATTTTAGGCAATTTTTTTCGTTTAATTTCGAAAACGCAAACGTACATTTTTTTTATAAGAATAGTTTATGTATGGAAATAAACAGAAAAATAGAAATTTTCAAAATAGCAAAATTACATGAAAAATTTTAAAGGAATTAGATTCAGATTAAAAGTCATATCATCGATGCGATTCAATAACTATCGATTCGTCCTCCACACATACGCAAAGCACTCAGATGTTATTTGGAGGTTAAATGCATAACAGTCGTTTGGGTGCGTGCATTTATTAAAATCAAGTTAAAAAAAAAAATTTCGGTCTTCATTTTCAAGCTAATGCTTTCAAACTTCATATGTCGATTGCGAACAACGGTAAATTTTAAGCAAAAAACTTTTTTAAAAGTAATGCTTATTTCTCGCAAAAAAAAAAGGGGGGGAACGAAAAACACATTTTTTTTAAAAAACCGTAATTTTTAAGATATTTTATCAATCTTTGTACAGATTACGTATAATATTGTTCTACACACGGAAAAAAAGTTTCGTGAGATTATTTTTATAACTAAAGAAGTTATTAAGTATTTAAATAAAATTTTTAGTATTTTTTGAAAAATCGTAATAAATTATAACGTATTTTGTGGCGAAATAAATGATCTTTCCGAATCTGTAATTATTTTTTGTCTGAGTCTCATGAAAAATATTAGATCGTGTTTTAAAAACGTCTGGAAAAAAAAGAAGTTCCGAATTTTTGAATTGGTCCCCTGGCGGAGAAATATGGTACTAATTAAGCGTTTTAAGGTTTTTAATTAATATCTTTTTAACTAATTGAAATATCGAAATATAAATGGTCAAAACGCATATTCCTCGGATCATTCCCAAAACTTTGGTACCTTCGGCGAGTTTCTGCGTCGTGTGGTTCGTGAGAAAATAGGGACGCATAGATAGATAGATACGTTTGTTTACCTTCGGATTTTAATAGTGTATATATATATATATATATATATATATAATTAAGCCATTTCCTACTTAGGTCAACAAAGAAAAATTTTATTTTAGTTTATTTTTACTAAATAGTTACAATTAATATAAATATATATACACATATGACAAAATCACAATATTGAGTGACAAAATAGAAAGCGATTTTCCTTGTAATTTTCCCTTTTCCTTTCTATATAGGGTGTTGGACTATTTTTTTTTTGTTACTGTTTATTCATTCATTAAATTAAATTATTATAATAAAATAGTATAGTAAAAAAGAAATCTCATTCTCCGAAATGAGGCCATCCCAGGTGGGATTCAAGAACCCCCAACCTTTTGGTAAGAAGTCCAACTCGCTAACCATTGTGCTACAGGGACACAACGAACGATTTTCCTTTCTATATATGCTGTTGGACTATTATTTTTGTTTGTTACTATTTATTCATTATTTATTTTAATTAATGAATTAATAGAAAAAACTATATTAACAGCGAGTGTCATCCACAACAAGTTTTTAAAAAATGTATTTGAACACATATATATACATATATATATATATATATATATTATATATATATATGTGCGTATAGGGAGAGAGGTAAACTATAATAGTAGGAATTGAAAAAATGATGTTCTGAAAGCATTGATGGAAACGAATCCTACTGTATTTATTATACTGCTAGTACACTGATGAAATTAATGAAAAATTAAAAATTATTTGCCCACATCACTTGTTAATCAGCATGTCCCAATAATTCCCCACGTCAACACTTGGTCGCATAGGCCACATAAAACAAGTGAGAAATTAAATGAATTAAAACATGAAATTTTGCACCACCTAGCTTTTTAACCGGATCTTTCGCCAATCGGCTTACATTTAAAAAAAAAAATCGTATTGAAGAGAGAACAGAAAAATGTCTTTCGCTCGCTTATAAAATTTTTAAACCAAAAAATAAAATTTACCTTCTCAAAGTGAAAATATCTGTAAATTTAAGTAAAAGAGTTATTACTGTTGATTGCCATTGATTTATTTTTTAAAAATTTAGAGAGATCAATGCGCTGATAGTTTTTTTTTTTATCCTTGTTCTCATAATATTCTTTCGGATTTTGTAATAGGAAAAAATACATCTCTTTCTGATTGTTATGTCACTCAGCTTTTTTTTAAGCATAGAACCTAAGAATAGCCGTATATAAACAGAATGAAAGCTGTCTTAATCTGCTTAACCAATTGCCGTCATGCCACTCAGCAGAACGTAAAACACCACTTTCGCCATGCCCCTCATCGAAGAATTGTCCTGATATGGGATTGAGGACTGTTTTTACAGTCCAGAAGCCCAAAAAAGCAACGTCTTTTAATCTGCTTGTTTTTTTCCTTCAAAATATAAACTAGACAAAAGATTGGGATTTATGAAGAAAAAAAAATCTAATGCTCTTTTTTCTTTCAGAAATAATTTTTTTACCACTGTTATCTGTATATTTCTGTGAGTTCGTTAAATATCGCCTTTCCGTTATCTCGGAGACGATGAAAAAATTACCGAACAAGGCAAAAAAAGCAGCATTCATGCTCGTGGGAAGGAATTTTTTGAATGACCTCTAATTAAGTAACATTTGATTGATCTTGATCAGATACATGGTCGCTTGATTGATTGATTGATTGAATATTAACGTCGCACTGTTCAGCTACACGAGGGCTTTTGGCGACGGACCACGTAATTTTGAACCATGGTCAAGTGACGTGGACGACACCTGAGCTGGCACCCCCCTCTCCTAACTACCACACCACACCAACGGGAGGACGTTTCAGCTCTCGACAGATTTAACGTGCATCGCTGCCCTACACGGCGGGTCTTTAGTGGTACTGGGCTCGAACCTGTGACAAAGCAAGCCACAGTCCGATACCTATACCACTCGGCTACCGCGGCCACAGATACATGGTCGCAGCAGAGTACAAAAGAAAGTCTTTCAATAATGAAGACTTCGAAACATCATTGAGACAACAAAAGTAAACAACAACAATATCACGTGAAAACAGAATCAAGTAAATGTTTACAAAACGTAAGATATATCTAAAAAACATGCAACTTGTTTCGCAATCTACATTTCAACATTTGTAGATAGGAGATAAAAGTTGTTACCGTTTTTGTTATCACTTTCTATAAATTGGGAATGACCCTCATGTAGCTAGCTATTGAGTGACGTTTTTTCAAATCAATCGCACGAATTGGGAAACCCAATTTTTGGTGTTTTTTTTGTGAAATTAGTTTGATGAATATATATTGTGTTGAAATTATAAATCGTTTTGTGATCATATATATATATATATATATATATATATATGTGTGTGTGTGTGTGTGTGTGTGTGTGTGAAGTGCAAAATTTAAAACTCTGAATAATCATTCTCAATGAGTCATTCTAAGAATTGGCATTGAAATATCTACAAAGGACTACTGTTTATTAGTAAAAATTACATCTTAAATCATTAAATTTGTCTTCGTTCTCAATCTCTAACATTGAAACAAAAAAGATATTGTTGTCTTTTTCACTAGATTGTAACTAAGATATTTAAGTTTTCGATGAAGTGAATATGCTGATAAAAATTGGCTTAACCAAGATATAAAAATATCTACATTAAATAACTTTTAATTAAATATATAATTCTCGTAGCGTCTATTTTTTTTTTTTTTTTTTTTTTGGTTGACTACACTTCAACTTTTTCAATCATAAATTTGTTAACTGGGTGATTCTATTTTCCAAACATAACTAGTTTTCTTCTTTGAATATAAATAAAATCTGTGTTCCTAAATATTTCTAATGTATGATTGCAGCGGATTACTAATATTTATTTAATAGACCTCTAATTTCCCATTGAAAATTAAGATCTAATGATAAGTATCCAGATTTAAGTCTCCTTTGGCGAGAGATTGCAACACAAAATCCCTCATTTCTTAAAGAACGATCTCTACAAATTAGTGTTTGACTAATCCTTATATGGAGTGACTCAATGCTCAGCTACAATTACACACAATCTGAAATAAGTTGAAGTTTTTTTGTCTCTCTGAGTAGGTTGATGCTAAGGGCCACTGACTTGTTCCGGGTAAACACTACTGTTAGGCTCTCTGAAGTATTAATTTGGATGATGCAGACCTCTCCCTTGTCTCCATCTTTTTTTAACAATCTCTGGTAAGTCGGCTCCTACCAGAAAATCGCTATTTCCACGAAACGAGCCATCGGAGTCTTGGACCTCTTGGCTTTGTCTCTGGCACTGAGAGTGGGTGATCCTGTTTGGTGTCGAGTAGGTTGATTGTAAACCTGAGGGATGGTAAGCAATTGTCTGAGTGAATGGCACCTTCTGCCTTGTCAACAGTCAATCATGCTATTTGAGAAGTGAATGGACCGCGCCGTTTGTGAGTGGGCGGAGTGAGTTCGTTCACTTTCCTGCTGGTCGTTGGGAATAGGCGCCTTCACTAAGGTACAACCTAAGGACAAAATGACTTAAGCCACTTTGTGTCATGGTTCAACCAGCAGGAAATTAAGATTTCTAAATCTGTGGTATTTCGCTACATTTTAAAGATTTTCCACCATTTTTACTTTCAAAGCCAGTTGAAATGCTTGTATATTTCAAAGGATATTTCGTCTTATGTTGGTCATGATTTTTCAGTACGTTTTTCGGCTAGAGCTTTGGATTATTCATGAGGTCATTGAGAACACTAACACTTCCTTAACCCTAGCAATATTCAATTACTTGTGGGTTATTCAAAGATACATTTACTATCATAAAAAATGCTCAAAGTGGTACTTAATTTCATGAGTACTCAACAGGGGGAATTAATGTAATTTAGTGTGTGTGTGTGTGTTTTATTATAAACGCTAAAAACTTCTTCAGAAATAAAATGTTAAAGGAACATGTTCTCATAAGAAGAATATTTATAATTTTTTCCTATCGTCAGTCTTCTTAAAATTTTCAATAAACTGTTCAAAAATTTACAGTTCAAATCTTTCTTTAATCCTTGGGGAAAAGCACTTTGTAAAACATACAGCTTCTGTAACATGCATAATTTATCTGTGAACATTTAAATATATTACTTTAACTCAGTGCTTCTCAAACTTTCAATATTTGCGACCCAATTTTCAATCACAATTTTCATCGCCTACCTTCCCCTCCGTACAATTGCAATGGATTGAATTCAATAATAATATATTTTGACGATAATACGACTCTTTAATTATAAATCTTACAAATTATCAAAATAAGTATAAAGTTTTGTATATAATATTGCATATGACAAGCCCATGGAGTCCCTGGTAATTATTATTTTTAACTTAGTACTGTTAAATTAATCATCCAATACATAGTGTAGTACTGATACATTTATAAGTGTATTATATAATATAATGTGTATTTTATTTTTTATCATGTCAGAATGTATATTGTGTTTTGCTTCCTTTTAGTAAATCAATACATTTTTAAAATCTTTTGTTTTCAACATGCTCGTGCCCCCCACCTCATGACCCCTAGAGAGGCACGCCCCACAGTTTGAGAAACGCTACTTTAATCTTAAAAGAACTGACACTCGCATTCTTTGCATTTTTTATGGGATCTCGAAAAATTTTACACAGCAAGCATATCGTCGCCTGATCTTTTTTGCCTAGTTGAGAATGAGGTTTTTTACTAAGCTAGACTTATGTGGTACATAAAAAAAAAGACTGATGTAGAATACCTGGTTCAATGTTATCATTTAAATATTTTAAATCGTGACGATAAAGAGAATGTGATTTCAAATTTCAAGTCACCTATACTTATTGATTTTTAACCAGAAAGTTTTGATTCATTATTTCAAACTCTTATGCTTCACAATCCTTAATCTATTATCATCACACGATACATACTAGTTATCTGTTTCCAGAAAGACTAGGATTATGGGGAAAGGGACAATGAAAAGTGAGAGGGTTTGTGTACCGTCTCTCGAATCTATTTACATCAAATACTTTGATTTATGGTATTGTGGTACAAAGATTGGTTTCTTGTCCTCTTTCTATAACCGGTATCTTAACGGATGAATGTACAGTTCCCCATTACAAGGAAGAGTTGATGGATGACCATAAATGTTGTACATATACAGTGAAAATCGTTTAACACGAAATTGAGGGACTGGAAAATTCGTGTTAAAGAATATTGCAAAAAAAAAAACAATATATTCAACAAAATTAAGTTTATTACAGTACACTTTATTTACATCTAAAAGCATCTAATAAATTGATCGAGAAATCTTCTTTTACTTCGATTGAGTGTAAATATTTTCAAAACAATTGCTTCCGGTAGAAAAATTTCATGTTTTGCATAATCCCTTGATCGCAAGACTGCAAAACATTGGTTGTATTCGGAAGCAAGAAGATAAGCTCCATAGCTTTTTTAAGCTTTATAGCTTTCAATGCAACTTTGGGGGGACAATTATCATTGCAACCTTAAGCTTTTCTTGTAAGAATCGCTCATCTAACTTAACGATCCGAACTCCAAAGCCTGGTGAGAGATTGGATACTTTTGTGTAGCGTTTGTAGGTTGAACCTAGCGTACATAAACAAAGTTGGCTCGTATCGTCCGAGGATATTTCAAAGCAAAGCTTTTCCACGAAACTTGTGAGACCACTTCTCTTTCATTTCACACCCTCTCTTGAATCTCGCTTGCGCGGCTGGTGTTTTCCAAATTTTTGTCATTCCCAGAATGGAAATCTTTTCGTGTTAAGAGAAAAAAATATATTCAAATACATAGATCGGAACCGTTGTATTATTTCTTGCTAACCGATATTTCGTCTTAAGCGTTTTCGCGTTGAACAAACGATTTTTGCGGTGACAATTTCCCCTGTTTCATTTTAAAGTTAATACTATTACTATTTTTCTTGTTATTTGGATTTAATTTAGTTCGTTATTCACATGGGTCGTATGGAGACATTTTATGATATAATTTTCGTTTAACTTCAGTTAAAAATTGGAAATCTAATTTTTTCTGCACTATCTGAATTCCCTCCTCCTCCGAGAAAATACTTCTTAACAATATAAATTCAGGGAAAAGTGTCAATAATACGAAAAGGAGGAGTGGACGGATAGTAGCGGTAATTTTATTTCATGCTGTGCATATATTTTTTTAAAGAATTAATACTTAACTGTCTTCAGAGTGGATGTTATGAGTTTTTGTTACAAAAAGTAAATACTTTTTTTTTATTTCAGGGGTAGTATCTAAGGGTCATATCAAAGACCCCTAATTTTTTTTCAATACATGTAGCATTTCTTTACGATCGCATACCTCCGTGACAGAAAATTTAATTATAAATGAGAATTATAATTGGCTTTTTTGCCCTTTACATTTTTTTTCTCTTTTCTTTGTAATGCTTCATTGCTTGTAAAATTAGAAATAGACTATTTTTATGTTTTTTTAAGTAAATCTAGTTTCCATTCGCATTAGTATACTTCAAATGTAGAATTCAGTAGATGTGTGTCTATTTCGCATTTTCATTTCTAAAATATTTTTTTTATCCTATATTGCTCAAATTATTTTTATTTTCTCAATAAATTAACTGTGATTATTGATCCTTAGCCCCGACAATTTTTTAAATTTTTAACATAAAGATTATGCCTCAGATGTAGAATATAATATTAAAACAGCATTTACACAAAGAGGAAATTTCAAATTTCATCTTATTACTGTGCTGTTTGTGCAAAAGTGAAAGATAGGTGCTTCATTTGTCAAAATATATTTTTTTATTCAAATTTTACTTTTGTACTGCCGGTTGATTAGTATATTGCTGTTTTAAAAGTGTCTTATTTATATTCTATGCCTCATCACACTGTACATTTAGGTTAAATACTACATTTTAGATTAAATATTTAGATTTCTGTCGTGCAGTATAAGTGAGATAAAAAATAATCAAGCATACATATTACTCAACATAATATAATTTTTTTAGAAAATTAGTGTGTCATCCTTCCTTATTTTAATAAAGTAAATTAACTATAAGTTTGAAGTGTGGATACTCATCATCCCAAAATTCAGCAAGATGAATTTTTTTTTACTAAAATAGAATCATTGTAAATTGATCCTAAATCACTGTTGATATCCAAGACAAAATGAGTCACAGTGACAGTGAATGAACGATCTAGCTAAATGCTACCTTGTGTTATTTGGTTTGTTGCCGGATCATGAAGCATCAAATTCATGACTCACATTCGAAAAAACCAGATCAGGTGCATCATACGCTCGATAGATGGCAGCACCAAAATCAAAACAGCATTTTCGCTTTCTCCAAGAGAGGATAAGGGTCAAGATAGCTATTTCTGAACTTAACACCTTTCTTTCGCTACGCCCTTTCATCATAGTTGTTCAATTGCTCAACTTTTCGTATTTGTTACTTAATTTTAAAATTTTTGAAGTGAAAATAAGTGCGAACAGGAGGAGTTGAAAATAGCTTTTAAGTATTATTTTTTTTTATTCACTTCTGAGGGCGTAAAGAAAGATGTGGCATTTGTACAAAGGAAAAAAATAACTCGAGTGAGTGAAAAATCTATTAAATGAATTTGACATCTATTATTTCGATAATGAAGATAATTTTTTTTCAAAAAAAAGAGAAAAGATTCTAGTGGTTAGAAAAACAAAATCGGTTTTTTTTCGGTTTCATCACAAGGAGAAAGTACTTTCGTATTTTTCCCTCCAGTTAGCATTCATTCTACGATGCTATATTTTTTCTCGAAAATGACCGATAACGTTTATTGGAGGGGGAAGGAGAAAGAATTAGCGAGACATTGTATTACTTTTTTTCTTGCTCTCGCAACAACACGAACACAGCATAAAGTAGATAAAATAAGACAGCTTCACGCGGGAGGGAAAAAATCTGTCGTCTTCCCTAGTTCAAACTTATCAGTTGTTACTGTTTTAGGATATTCTAGTTATTTTTAAAGATTGTGTGTGTTAAAAGTAATTTTTTTTTTTTTTCATCACTCATGATTTTCAGCTGTTATCGCTGTTGCTTATGCTTGTGTTATTTTAAAGAATTTACTGCTCAAGCTATCTTGTTACAAACAGTGACTTTTATTAGTAGTTCATTTTACGTGGGATTAATGGTTTTTTAAGGAGTTTTATATTTGATTATTTGGCACTTGAAAATGATATATGTGTTTTATAATCTTTTCATGAATTTATTTTATTCAAAAATAATTGTTGAACCATTTTGCTTGACACTCCCGAAAAATAAAAATGATTAATTTTTAGCTTCTGATTTTTTAAATTTTATATATAGTTATGATAATCAATTCTTTTATAAGACATGACTTTTTAAATGAACGTGCTTATATGTCAATGAAAAATTCTTTAAATTTAAATTAAATAACTTGAAGTTCTAAAGGGTGTTTTTTTTAGAATTATAGAACTTTAAATTGCAATAAAACAACGATGTATTATTCGATTGACATGAATTTTTTTTATTCGAAAGATAATCTTGTGGCATTACATTTTAAATATGATTTCTGGCATAGGACTGCCACGGCTGGCTCGGATGTAGTCCAAACTGGACGTCCAATTTTCGATGACTTTTTCCAACATTTGTGGCCGTATACCGTCAATAACACGGCGAATGTTATCTTCCAAATGGTCAAGCGTTTGTGGCTTATCCGCATAGACCAATGACTTTACATAGCCCCACAGAAAATAGTCTAGCGGTGTTAAATCACAAGATCTTGGAGGCCAATTCACAGGTCCAAAACGGGAAATTAGGCGGTCACCAAACGTGTCTTTCAATAAATCGATTGTGGCACGAGCTGTGTGACATGTTGCGCCGTCTTGTTGGAACCACAGCTCCTGGACATCATGATTGTTTAATTCAGGAATGAAAAAGTTAGTAATCATGGCTCTATACCGATCACCATTGACTGTAACGTTGTGGCCTTCATCGTTTTTGAAGAAGGATTCCACCAGCCCATAAAGCGCACCAAACAGTCAGTTTTTCTGGATGTAACGGTGTTTCGACATACACTTGTGAATTAGCTTCACTCCAAATGCGGCAGTTTTGTTTGTTGACGTAGCCATTCAACCAGAAGTGCGCTTCATCGCTAAACAAAATTCGCTTATGAAAATCGGGAACAACGGCAATCTCGTTTTGGGCCCATTCGACGAATCTACGCCTTGCTTGATGATCGTTTTGATGAATTGCCAAACCAAACTGAGAATAAATCACTTGACAGCTGTTAAATCGGTCGCCATCTTGGAAAGTAATGCCAACTTAAACTTCTATACCTGGAAAAAAAACACTCTTTATAAATGTATATACCAGTGGCGTAACGTACACCCCCACATTGCGGAGGAGGGGGAGGACCTGGACTCTAGGGGGCCCAAAGTCTGACCGACGTTAAGAACTTTCCCTTTGTAAGATCCTTATACTCTTCGTTATGTCCATGGTATATACGTTTACCATATTTTAGGAGCTCCAGTGGCGCACACAAAAAATTTTCAAGGGAGGGGGCTCCAGGGTCGAAAATCCATCATTCTTGTGTCATACCTCAGTTCGACCCGCCAAACGTATTCTTTTGATTTTGTTGATTTCTGGAACATAAACAGTAAAAAGTAAATTATTTAATAATTAAAATTAATTAATAAAATGCAATGTTAATAACAAATACTAAATTAAATTTTACTTATTATATGCATAGGATTATCATCAATCGGGAAAAAAATCAGGGGCTATGGGACCATGCCCCCCTTGTATGCGCCACTGGGGAGCTTCAACCCAGAACATATTTTTGAAATTATTTAAAAGTCTTAATAAAACTTACTGAGACATTAAAACTTAATTTATTTAGTTGGATTTTTCACGAGGCATGACTTTTTCAGAAGTTGTTTGTTATAATTCATTTTAACATTTAGTAGATTTTTAACAGTAAATACTGAAAGTCTACCCCTTTTTGCAGACCAAATGCTCCCCACAATTGAAAAATTCTCTTAACTATAGCAGATGTTCTAAGCAAAGACATCGCAAACTCGACCATTATAGAAATATTGCAACATGAAATAACAGCCTTTAGAAACACCTTAAAAATTGCTTTCTGCATTTCTTCAATAATATCTGGTACGTTTTCTGAACGTGATCCATAACCCATTTTTTGATTTTGAATTACCTGGTTCAACACACAATGCACATTCATGTGTGTGTGTGGTCATCAATGGTTGTAGAATTTTGTAATTTCGGTAACAAGTTATGCACACTGTCTTCTAAATTAAACCAGGCAATTTCAAAAGTCGTCAATTTATCCTCTGAAACATACAAACATTATCAAACTGGCTTTGCAGAACTCTAAGTATCGGATACTAGAATTAAAAAATTGTCTGAGATTGAGAAGAATTTTTGTTCCTGAACATCAATGCTTTGTTTTAAAATGCATAGCAATTCTTTGGCAGAAGATGGTATAATGTTGTGGGTTTTTCTTTCCTGAATTCAATTACTTGAGAGTATGTCTGAAATGCTTTGTTGCTGTCGTAGAATTAGTTTCAATTTCAAAACTACATTATTAACTATACACAACCGTAAGTTGTGGCGAATATTAGGGCCCTCCTGCAAAGTCTCGGTTCAGTATCCAAGCCGGATCGTACAAAGGATTGCCAACACGCGGGCCGCATGTGGCCCACCAGTATGTAAGTTGCGGCCCGCCAACTCTTTTTAAAAATTTTTACATATCAGGTTTTTAAAGTTTTTTCATTTTGAAATTTATTTGAGGGGAAATTTATATATAAACATATAAATCTCCAATGTATTTGCCTGTTACCTGTTCTTGTTTTAAAATAAATCATTTTTGATAATAGAAATGTCCTATACATTAAAATAGATTTATATTTTATCAAACAGTTACATTTGATTTTACTTTAATAAATTACTTTTTTAATAAATTCCGAATTGCATTATGCATATCCTTTACTATGGATGGTACATGATTCTCTGTGTGTGTGACTTTCATTTCTCCTCCTTTTCTGTTTGGAGGGCCCAAAAAGCAAGAGGCAGTCAGGGATGTTTTTTATAGTTTAAAAAATATTCAGGACGGTTAAGATAAAGGGCAATGTATACTTAATCGTTTGCGAATGACAGCACCATCAAATTTCAACAACGAGTAACGAAAGATCAATTTAATAGGAACGCCGTAATTTTCAAGAAAATGGCAAATGTAATATTTTTAACACAATTTGATAATTGCATTATTATTATGTTATATAAACAATATTATATTACCTTTGTCTGTATACATGAAAATAATGAAAACAATAATAATAATTCATTCTGTTTTAAATTTTCACTCCGATAAATGTTTTTTTGTTTCCAAATCTGATATAAAGGTATATATTTTTATGTGTAGCCCGCGCAAGAGCATTTGGGTTGGATACCCCTGACTCAACACATAGGATTTGAGCTCCTATAATCCTGCAACCCCCACGATGCGGGGGTGTATGTTACGCCACTGGCCGTAAGATCATGTTTAAAGATGCGATATTGAACATATAAGAGTCTAAAGTTGATGAAATCTTCACCGGCTATAACATTCTCAAAACTTGAAATTCTTTTAACGATTTCTACGATACTAAAAAGATCGTCAACTGACGTTAATTTTAACAAAGGACATTTAACCAATAAGGACATTAATAGGCGTCAGTTAGTCGTTTATGTGGTTGACTTTTGCACTGAATCAATAGAGTTACAAGGGTGGTGTCATAAATGCGGTTGCTCATGGTGTCATCCCCAAGGACCTCTTCCCATTACTGACCTTACAACAGACTGAGTAATGCTTTTTGTAAGAATGTTACTTTATAAAAGCGGTTCCGTATCTCGATAAACATTTAGCAATGATTTTTATCTCGCCATTTAGAGCAACAACAACAAAAAAGAGCTAACTCTCATTTTCAAATTTCAATATCATTTGAATCAATTGTGTGTGTTCCACATTTAAAAAAAACTTACATTAAACTTTTTAATTAAACATGAAAGAAGATAAACAGTTGTGTGTGTGAATAACGAAAGTTTGTTTGACATATAATAGTGATAGTTTGAATGGCCCGGTAGTGTATTGATTAATGAGCTTAAAAATTAATTTGCTGAAATTAATAAGTTCTGCATGGTGGTGCAAATTATATGAACAAAAATTGAAAGTGACACTGATGTTTTTCGACAGTGATGTAAAAACCTCTAAAGTTTTTGCAGAAATTTGAATATTAGCTAATTCGTTGTTATCCATTGACATCAACTTTCCAAAAAACAAATGTAACTACTATAAAAAGCACATAAAATAATATAAAGTTTGAAAAGTTTGAGCTTCCGTTTTCATTAGTCATGTATAATTGAGTACAAAATTAGACAATATTTTTAAGTAAATTTAAAAGTACTCAATGAATATTTTAGATCTAAAAACACCCCCAAAGTCATTGTTTTATTAGACTATAATAAATGCGTTTTTTTACAATGATGGTAGTACATTTTAAAAAAGAAAATATCTCATGTATAATTGAAAGTACTTTTATGTAAGTAAATTGAAGCATAAATATGCTATAATTTCTCTCTGTGAGTTTATGGTGATTAGTCATTGTTAATGAGAAATACAGTTGTTATTTGAATGAACACTGATGTAATGAGTGTAAATTTAAGATATATTTACAAAAATCATATTTGTAAGATTTTCAATAATTATTGTGATATGGAGGGGAGAGAGGCATTCTAAGAAAAAAATACAGTAACTTTGTTTTAATAGAGTGTGTGTTACTTGTTCACATTAAAATTTCTTATGAACTTTTTCTGTACATAATTTTTTTTTAAAGTCTAAAATTTTTCTAACCAGCGCTTAGTTACTTATTTTCATTCACGAATACCTTGTTTCAGAATAATGAGGAAGTTCGTTTTGAGATTGTGCAGTTTGATATTTTTAAGCAATCATTTTTAAGTCATATTGTTCGATATGAGAATGAGAAGAAAAAACAAATTTGCGTGTGTGTGTGAGTATGGGAATAGAAACTGTATATTGAAAGGTATTTACATAGTACCGCCTTTTAAAATTGTCGTGCTCCCATGAAACTGGGTGAACACATAGCGCTTTTTTGTTCCTCAACAGCTTTTACTGAATAAACATGAAAGTGAACAATTTCGTGCCTTTACAAACGGAAATATGACTAAGTATTTTAATTCTTTATATTTGTCAATTTTCAACATTGTATCACAGTTAGAGAATCATTAATACAACTATGCAGTGAATCACTGTTTAGTTTAAAATATGTTTTTGCGTAGGTTTATTTTTAATCGGCAGAATTTATTTTTTATCTCTGAACTCTTAAAAACCAGTTTATTCACCTGAGATAATTTAAATTCAAAACTCAGAATTATAGATAAGTAATTTATTTTTAAAGATGAAATTCTGTTCAATTTTTATTAGAAGATTTTGATAAATTTGCACCTGTAGCTAAAGTTTGATTCGAATTTTCTTTGTCAAAGTCAAAAGATAACATGGTCAAATAGCTGCGTAGGAAACGTTTTTAAACAATTTTGTTATTGTTGTTATTATCTGTTTTTAGAAAAAAATTTTCATTTTAACCGAATTAAATCTTTAAATAATAATTTACCTGAGCCAGCAAACAAATTGAAAATAACTTATTTTAAATTTATAGACGTTTTATATATATATATATATATATATATATATATATATATATATATATATATATATATATATATATATATATATATATATATATATATATATATATATGTTTTTAATTTTTTAAAAATATATTTATTTGATCAATTTCTTAATAGATTTGCAACTTAATTTTAATGAACTATGATATTTGTAAAAAGAGGATGAAGATCGATTTTTCAATAATTTTTTCCCAGAATCTTAAAAAAAAAAAAGTTCGGTAATTTTTGAAATTTAAAAGCATTATTTTAAAAACGAAATCAAATCTGCATATACAGTTATAGTTAAGGATTTCGTGGGATATGGAGCAACAAAGGCTATTATCCCCAATCTGTATATGCAAGTTATTTTTTAACAGTTTGAATTCAACAAAAAATTAGAAAAGAAAGGAAGGATGAAGTTTCCATTCGATTTTATATAGCATTAAATGAAATATATTAAAAATAAATATTTTTACCTTTCTTGCTATTTTTTATATCACGGGCACATATTTTGATAACACTGTACACATTGTAATCGATGCCATATTTCTGTGTCTTCAGCTAGAATTTTAATATTGATATATATATATATATAGAGAGAGAGAGAGAGAGAGAGAGTAATTCTTATCAATCCTACCACAGTATAGAGAAATCTGATATGCGTAATGTATACCCCCTCCCCGGATTTATGGTTCTTAGGGATCTACTTTCAAAAGTAAAGAAATATATTTTGTAAATATATATATACCGTTACATTTGTGTTAAAAGCGATTCAGGAAACACAAAATATTAAAATTAAAGAATTTAGATAAATTATAATTAAATGTATCACTTTCAAAACTTTGCACCGAAATCTATATTAATGAATTAAAATTTAAGAAAAACATTTAAATATTTTAAGGTATCCGACTACGTTCGGAACCGTGATTTTGCAAAAGCGTATAGATGGATAACATTTATGATATTTAGTGTCACTTAGATAAAAAAAAATGTATATAAAATTGTTTTAAGAATATTATTACAATAAAAAAATCATTTAAGTACAATATTTTGACAAAAAATGATTATAGAATGGCCCATTTTCAAAATATTCTCCTTTTGTGAAAAATGCTTCTATTATAATAATATTTTGCCTGTATATAGCTCAGACCTCCGTACAGAGGCTGAACTAGAATTATTTAAATATATAACTTAGAAGTGTATTTATCCATATTTTACTAAACCAGAGGGGAGAAATTTTAAGAAATAAACGCCGATAATTATTTTAATTGGTGGTAACTCTGAAAATAATGTGAATTTTTCAAAAATCCTAGCTCAGACTGTCTGGAGAAGTCTTTACTTTATATAAGCAAAATATTTTGTTATTTTAGAAACACTTTTTATAAAAGGAGAACATTTTGTAAAAGGTTATTCTAAGTTAATTTTTTGCCAAAATATTGTATTTAAATGAATTTTTTTTGTCGAAATGTCCTTAAAACAATTTTATACATTTATAAGTGACACTAGATATCATGAAAACTATCTATTTATGCGCTTTTTTAAAATCCCGGTTCCGAACGTAGTCAGATACCTTAAATAATTTAGATAAAATATAATTAAATTTATCACTTTCAAAACTTTGCGCCGAAATCTATATTAATGAATTAAAGTTTAAGAAAAACATTTAAATATTTTAAAGGAAACTCATACATATAAAGGGTACAATCAGGAAATGAGGGACACTGCTTTCAATGTATTTTTCCCTATGTAACGTTTTTATGGACTTTTTGTAGAATTTACTACAATTGGAAACTAGGGCTTACATTTTTTGCCTTATCTGATCTGTGCTATTTCACTATGTAGTCTTCCCGCCAAGAAACAAATTGTAGATCCTTCCCTCCTGTGAGCTAACTATATTTTATTTCATGTACATTATCTGTTTTCGTGATTGTTCCCTGTTGATTCGACCGAAATAGTGTTTTCCGCCATCTTGACCTGAACCGATTTTTCTCGAAAACGATAACGGATGGGGTCAAACTTTTAAAACACTTTGCTACAAGCCTCTGGGCAAAAAGTGTGTTTGACCTTCACACACATTTCAGTATCCGTCAACTGTACGGTGTTAGCTATTCTAGGACAGTCAAAAAAAAAAATTTCCAGTTTAGAAAACGAAATTCTTGTCGAATGTAACCCTCACACAGATTTCTTCCTCAGTCCGGTGAAAGGTGTCAACACTTTCAAATGCTGCTTCCTTGTCCCACTGAATTCCAATTTTAGATCTCCATGAAATAATAATGATGGTGTTCTGTAAAATCTGTCCGAAAATCACGTATTCGCATCAATTATTGTTCACTACCTGCTTCATTTTAAATATAGCACCTATAGAGGAAGTGTCTTTTGAAGATATTTTTCCCAATGGGTTTGAGGATTGGTAATTTACCTTTGCAAACCTAGTACATTTTCCAGAAGCTGATATCACTTTTCAGTGCGGCACCATATAGGTGGAGTACTAATCACCTCAATATAATTTTGAAGCCCAGTTTTCACACCAGAGGGAGGCACCTGAGCTTTAACGATGCAAAATGGAACAAGTATTTTTTTTTTTTTTTTTTACCAATAGCACCCAAGCCAAACAGGCATCTAGGGATCTTTAACATGCTGCATAATCATACGACAGGAACGCTGTCGATATCCTGCATCATGAAAATCCACCGACTTGGCCTGGGGCCTAACCCGCAGCCTTAGGTGTACAAAGCCAGTGACAAACCAACTATGCCACCCAGCCGGCTCTTTTGAATATTATCAATTAGGTTTAGTTGTTGAAATTTTGACTCGTGGCTGGAGTGTCACGGATTCGAGTCCTGGTGCAACTGAAGACCCGCCGAATAAAGGGACTGACGCACGTTAAATCTGTCGAGGCTTGAAATCCTCCCATTGGTGTGGTGTTCTAGTTTGGAGAGAGGGGTGACAACTCAGGTGTCATCCTCATCACTTGGTTGAAGTTTGAAATAACGAGGTCCATCACCAATAGCCTTCATGCTGCTGTATAGTGCGACATTAATAAATTCTCACTCATAGAAATTTTGATTATAAATTGAATACGTTGAATCAATTGAAAAATCCTCAGTTATATTACTGTGTAATATCTCCTCGGTTTTATTACTCAAACGATATTTTAGAACCAAGATTTTGTTCGTAATCATTCTGTTTCTTTAATTCTTTCTTCAATTAATTGGATGGCATATATCCGTTCTTAGAGTCACTTCCCCGCTCATAAACCCAAAGGCTGCAGTAGCCAAATGGTCATTTTCACGAACACGCGACTCATTCTATTTTTGACGTAAAGTTCCATAATAGTCATTCAAATTATTTATTTGAACCGTTCGCTTTGCCGGAAAATTATTTTGAGAGAGTTACAGTTTCTATTGCAATTACATGATATATTTTCGATAAAAATTATTCTCGTTAACCCACCGTTAAATCTGTGGATGCTCAAAATCCTTTATTTGGCGTGGTGGGAAGAGTAGATGCCTCATGTCAAGTGGGTCTTAGTCACATGAGCGTGATCATGAGGCTCGTAGAATAAAATCATTAAATTGTACTCTGATATTACTTGGGGAAGGTAAGCGAATACTATACTCTAGCTTATATTACAAACATTAATGGGAGAAGGGGATGCGAGATCTAATCATTTTTCTTCGAAAAAAGAAATAATGAGAGCCAGCGGATCCCGTGAAATGTTTTCATGGAGCCCTGGTTAAGTTCCCTCATTATAGGTGCAGATATAATAGGCTCCCTTATTCTTCTAGTTCTCAACTGAAATCCTATCTCAAATGCCTCATTATTTGAACTTTTTGGAAAAGTTTTTATCAACGGGGAAAACAAGTTTTCGATTACGAACTCTCAGTTTATTTTATAAGAGTAACCCAAGTGATTTTTAGCAAACAGACAATTTTAAGTTATAAAAAGGCTAATCTATCACTTTTTCATTTAGTTTCGTTTCGCAGGTGGTTTGTGTTTTGTGTCAGTTTTTTTCCCCTCGCAAGCACATTCTACTTTTGACATAAAGTTCCACTAAAGTTATTTCTATTTTTGACATAACGTTCCATAAATGTTATTCAAATAATTAATTTGAATAATTCGCTTAGCCGGAAAATTATTTTGAGAGCGGCAGTTTATATTGTAATTACATGGCATATTTTGGGTTCAATTCATGACGGTGCCATGATGAAGACAAACACCTGTTCTCCATTGAATTCAAAACAGACACCAAAGTAATTGTACTTGTTCTTCTACTTGAAAAACTTGGGTAAAATTTTAAATTTTATAATTGGGTGAAGATATTCTCAAGTATTATAAAAAATAAAATTTCTTTTCACACACAAAAGATTTTAAAATGAAAAAAAAACTTATTTTATGTATGTATTTATTAATAAAATGCATTTTGTCTACCTATGTACATTATTGTTATTGGCAAATTTGTATTTTTTAAGAGAAAGTTTCTGAAGAGATCAAAAGTTGGCAACAACGAAGGGCATGAGCTGATTAGTTGGAAACACATGATTGCTTTTATCGTGTGACTATTATGTCACATGAGAGTTTGAACTGATTGGCTAAAAACGCATGGTTATCATTACCATGTGACTATGACGTCACACGAATTGAGCCCATTGTTCTCGTAAACACAAAATCAAGAGTTTAATTGTTTGTAAGAAATTCTATTTGAAAAAAAATATTATCAATGTAAGTAATTTATAAAATATTTCAATTCCATTTTGTTCTCAATCAATAATATTAATTTTGGTTCTAAATTTGTATATTAATTTTTTATTACTTTCTCTCTATATGTCAGCTTCTTCTTAAGTGTTATTTTCTATGAAAAGGGGATAGAAAGTGCAGGAATATGTTTCAATCTCGGTTTCAGTGAACCCGATCTAGTTCTTGATGTCTTTGGGAATACAGTTCATAACTCTCCAGCATTTCTTTTGTCGAATTCTTGGTTCAAGTCCTGGTCCCATTAAAGATCCGTCGGGCAGAAAAACTGGTGCACGTTAAAGATGTCGAAGCTCTAGGTCCTCACATCGGCGTGGTGATTCAAAATAAAGAGGTCCGTCGCTAAAAGTCCTTGTTTTGCTGCGCCGTGTGACGTTAAGGCTGTTTTCGCCATATGTACGAGAGCGTGAACTTGACGCGGAGCACATTTTCGGACAGAAAAAATGCCTCAATTTTTATAAAAATGTGTGACATTGTAACACATGCATTTGTTTATAATATAGTGTTTTTAAAATTTCAAAATATTTCATATAAATAATTAATTTTTCCTTTTAACATGTAAAGGGAGAGCTCATTTAGCATTACGGTATAGGAAAAAAAAGGCGAAACACATTTTATAAAACAAAAAATGCGTCAACTCTGATAAAAATGAGTAAGTATGAAAAAATAACTGATTCTCTACAGAATAGTGACGCCAAAATATATGATATTAATGTTTGAGTACTTTTATATCTGAAAAAAATATTCCGAATTTGGTCCATATTCTTCAACATTAACCGAAGATACCCTTAATAAACAAGCAATCAATCAGTTTGGACTATAACTAAAAACCTTCATGAAATTTAAATTTAAAAATATGAACCTAGTTTATAAAAACCAGTTAGTTCAAATATTTAAAATCAGATAGATTTTTGATAATTCCTTTGAGACCATTTTGAAAAAAATTTCTGAAAAATGTTTTCTTATTTCTTCACCTTCATTCATCAACAACACTACTTCAATCTCTTTGAATGAGTAAAATTAGAGAATTACTTTGGCTCTTTCTATATTAGGCAATAAAACTACTTCTAAAGGGGGTGTCACACAAGAGCACAAAATTAACTATTTTTCCTCATCACCAGCTAATTTAAAATTCATCATGCTCAGTTAACAGGGAAATGAACCGGGGATTGGCGTAATTATAGTGTTGAGAGGAAAAGGCTGTCTTATGTATTGAATGTTTGCAATATAATTTTGGACAGGAGGGGGAACTTTTTACTACCTACGCAAGAACTCCAAATGATTCTCTTGAAGGATATTTAGGCAAATTTTTATCGGTTTAGTAAACACTAAGCTATATTTATCATGATGATGATATTCATTCGTTCGTAGATTACGTTAACGCATCAGATTGCTTATATTACAGTAAAAGAATTCCATTCAAGTGGACCGATGGCAGGACAACACAGATTAACAGCAATCAGTGCATGCATTCTTTCAAGCGTGGAAACAAAACCAACGCAACTATTCGATGCTTATCGTAACTAATTATAACAATTTTCATTGTATCGTTACGTGAATTCGAAATAGTACTTGCCGATTTGTTTTATTAGCGCTTCAAGTTATTCTAGATGTTGCCAAGTCTATTTGACATTTACACTTTCGGGTTAAGAGGAAGATAACTCTTTTTGTTACATCGTAACAGTAAGGAGAAGAAGAGATACATTCTCTATTGACATTTGAACTGAACTCTGAGAGGAAAAGAACATGAATTTCTTTTAAAAAATCTTAGGATGTGTTTTTTGGCACTCTCCCAACGCTTCCCTTGGTAGTAAAAACTCTTCAAAATTTATTGAAAATTATAATACTGTTGTTTCCTACACTCCTCACTTAACTGTAACTGAGTGCGCCATACTTTCCCGCTTTCCTACCCCAACGGAAACTTTTGAACCCCGTACCGGGACATTCTGTAAACTGAAAACGCAACGGACAGACGCAAGGTCTTGTCCGCATCAATCCGCAGCACCTTCAAAGGTATAATTTTCATTTAACCGCATTACTACCTTTTAAGTGTAAACTTTAACTGTAAATATTTATTTTCTTGTAATATAAACATAAGTTCTATCTCCATCTCTGGGTGTTATTCGAACTCAACCAACGGCATCAACTGTTGTTCAAGATTTCCACCAGAAGAGGGCGCTGGACAATAAAAAAAAGAGTTGTTTCAGTTTCCCAAATAGGATGGCAGGTGAAAGATGAATGGTGCAAGTGTGCGGAAGGCAAGGTCTACTATGATCAAAGCCATCTTCAAGATGGCTTTGCTATGATCCTGTAGTTAAATGGCCTCTTTTGGATTGATTTATATCTAATAGATTGTTGGAATGATCGTTAATGGAAGGACGTGAAGCCTGATAATTATTATATAATAGTTATCTTACGTTGAGAGAGCCAGTAGCGTAATGGTGAATATTAGGAATTAGTAGAAACTTTCAGCGTGTAAAACTGATCTGGTTAGTTATAACCTGATATACCAACAACTAACCACTGAAAATACAGTTTTAGTGAGATATTTTTATTGTTGTATGCATTGATTCATAGTGGGAGATGAAATATTATTTAAGAGTAATTTATAAATAATATATAATCTCTCTTGTGTTCTCATATAACAACAACAAAAATTACTGTCAGTTTAATCATATACAATAAAAGCTGCATTAAAATTATTTTATTTTGTAGCTTATTTCATTGCTAATATAAATAAATAAGAAATTAGTTATTATATTCTTTTATGTATACACTGCACATATACATAAGAAAAGGGGCCAATGGAAATGGAAGATTAAATTTCATTCTAGAAAGATCTGTGAACGTCTTCAGGGGAGTGATTGTAAATATCACTCTCAGAAACAACACGAAGGCTATTGACCTACTACCCGAAGGAACCGAGCTCACCGAAAGGAGTTAAGAAATACAAACTGCCCCTCACCCGGAAAACAACCATCCTTACCTTTAACATTTATTGAACAAAAAATGCCTCTTTTTAGGGCTATTGGCAACGGTTCATAAAACTCTGAACCTCCGTCAATTGACAAGGATGGCACCTGAACTGGCACACGACTCTTCAATTTTTCACACCATACCAACACGAGAATTTTGGACCTCAACAGTTTTAATGTACATCAGAATTCTTCACGACTGATCATTAAATGAACCAGGGCTCAAATGCAAGATTCAATACAAATAATGCCTGCCGCGGTCTCCCGCCCCCCTCTATTGCTGGAAATACAATCTTTTTCCGGCTGCAAAATTGAATGATAATAGATTAGCCCAGGGGTGACCAACCTGTGGCCCGTGAGATTATTCACTGCAACTTAACAAAATACAACTATTTTGTGCAATATTTTTGTTTCTAGTGTTTTTTTTTTACAAATAAGTCCCGTAACTGTTTCTATTTCATCTAGTTGCTTCTGTTACTGCGAATATTTTTTTTCGAAAATAAAATTTATTGAACATAAATCGCACTTGAAGGATGAAAACCTGCAATATCAATTCACAGATGCGCTACTACACACATTTGAGATCGACTTGCAAAAACGAAGCTAAAGAAGTTGAGAAACAAATATCTCACTCATTAAATAAATTAAATTACTTGATCATTGCATTTTTTATTAGTATATTATCTACCTTTGTATACATGAAAAACAATGAAAATAATAATACGTCATTCTATTTTATATTTTCACTTCAATAAACGTTTGTCATAGGTCCAAATCTATTATAAATATATATATATATATATATATATATATATATATATATATATATATATATACATATATGTATATGTGGCCCGTGGCATTATAATGTTTTTCTGAAGTGACCCACGAGGTCCTTAGCCTCTAAAATGCCTTTCCAAAAAAATTTAATAATTCGATTATACCATGACTCCCTAAGCACCAGACAGTTGTCATATTCCAATTTTTCATAATTATATAGTATCTTAAATTTTACACAAAATAAAGTAAATCCCATGAAGATTTAATCGTCTTTTTCTCAAATATTATCATTCTTCATAAGCATCTTAGAAATCAAAATTTAACAAAGTTTTAAACGGCCGCGATCATATATAAATAATTGTAATAAAATCTAATTTATTAGGAACGCTTCAAATATGTTTAATGTAGTTTCGACATACTCTTATTTACTGATCCTAAAAGCCGGTTTGAGTTCCCTTTCTCGGGTCCCTTGCAAATCCTTGAGGGGTGGAATGTGGTGCCTCATGGGGTATCCATCCTCTCACGCGTCATGCTGGGAACTGATTTCATCAGGAGCTCAATTAAAAAATTTGTCTGAATTCAGTGAGCTCATCTATCCCTTCAACTCAGGTGAATTTCGAAATCTCCCGTGTTTTTTTTCCCTTTAGACATACCCGCGTGAAGTTTTCAGTTTTTTCCCGAAGGATTAGTTCTGAAATTGATCAAATAAAGATGAGCTCACACCACGAGGGAAAAAAAACTGTAATGTAATGATGAAATGTGGTTGGTTTTTCACCTCGGAAATGTACACAGCGAGATTGCTGAAGTTTTTGAGAGAGAAAATGTTCCTTAAAAACACAGCATGATTTTTTTTCTTCTGATTTTGGGATTTGGTTGAATGTTTTAATTTCTTGAATACCCGTGGTATACAAACACACGCACAAAATCACGATCAAAGGATGCGTGTGATTTAAAAGAAAGAAATGCATTAACGAAAAGTAATAATTGTTTTTTTTCTTTTTAAATACTTATTTATTAAATGCCTATAATTGCGAGTTTTACTTAGAAACACAAGCAGTAAACTATTTTAACATTCTCTTTACTCTCATATAAAAAGTGAATTAGTTGGCTTTAAAGTGTATCATTTTGGATGACTGTTGGCGAGGAATCTTTAAATTTAGAATCCATGAGTAAGTGACGAGGCTGACCCTTGAACTGTTATCTTATTCTCGTAATATTTACTCCTTATGACAGTGTTTTTCAAACTGTGGGGCACGCCCCCTGGGGGGTGCGATAACCCTGCGAGGGGGGCGTGAGCATATTGAAAATAAAAGGTTTAAAAAAATAATTTTTTGGAATAAAGTAAAACAAAATGCTTTCTGACATTGTAAAAAATACACATTTACACTGATATAATTTATATATATACAGTAGCGCACGCAGGAATTTTTCAAGGGGGCGGTGTCGAAAGTTCACCATTCTTGTATCATGCTCCTTTTGGTTTTGTCGATTTTCGGGAACAAAACACTGTAAAAAACTAATTATTGAATAAATAACTAGCATTAATTAATAAAATTAATCATTAATAACAAATAATTAAATTTTACGTACTATATACTTAGAATTATAATCAATCGGAAAAAATATCAAGGGCATTGAGGGGGGTCCGGACCCCCAGACCCCCTTTGTGTGCGCCACTGTATATATATCATCTGGTGATCATCAAAAATAAAAGATTTCACTTCAAACGCTCATTAGCTATCTTTGATCCTATAACCAAATAAAAAAAGACATTCTGTTTGCTTTGCTGTAATCCCACGATGAGAGATGTTTTTATTACGTTTCTTTTAACCCCTAAAATACTACTTTTGATTATCATATATTTGACCTTCAAACTTACTGGTATGTTTCACTCCGTCTCTTTTTCTTTTAGGAAAGTTGTAAATAATATTTTTATGTTGCTTTTTTTTGCATGTGAATGAGTTTTATGATATATGAATAAGCATACTGAGAGAGAGAGAGAGAGAGCACTTTGAAGGATTATTTGAACAAGATGTATTTTTATGAGTATTCTGAAACATATAATGCATAATGAAAAACGTTTTACACAATTATTTTTTAGAACTGCCATCGATATTTTCATATTGAATATTTTTTTAACATGGGAGCGGTCGCATGAGGCGCAGAGTCGACCCAGGCACACGAACTCGTTAATTCTGAAAAAACTGTTTATTCATTAACAGTGACCTTGACAGTATCCTCCTATTAGACAGTCTTAATGGGAACTGAAATGAATTTGTCACAAACATGCCTCTTTTTTGAGAGTGACAAACGTTTTTTTACAATCAAGGTACTTGTTTTGATCGAGTTCCCTGAGCAACCACTTTTGTTCAAAAACATTTTCTATGAACATGCTACACTTTCCCCCATGAACAACTTTGTGGTTTTGATTGCTGTGTTGTACGACTTATTATAATTTATAAATGCAAATGAGCAGAATATTAAAAAAATGGGCATCTGTTTTCCCTATTGAAGGAAGTTGAAACTGATCAAGCAATTGAAGAACCTACTGAAATAATGCATATTAATCAAGACAGCGAAAGTAAATATCAGAAAAGCGTTAGACATGAAACGTTTGAGTTGATCAAATGCTGCCTAAAGATCTCTATGAAGAAAACTCTGAAGCCATAATGTAGTACTTCGCCTTGTCAAAAAGACAGAAGGAAAAAAAAGTTAAAAATGCTATTTGTAGATCATCAAACGACGTCAAAACTACTAAAACGTGAACAAAATATGACAGTTTTGCTGAAAAATAAGGTCCCTGTATTGTTAGCGAAAAGTGTCTGTGATTTATGTCCTTTATTAAGGGCACGCACATTTGGAACATTTTTTTTTAGTTTTATTGGATTTTTTCTCAAATTATCAAAGAAAAATTGAAAGTCCTTGAAAAGTAGATAAGTTTATTTTCTCTTAATTAAATTATTCACTGGAATTGTGATTTTTATCGTGTATAGTAAAAATAATTATAAAATAAATTATAGTTTAAAAACAAAATGAGAGAAAAACACGCTTTTATAGTGAATCGAACTAAAAAGTAAAAAAAATAAATAAAATTATATATTACTTAAAAGTAACATATACAAAATTTAATACTTATCTTGTTAATTTGTTTGGTTTATAATTGTGATCGTGTTGTAGCTTTAGCGCCAAAAAAAAGTGCAGTATTATTGCATTCAATACATTATTATTTGGGGGGGGCGATAAAAATTATGAATGAAAATTGGGTCTCCAATAGTGTGAAAGTTTGAGAACCTCTGCCTTATGAGAATTTTATGAGTGTGACTTGAATTTAGCTTGCAGTAGCTCACAATTTTCCGCATACTTTACTTGTGTAAAACATTGACTTTTCTTCTTAACTTATATTAAATTAAAATGATATAGACTTTAATGATGTTAAATAATTAGATAAAATGAACTATAATCATGTTAGATATGTCAAAGTCCTAAATGGATATATTAATTAATTCATTACACAAAAAACGTCTAATCCAATTGTCAGTAGAATCGATAGAAATTCTACTGATGAAACTAAAAAATTCTTGGGATAAGTTAAAACTTTTGAAGAGAAATCTATCTGCCAGAGTTAAAAAAATTGCTAATGAATAAATGGCATACACTCCCTGCCAGATGAATTCTTTTCTCTGATTTAAAAAGAGCATCTACTCCATATATATTCCTTTTCCTTTCCTAAATTTTTTGCTCCGTAGTATACGGTCTGCAAAATCTCACATTTTTCAACATTTTCCCTTTTATTGTGATTTTATTTTATTCATTTTTATTTATTTATTTTTTTGTCGCTTCTTTGAAACTCCTTCTTTTTCCTTTCACAATAGATAAAATACGATTGCTGCAAATGTTTTAATTATTACCTCGAGAATTTTTATTTGATATCTTTAGAACAGTACTTTTATTCATAATGCAGAAAAGAAATTGCTTAATTCAAAAAAGGGAGCACAATCGTTTACAGGAAATTACAGCTTCTCTTGGAAACACGATCAAATATTTGCTCAGCATTATTCAAGTATTCGCACGTGTTTAAATGGTTAAGAACTTGGTTAATAAACTTGAGCAAATACAAGTTCCAGAGGGCACAAATAAGTATCTGATTACTAATTGATTAAGTATTATCTCTATTTCAAAGTTTAAATGTTTATATTCCTCGTAATGTATTATAAAGAGTGAAAAAAATGTCTTAAGAATCATTTTATAAAAATACCCTTCGAAACTGAAAAATGGCCTCAAGTAATAATTAACTTTTCACACACACACACACACATATATATATTTCTTTGGGGGGATACTGTTTTATAAAATTATGTGAATTGTATAGTGACGTATTAATTCATTAATATTTTTAACTGTCTTTTAAAATTAAGTAAATTATGTTTGCTGAATATTTTATGAAAATCATCATTGAATATAAACACAGCACTGGATTTATAAAAAAAACGATACACTGAAGTACCAAATATCCAGATTGAAGTAGCATCGCCTTAAAACTGAATAAATGACCAGTGCATTGCCATGTCTTTCACTTGTGTTCAAGTGATTTACGCAGTATGCTAGTTGGAACTAGATGCTTGAGGTACTCCATTTTGAAATTGTTAGGAAATTTTCACCGTTCCTTAATCCACAGAGTGTCAAAGAATGTCCTAAGAATATAATGCTGGAACTAAACTTCCATCATAAACAATGCAATAGCCGACCGCGAAAGCTTAGTAATCGAAACCGGCGACGTCCGCGTTTAACAGTCAGTGTTATGAAACAAGCTACATTGGCTCAAATAACTGAAATAATCAATATGTCCGAGAGGGTAGTACAGCAAAATTTGGTTTTGAATGGATATGATGGTTATAATCGGAAAAATACCTATTCGGTTGTCTTTGCAAACAATATGCCATTTGCAACGTTTCAGCTAGGTTTATGAACATATCGGTGACTAGAAAACGTTGCTGGGTCAAATGAGTCATGATTCCAATCTGTAAGATCTATTGATAGAGTTCGAGTGGGGTCAAGACTCCATGAGGCCGGGGGGGTCTCGGACAAGGAACTGTGCATGCTGTTGGGGGATCTATAATGGTGTGCACTACTTTTATATATATATCAAGAACTTTATAAAATGGGTCCTCTTGTTCTCTCTGTCTTCTGGTCAAGCTAACTCAGTCATTGATTGGAAATCGTTATGTGTCCAGCTGTTTAGAAACCATTTACAGCCATTCTTGTACTCCATGCTCTCAGATAATGATGCAATTTGCTAAGAGGGACAGTACACCTCGTCACCGGATCAAAATGATTCACGATGGTTTGGGGGAACAATTCTGACAATGATGGAATATTTGAATTGGTTAGACACGAATCCTGTCGAACATTTAGGAACAGATTAGTTCGAGCCCAAAATCTACCTCCAGCAACATTTTCATTATTTTGGATGCTATAGAAGTAGTAGGGGTCAATATTTCTTTGGGGAGGATTGTTGGAGGTTGTTTCTTCAGAGTGCGATATTAATCAACAATCAATCAATCATCCAGCGATTTGTTGAGACGATGCCATGCCGAATTGCTACAGTTCACTGGCAAAAAGAGTTCTCTCGCGATATTAGGAGGTATCCCATGACTTTTAGAGCGTCAGGGTATCTTTATACGATAACTTTTTAAAATTGCAAATATCCAGATGAGAATTAGCAATCTTATTAAAACATTTGAGCTACTTTTTTTCAGGTAACATATTTTCGTATAAAAACACGTTCTCCCTTTTTTCCTTTTTTATTCGCAAATTAATATAAAGTATGATATAAAACTCTGCCTTTTTCTTCATAAAATTCTTACTTTCTATTTCTATCAGTTTTTTTTTTCTTTTTGAAGAATTGAATGGTTTGAAATTATTTATCTGTTTAATAAAGAAAAGGAAGAGAAAGAAATTATTTCTTATCTATATAATAATTGAGCAGAAAATTTTATATAATTATCTTGCTCTTAATAGACCCATTCAGATATTTATCATTTCCATGTTAATTGAAAGACTTAGTTATATACTCAATCCCCTCAATAATTTTTAAACTTTACAAATTTAAAATTTTTTTCAAAAATTGGAAGAATTAGGAAAAAGTGAATTATCTTTTACGTAAGGATTTTTAAACTTTTTTTTAGCACTCATTTATCATGCTATAAAATATCTTTTAAAACTTTTAGTCCCTTTTCTTCTTTTGTAGTGTATCTTTTGAATATAATCCTTTCCTTACTTCTCTCTCTCTCTCTCTCTCTTTTTTTTTTTTTGTATTTATTAGTAAGCTTTTATCAAATAATTGTAAAATTAGCTGAATTCAATAACAAATAAATATTTTTATGAACAAACAAATCTGCTTACTTTCGCGCAATTATAATCCCCGTAATTTCTTATATTTTCTTAATATATTGAACCCAAAAAACTTATTCGCAGAATGCAAATTGTCGTTTCAACAATGAAGTCTGATTTTATTTAATAAAATTTGTTAATTAACAACATTTAAGAATAAGAATTTAAGATTAAAAATACATTGAATAATTTTTTATAATTCGATAACCATTTTTTACCTTTCCCTAACTTAATTATAGGAACTCTAACAACATTCTTGAATAGCGGTACCTACAATTAGGGTTTTGCCAACGAACCTCCCCCTGCGCTTCCTAAGAATGCGCTTTTACAAAAAGGGTGCCGAATTTCGAGGTAAAAAAGAGAGGAAGTGAAACTAAACCCGCGACCCTAGGGGTGTAGACCCCCCACCCCCTTTACAGCTCCATATTAAAATAAAACGAAGAGGAAAAGCATTTTTATTCTTCTCCCAGGTTTCTTCCGAGTTTTTTTTTTTTTTTTTTTTTTGTTTTTTTGTTTTTTTTGTTATTGCTGTTAGATGACTGTATGTGAGGAACGGGACTATGCACTCCTAAGAGGAAAAGGTTGAATAGAAAAATGCGAAGCGGCTCTCTGATTGGTTAATTGCGTAGAAGGAAAACATTCCCTATTGGTGAAAGTTTTTCGGGACGGTGGATGAATAGCTGCATATATCTGTGCGCACACACACACAACAAAAAAATGATAAATAAAAAAAACTATCTATAAAATAAAGGCAAGGGGTGTTTCAAGGGTAATGGTGGAGGGGCTCGGGAAGGGGGTAGGCTTTCATAAAAAGGGTCACTGTACCGCATGGTTCTCATTAAAATGACTGCCGTACGTTCTTTTACCTGCCGGCGCCAAAAGGTTGCTATTTTTCGCCAAATTGGCTGTAGTTCTCAGACCTGTGCCTACGCTAATTTTCGAAAAGTGTTTCTTTCATTCGATTGCTGGAATGCATTTCCAATTTACTGGAATGCAAAACTGCTTAATTTTGTTTTTGGTGAAGATTCAAATATAAAACTGCAAGTTTTTAAAAATTTATAAGAAAATATCCTCAAAATAAAAAGGAATTAAAGCACTGAAATGCATCTGATTTGTTCCCTTTAAATAAACAGCTGCTTTCAGTGCAACCGAATTAAATAATAATTATCTCCAGTATTTATTGTCTAAAACTATTATTATTTTTTAAACAATGTTTTGTTTCAGTGTTGGCACATAGCATGTATGAAAAAGTCTGATACTTTCATACATCTTATCATCTTAATACGCTTCAATTTAATTATTGTTAATATGTTTGCTTATAATTCATATTATAACATTTTCACAAATTTAATCGACCTTTTTTGTGCTAATTAATGTATAAAATAGTGGCAAAGCACTATACAATAAAGAAACCAAAATTGAACAAAGAACAGTTATCAACAATCTTAAAATCGAAAAGGTTCTTAAAAATTTCGTCCTTAAAGTTTTGTTAAGAAAAATAATTTTTTTAAAAGGCCTTTTAATGAATATATAGTCTATTTCGCAGTAATTCCTACCAAGGTACTTGGATTGGATTATTTGACAGTTTAAAAAGTATTACAAAATTATCACTTAAGAAGTAAAATAAATTATGTATACATATTTTTTTTTAAATTAAAAATTTTATTTGTTAATATTTATACGAAATTGTATCTAAAAATATTCACTCAAATATAAGACAATGAATTTAACTAACTAAAAACATCAGAAATTTTTGTCCCCCTTTAAAAAAAATTTATTATTCTAGATTCAAATTTCAAGATGGAAAGACACGATTTTAATTGTCTTTTTCTTTAGAAAGTACACAATTTTAAGTAGCTAAATACGCCAAACGTATCGCAAAGAGACGGATATGGTAACCCTTTCCAAGTAGATATTTCTAGCCAAGGGTGAAGCGAGGCGGAGAGGGTGCTCTTCGTACAAAATGACTGTCCCTGACCCTGCTTTTTGCGCAAACGTCCGTTGCTATGGTAACAAGGCTCTGTTCATGGTCATAAGTTGGCAGGGGTTGGGGTAAGGGTATAACAAGCAGACGATTACGTATTCCCGTTTGTTGACCTGATGATCGATTTTTCAGTTGCAGGAACTTGCTGTTAGGGGGACTTTTATTTCACCCCTTCCCCCCTACTATCAGATAGGGATACATACCACTTGCGAAGCTTTGGGGAAAATGTTGTTATAAATGAATCCGGAATCGCGGAGGGTTTCCTTTCCTTGTTTTCGAAAAATGGGGATGTCAGAACTCATTCCCTCCCCACGTCCTGTGTGCTATTGCTTTCCTTATCACAATGAGAGCTTTCATTCTCATTTTTAGAATGATGAGTTTGA
The DNA here is from genome assembly GCA_019973935.1 of Trichonephila clavipes. NCBI lineage: Eukaryota > Metazoa > Arthropoda > Arachnida > Araneae > Nephilidae > Trichonephila > Trichonephila clavipes. Next base: position 207,307 of record BMAU01003406.1, on the reverse strand, counting down.
AAAATAAACGTTCCGCGGGAATGACAGCATAACTTTCATCGCACATGGAATTGTTGTGATCGAAAGGAACTTTTGACATATAAAGGCCTTGCGTACATCTCGTTGTGACCACAACTGCCCTCTTTCGTTTTTACTAGAAACTGACCATTATAAAAATCCAAAATTAAGGAACAGTTATTTAACTTCATGTAATTTGTTTTAGTCAATTAAATTTTTGCCTGTATAAAATTTGTTTCTCTAATTTAAAATTACACTAGAACAGAAGTCTTTTTTTATAGAAAGAAAACCAATTTCACAAAGTATAAATAAATGAAATTTACGGAATTTGAAATCGATTTAATTCGTTAGCATTATTTATTAATCATCAAGATACTTTTGATGTGTAACATCTTTCATCTCGGTTGCTGGATATTTGTCGGAGTGATTTCGTGAAAAGGGACGGATGTGGGTAACAGGAAGTGACGTAAGTGCGCTAGTTGATTTGACCAATGAGAGCGCGTGGTGTTGTCTCTTCGCGACCATTCTTGTAGGGGACTTAAATGCAAAGCACACCTCCTGGGGCTGTCCTGTTAATGACGCCCGAGGAAATAGGCTCTACAGATACGTCGTAAATAGTGGCATAGATGTAATAGCACCCCCTACCCCTACTAGGTTCGGTACTGCTTCAGCTACAATAATTGATTATGCACTAATGAAAAATCTAAACTGGCCTTGTACCATTGACTCAATCTCTGAATTAAGTTCTGATCATAACCCAATTAAACTAAATTTCCCAAGAACACCCAGCTTTGAAATTCCCCCTCCCCAACTTTACACTAACTGGAAACTTCACAAATAATCTTGCAAACAACGATAACTTGTACCTTCCACAGGCAAACTCAACCCCAGAGATTGAGTCCCAAGTCAAAGATCTCACTAGTGAGATTCTCACTGCGCATGCAAATGCATCGAAACCTATGATCCACAGGGAGCCACCATTTGTGCAGGGTGAGCTCAAACATCTATTCCGCGAAAGAAACAGAGCCAGGAAATTATGGCAATTTACCAGATTCCCGCCACACAAAACCGAACTAAATAGGATTCAAAACAAATTTAAAAGAAAAGTCGGACTCTACAGACAGCAACTATGGGAGGAACACCTTACTTCCTTGGATGCCGAAGACGGCTCCCTTTGGGGAACCGCTAGAGCATTCAGGAAAAAGGCCACTCCAATTTCCGCCCTTAATGGCCCAAACGACATCGCTCTCAGTGACACAAACAAAACTGATCTTATAGCTCTATCACTCGAGAGCCAATTCCAATTAAATAACATCCAAAATCCACATAAAGATCAAATCATAACCAACATTGTCGAAGCATATATTACTGATCATACTAACAATACTGACCCTATCCCACCTGCTCTTCCTTCGGAAGTAATTAATTACATTAAAAAGATTAAAGTTATATATAAGAAAAGTCCGGGAAGAGACGGAATTACTAATAAAATGATTAAAAGTTTACCCCTTCTAACAGTTTTCAAAATTACTAATATCGTTAACAATATGTTCAAACTCAGATACTTTCCGAATGCATGGAAAACTGCAGTTGTAATTCCTATCCTGAACCCTGGAAAATTCCCAAACTTGCGGAATCCCTTCGACCGATTTCTCTACTACCAATTCTTAGCAAACTGGCAGAGAAAATTATCTCTGCCAAAGAGACTTAATGATTACTTGGAAAAAGAAAATATCCTTGTTCCGGAGCAGCACGGGTTCCGTCCTCGTCTCTCCACCACCCATCAACTTCTACGAGTAGTAGAGTATATCAAAGACGGAATTGACAGACATCAATATACAGCTGCAGTGTTCCTAGACATTCAGAAAGCTTTCGACAGAGTTTGGCACACTGGCCTTCTCTTCAAACTTATAATGCACAAAATCCCACCCCCACTAATATTTCTCCTAAAATCCTATTTCAGTGACAGATCTTTCACTGTCAAAATTAACAGAACTTTTTCCCAAGTTAGACCTGCCAAAGCCGGCGTCGCACAAGGGTCCATTTTAGGACCTGTTCTCTTTAACCTCTACGTAAATGATATTCTTAAAACTACTAACACAATGATTTGTATGTATGCGGATGACACCGCCATTCTAAGCAGACACTACAACCCCAACACACTGACACAAAACATAAATGAACACCTTGTTCACCTTGAGATCTGGTTCTCCGTGTGGAAAATAGCACTAAATACTACGAAAACTGAAGCAGTATTCTTCACTCAAAGACGTCCACCCCCTGAAATCACGCTCCAAAACCAAAGAATCCCCTGGTCTCAACACACAAAATACCTCGGTGTTATAATTGATAAAAACCTCACGTTCAGACAACACATTACATACGTAAGAAATAAATTTAAAAATGCTACGCGTCAACTTTATTCCCTAATCGGTAAAAAGTCTAAATTGAATAGACATAATAAAATGCTTATCTACACCCTGATTTTAAAACCACTTTTAACTTATGCATCACCAATCTGGGCACACACAGCAAGAACCAATATCAATCTAATTGAAATCTCCCAAAACGTTATTCTACGACAAATCCTCGATGCACATTGGTACATGAGGAACGCTGACATTCGATCAGCTCTTAAAATTCCGACCATCAGGCAAACCATAAGAAAACTGGCAAATAATTTCTTCAGTAATATTGATGGGCATGAAAACCCTTCTATTCAAGCGATCCCTACCTACCCAACTTATCCCTTCATCCGTAGACCAAGAGACATCTTGGTTGATCCTGACTTTAATTAATTTTTAACTTTTATTTCCCTCCTTTTTTCTCTTCATTTTCCATTTTTTCGAATTTACACTGCGATCCAACTCTGTTGAATCGCAGTTTGCTCTGATTGGCTGCAAATTCTTGCAAAGTCCTTATACCCCATTAACTGAACTCCTGGCTCGGCCAATAAAATCGCTCGCTTTCATTCCACAGCCCATATTCCCACCTCCTGATATTTTTTCCCGCACTTTCTGATCTCGGTTCTTGCTGCAACCCGATTGGCCACTGTAACTCCGCCCACTTAATGGACGCATCGAAATATGATTTTTTAGCTCTTAAAAGAGCTTTTTTATATATATAATTACTTATAACTATTATTGTAATTGTTTCTCTCATTAAATTTTTGTATTTTCAAATTCTTCATAAATTAAATTTCACTCTTAATTAAATACTTTTCTAAAAAGGGCAAAGGTAAATTTTGTACAGTCATCTTTATTCCAGGATAGGAGATTTGAGTCCGACGGGACTATGTGCTCCAAAAATCACCCTAACGTATACCCTCGCATTCTTCTTACCCATCCTAAAAGCTTACTTTACATCTTTCCACGAACCCTCGTGGTCTAGTGGAAGCTGACTTGAAATGAATTGACCTAGGTTCTATACTCGGGAGCTTGCTGCTTTCAAATTTGCTTTATATCGCTTTAATTTGTATCGAAAATTATTTCTCTTGATCAAATTTATATTTCCACGTTCTTTCCTGTTTTTTTTCTTTTTGTACTATATTTTTTATTAGCACATTCACACAAAACATTGATTTAGCTGTTGCAAATCCTTGGTTTCTGTGCAAACACGATGCAATATTAAATAAAATTCCTCAAAAAATCAAAATGGATGGCTTAAAATTTAAGGTGGAGATAGTCGAAGCATTATGAGCCTCTCCACCTACTAACAAAAGTATTTTAACTGATGATGAAGACAACAGTGTTGTAATTCCACTCGCAAAAAGATAGAATCGTTATAATCCACCTGCTATACATGTCACGGCTTTTATCCTAGCCATTCCAGGATAAAAGGCTTGACATGTAGAGCCATTTTCGATGTGTTGATGACATTTCAAGGCCTCGCAAGTGCAGATATGAAAACTACGAAAGCAGTTCGAAAACATGTTGTGAAAAATGCAATGGTTATTTATACTTGCCAAAAACAAAACAAAAGATTTTTACAGTAAATAAATAATGAATTAATTAAAGAGTTAATTATACATGAATAATTTCTTTATTTGTAACAAGTTTAGTTGAGTTAAGATTGCTTATTCTATCAACTTAGAGCTAAAAATGTATAACTCGTAAAATTACATGGGTGACCTGTTTCACAGATAACGCCCTACCCACACGATCGTGCGGGTACCGTCTATGTTCCAGGGGGGAGTAGGAATTTTTTTAGTATTTTTCCCAGTGTCATTGGGGTCCATATATTATTAATAATCAGAAGAATTTATATTTAAAGATAAAAATAATTCGGGTCTTGAAGGGATATACCGAAGGTGGTTTTGCTCTTTTAAAAAAAAACTATCACTCGCTTCCCATGATTTTGAGAGGTGATTTTAACTTTAGAAGTAGTTTGCCAAAAGCTGAGCCGTCCATAGCTTTTTGGAATGATGAACTCAAGCACGAAATGAACACAAATCAAAATTTTTGGACTAGTAACAGTGGTACTGTTATTGATGCTGTTTTTCAACGGTTTTTAAATACTTTGAAATCACAAGTATATGTGTCATATTTTAGTTATTATAAGTCTATTATCTCCGCTCTTCCTTAAATTGAACAATAATAATTATTTTTGATAAAAAATTGCATTCCTCCTTGTTTTATATATATATATATATAATTAAATAAAATTTTCATTAAAGATATAGTTATTCTCTCGATATAAAATAATTTCCAATCATACTCGATTCCTTTTTTTCAGGATATTGCGTATTTACCACGACAACATGTCAGATGTTAGGTTTCCTTTGAATAATTATTTAAAATTGCAAATGGCAAACTAAACGCTAAAGATTTCTTTCTTCGGACACAAATTTCTAAATCCATATTTCACTCAAGTTTCTGTTTTTTTCATATATATATATAATTATATTCTTAATAAATATTAATAGAACTAAATTATTTTTAACAATTCTTAAAATTTATAAATTGAATAATTAATAATAAAACTAAATAAAATTAAATTTATTTATAATGCTGTAAAAATGAAATAACACTGCCAATATCGATGTAAAACATACGCATAAGCTAGACGCAAAAGAAAAAAAAAAAAAAAAAACTGATGTTTCTAAATTGAGATTGTTCATCTCTTCCAGTTTTCGTTCGTTATATAGAAAATGAACTTCGCAATTGGGAAGTTATTTTATGAAGAAAATCGTGAAATGTTCTTGGTTCCAGGAAAAGTTCACTATATAGAAAAATTCGCAATATAGAGGTTCGACTGTATGTGTTCGTAAAAACATAACAGATTTCTTATCATTCTATTAATTTTTTGAAACATAACTTTTAAAATCCTTTCTTAAAAACCAAATTAAGAGCAACACTTTTTCTATCCATAGTAAACCACCGATTCTGATCTTTTATGAGCCATTTCCAGCATATATTTCGATGTTTTGTGTTTCAGTGAAATAATAACATTTGTACGAGAACCCTATATCACCTTCCACTCTGCATCTCTTGCGAACTTGGAAGCTGTATTAGATATTACGTCTCCTTACATGATGCAAAGTATTTTGGAGGAACCGCGAGTCTCGAATTCGTAATCATTTTTTTTATTTAACTGCAACTGTACTTAAAGTTTCTTAGGAGAGTATGCTAGTGCTTTTTTATAGTCAAATTTTTCTTGAGAATTGAGCGAAAATCCATCCAATATTTTGTCTCAGCGTGTAAAATCTTTATACATTAATTCTACTCTAAATTACTTTAGGTTTAACTTAAAGCAAAAAATAAGTAAATAAGCAAGAAAATGACTGGACAGTCCAGGAGAAAGAAATACAGCCACAATAATCCAATAACAAAATCTTTGGCTTAGGACTAGGATTGCAGCGTTAAACGAAGTTTTGAGGTGCCCCCCCTTTTTTTTTACACAGAAATATACACGTATATTAAATTAAATCAATTATAAAGATTTATAATTTGTCTCCTACTAATTTTAGGAAGCAAAACTAAACTACTGCCCTAAAAATAATATAAGTTATAATTTGTTTACGATGAACTATTAGCTACAAAATAAATATCTGTATAACGAGAAATTCATTCTTCTTGCTCGTTTCTAAGTATCCAAAATGCAGTTCAATTGAAAACATCTAATAATTTAAATGTTTTGTATTTTTTAAAGCCACGAAGAAAATAATTAATCTATAAGCTAAAAAAGGGGTTTTTTTTTTAAGGAATTAATTTGAATCACCTAATTACCTCAATTGCATTTTCAATCTGTTGCCACTGAAAAAGTTATTTTCCACCCTATTAAATCGTTTATTTTTTAACCTTTTGAATTTATCTTTCTTTGCCCTCGTTAACTGAGAATATGATTTTTTTTTCTTTCAATTTCTTCAATGCAATGCCAACATTTATTTTTGCTAGTTCTATAAACTTGCATTTGACTAATTTCTAAAAGCTTATTTTAAATCCATTTGCTAACAAAAAGATTTCTTTTTTGCATTAAATATTTACTATCATATTTTAATGTCCTTTTTTTTCTTTTTTGTGTGTTCTTTGATTTTTTTACAAAAAAATCTAATTTTAATATAGTGATCAAGAAACTTAAAAAAAAATCATTACATTAAATTCTAATTTTAATCTAATTACAATCATTTTAATTTGAATGAGTTTTTACTCAGCGTTTTGTTTGGAATGTAAATTACATTCACTGTTTTTTCTACCTGTCACATCATTATTTCTCATTTTATATATATTTGAAAAAGTATATTACATTATTTTTTAAAGGAAAAAAATAGCATTTAGTAAGCAAAATAAATCTCAAAAAATAAAAATTTGAATATTAGATTGATAAATGCGTATGCTACCCGAGTCCAAAAAACATGAAAAGACATTTTGCTTCCGCGATTATTTTTGTTTGGACACATTCCAATTCCTGGAGTTCCATGTAATTTTGCGCGGCAAGGTTATCACGCAATTTATGAAAATTAAAAAAAAATAAGAACCGTGAAACTTCGCCTGTTCCGAACAGTGTTAATAAATCAGTTGTTATTTTTACTTATATTCCGTTTCCGAAAGTATTTGACCTTCAAAATTCTTTTTGTTTGATAGTATTATATATTTTTTTCTTTGAATAATGTCGGCAGTAGGCCTAAAAAAACATTAGAGCTTACAAATGCAGGATAGTATTTGTTTAGGTTTTTTTTTTTTTTTCATACCTGTTAAATTTCTCATCAAAATTTACGTGAATCAGAAAAATTGAATCCAGTATACAGAGTGTAACCACAGATTCTTTTTTTTTTTTAACTTGACACCCAAATTCATAAACATCAGATCTTCTGTTTTTCTGAATTATTGATTTATATTTACAGTCGCTATTTCAATGGAACTCCTAATATTATTTCTTAATTTAAGTAACATAAAAAAAATAAAGATATCCTCCTCTTTGCTAGAGTATTATAGCATAGGAGTTACCTAAGACATTATATTAAGAATATACTTTTTGGGTTTGTAAATCTTCATTCTCTTCGGAAAGGTATAATGACTAAAAAATACTATTAAAAGTATTATTTTTAACTTTTAAAATCTCACGTAAAGAAATTAAATATGTAGAATTTCATTATCTAGACATATTTTTGAGATCAATGGCGCACACAAGGGGGGTCCTCTGATCCGAACCCTCCCCTCCCAAAGCACTTGATTTTTTTTTATTGATCGTAATCCTCTGTATATAACACGTAAAGTTTAATTAAGTATTTGTTTTTAATAATTAATTTTATTAATTAATGCCAATTATTTATTTGATAATTAATTTTTTACTGCTTTTTGTTCCCCAAAAATCAGCAAAATCAAACGTTGGCCAGCGTATTGGAGCATGATACGAGAATGGTGGACTTCCCCCCCTCCTCTTCGAAAATTCCTGAGTGCATCACTGCTTGAGATCATTCCTTCATAACATTTCTGAAAATTGTCTGATGTGTCTGTTTATTTTATTATTAATTTTTATAAAATGTTATAAGAAAAATTATTAAGTTGCTATATTAAGCACATAACGTTATAAAAGTTATCCGAAAATCTTTTAAGTAAATAAGATTTTAGGAAATATATTTTAAAAAAAATCATTAATTTTTATAAAAACAAAAATGTTTTAAATCCAAATAAACACTGAAACTTTTCAATACCCAAAACACTCCTCTTTTTCCTAAGTATTGTCTTTTGCTCCATAACATTCCATTTTACAGAATCCTACGTGTTGCATAACAATGCAAAACGCGATCACGCAATTGCTTCGAAGATTTAAAAGGACTTAGCAAGCGTCATCTATCCCTGAAGGGTCCAATTCGAAATCCATTGCTATCGCTAACCCCAATCGCTGAGTTCCGAACCCAGTAACATTTAAAAGTGTTTTTCTTCGGAAAACGCTCTTTGAATGCCTCCGGGATACCTTTTGAATGGGAACATTTCCTCCTGTGTTTCTGTATCCCCCTCCCCTTAGAAAACAACGGTGGGGGGGAAAAGAACCTCCCTGATTGGATAGCAGAAGGAAGATCGTGGTCCCGAAACGGCATTGAATCAGGGCATTGCCTGTTTCTTGCCGCACGCACATGCACATTCATACCGGTTTCCTTGTATAGTTATAGATAAGCACGCAGTAAGGGGGAATATTAAAAAAAAGAAACCTTTTTTTTATCCGCATATTTATCGGGAGTATTATGACTTCCCCCCTTTGCTCTCGCTATTTGAACACAAAGAACTGCAAAAGCATGATGGGAAATGGTGGCAGCCTCAATGTCAAGTTCAAAGTGAAGGAAGAAAAAGGGGATTTTTCCCTCTCTCTCTCTCTCCTACCATTTTTATTTCAGGGTTAGCAGGAAAATGCTCTGTTGCTTCTGACAGGTGAAGGTTTGTCAGCAGCAATGAAGGAAGGGTTGTGTGTGGAAAGGGAAAATAAAAAGTTCTCTTCTCCCTTTCTGCCCTTGACATTGCCTCTTTGGCTCGCCCTTGTTTCCACTTGCTGTGTACACTGAAGGGATTTTTGGTTATCTCCGGATGAACCAAGCCCTGTATTTTAAACTGAGTGTAAGGTCTTCACGATGGTACAGTTCGAGGGCACTACTAAGGGTTATAAGTTGGGGATTCATTTAGGGCTTATAAGTAGAGTTATGTCCTCAAATCTAAGGGGCGCTTCCTCTGAGGTCGTTTTGTTGGATAAGAGGTTAGCGATCTGGGAGGCCAGTATTCGGGATGATTCAAAACCTGATTGTAAGTAATAAAAATTGGGCAGATCGAAATTTTCTGACTGATGATGTTTGATATTAAGAAGTGAAACATAGGAAAGACTGAGATCAGGCTGTCACTTATTTCTAAACAATAGAATTCAAGATACTTTGCAGTTGAAGAAACTGGAATTAAATTTTCTTTGCACTTTTTCTCTGAGTAAACACTCTAAATAATTTGGAGCAGTCCAAATAGAAACATTTGTCTAATCAAACTAAAAGAACAATTCCTAGATTTCTTATAATTTACTTAATGTAATGTGCAAGATTAAGTAAAACATTAGTATTATACTGGAGAAAGTAATGTAACTGAGAGGAGTGGAAAAGGGAAGTCATGTTTCACATTTTTTACGCAGGAAAAAAAATTCAAAATTAGTTGCGAATTATTAACAATAGACGTTTGTAATAAAATGATCAATTAACAATGAATTGCTGGCAATTTAAATATATATATTGACTATAGTAAAAATGAAGTATTTATTAAGTTTATATCACATGTGATTCATGTATTAATATTAGAATATTAATGTAATTTTAGTATATATTTTATATAATTATTTAATCTTTTAATAAAATAGCGTAACTTAAGGTGTTATTGAGGAAAAATAGTTAAGAATTTTTATAAAGAATTAATCCAAAATTAGACTTCAAAGTCCTATTGTAGAGTGCTGTAAAAGTTTGAAAAATGAAGTATTAATCTTAAATAAAATATGCAATTAAAATTTAAAATAGAATAGTTGAACACAGATAAAAAAATATTCCGTCTGTAATTCTAATTTTGAGAATTATTCTTTTTAAATTGCAGAGTTAGTCCTTTTTTAACATAGAAATTCCATTTTTATTTTATATTTAGAATATAATGTTTTCCTTTATTTTCATCAAAACATAGATCATATACCAGTGACGTAACGCAAGCCCCACATCTTGGGGGACCAAAAGATTCTAGGGTCCCAAAGCTTATGTTATGCTTTGGTTTTGCAATCCGGCTTGGGGGTCCAAAATCTGACTTTGCAGGGTGGCCTAATATTTTCCGTTACACCACTGTCATATACTTATGATATACCGATATATATATATGTATCTGAATTCCTTCTGAGATGTTAAAATCCTTTATTCTCTCATGTTTTCAAGTGCAAGGTAAATATAGGTCATATAAAAAAATTTTACAAAAAAACATTGAGAAATTACTTTAAAGAGTTATCTACCAGTAACAAATAAATAATTAAGTAAATAAAATTAATTAAAATAAATATAATTGAAATATGATTATTTTTCAGTCATCTAGTGACATTTTTTAGCTCATGGACAACGCTTTTCAATGACTTTTAATTACATTCATTTTTCCCAAAATGATTTTCTTTAATTTAAAATGTTTCTCGAAAGTCTCCCACCCGGAAAAAAAGATCCTATTGTACTCTTCATTAAATAATAATAAAAATCATAGATGGTTTTCTTATTATTAGTTTAAAATGTTTGTTTAAAAATTCCTCTATTGAAATGAAAACATTCGCTCGTAGTGTTTATTCCAGAAGGAAAAAAAACACACACACAGTAGTACAAAAATTAAAAATATTTTTCCCCTTCTCCAATAATAATTAAATTAAAAAACGCATGTGTTATTCTTTATTTAAAAATTAATTATACCAGTATAAATTTTACAAACATCACTTAAGATTTAAATCCCAGGGAAGAATTTAAATATATGAATAAAAAATCCCTTGCGTGTAGGAAACTTTTAATAACTCAAAAAGTCATTATTATTTTTCGACAAAAATCTTGCATGTGATATAAATGTATCATGATCATTTTATTATGATCTAAAATAAAAGTTAAATAGGGGGGCAATTTAAGTTTGATGTCCTCCTAAAAACTTTTGGCTCCTCATGTATCGTAAGTCTCAACACTATTTTAATATACCATGGTGGAAAAAGAAATCAAAAGATTTTCGTCTCTATTTTTTTTCCGTCTGACTCGAGGAATAACTCTTTTCTTTTAGTCGAATCTGGTTTATGCATGCAGAAGGATGCAGAGTGTATACTTAATACGATGGGCCAGACCTCGAAGACTTATTAGTTTAAATCGGGTTAACATAGTTTGAACTTCTTGACCGACTACTGAACTTTTAATAAGGTTAAGTTTAGTATAAGTAAATGCAGTTTACTTACACCCAATGAAGGGTCAAAGAGAAAAGGTTATGATATATATTTATATATATATATATATATATATATATATATATATATATATATATATATATTATTGTGCAGTTGTTAAAATAAATTTTGTTTTATGTGGAGTTATCTTTTAGTAGTAGAGAAGAGAAAGGGCCTCTCTCTCTCTCTTAAATCAAAAAGGGTTACTTTTGAGAAAAGAAGGGGGAGTCTCAAATGTCTGCAACTTTAAAAGTTTCGTTGAAAAGTTTTTGATTTTGGTTATATATATTTGAAAGCTCGATAAAAAAAGACATTTTTTCCCATTAAATAAAATGAACACGGTAGAGTATGTTGATACCAAAATACATTAATACTAAATTAATAATAAGTTGAATTAATTGATTAATTATTATCGTTACACTACAAAGCAACATGAGAGCTACTGGCGATGGACTTTGTAATTTTAACCCATGGTCAAAAGGGGTGAGGACGACGCATGAACTGACCCAAGTCTCCAAACTTCCGCATCACACCAGCGTGAGGACTTTTTGATCTCGACAGATCAGCCCTTCTTTACGATGGGTCTTCAGTTGCACTAGGATTCGAACCCACTTCCGACAAAAATAACGCTGGCCACGAGTTTTCGACCAGGACCCCTCGGTTACTGCAGCTTGGTTATTTTTAGAAATATGCTATAGGATAAATATATATATAATTAATATATAACTTCATATTGTTGGAGTGTAGAATAGGTAATATACAAACATTTCCAAAACACTTGCTTTAACTTAAGAAAATAATTAAAATATATACAAACTATAATAAATAAATATAATAAAATATACTATATATACAAAGCTTATAGAGTTAAAATTAATGTCATTAAAAAGTTAAATGTAAATGAATTAATCACATAAAAATACCAGTTAATCGGAGAAATGCGCATTTCTTCGATATCACTTATTACTATTAAGTAGTAATATTGTGCATTAACAATCAAATACACATTCTACGTCATTTTTTGCATTCCTAGGAAATACAGTTATCGACTTGTGCAACATGATGCGTTAAATCATACTTCTTCGTCAGGAAACATTAAATAAGATGTCTACGAATAGTCTGTATTACATAAGAAAATGCTATTAAAGTTTGTTTTGCGAGTTTCTGCCCCTCTTCATCTAATCCCTCGTCGGAATTTATCTTTTCCATAATTTATTCCTTTGGCGTTCACAGGTAACATTCCTTTTGCGTTCTGTCGAAACGCTGCCGGAAGTTTCGTTGCACTTGAAATACGGTTTGGTTTCGAAAAACCACATCACACAAATCGTTATTTCTTTCATTACTATACATCCGAGAGCAAATAACATCACGCGTGAGCAATACGAGGCAATAAAAAGCAAGATTTTTATCCTACAAAAGCCATACCGAATGATGCAACTATTTAATCATAACTAAAAAACTGACAAGTTTTTTTTAGCCGTTTGCACGTATTGTTTCGGAAGAAATATAGATAACAATCTTTAATGCAGTAAACTTTTATTTTGCGAAAGCGCATATTAATTTTATCAATAATAGTTTCTAAAATATAAAATTTAACTTTTAAATCTTTACAAATGTAAGAAATTAAGCAAAATTAACAAAAAAAAGTTGAATTTATACACACTATTAAAAAAAATTCCGTTACATTTAAATTGTATATCTCTTCCATTTTTCGCCGCTTGCCTCTTAATCGTTATCTATATCTAACCGATATTTGTCTTAGAATTTTAAACAATCTGAATTAGGTTTTTAAACTGTCAACTAGCAGATTTCCAATAACCGAATTTCAAGGACTACTTTCAGGAATTGTCTTCCTAAATTTAAAAGAAACGAAACAAAAAAAGTCCAAGTCTTATCAATTTGAGGAATTTTTTTTCAAAATTAAACATTTTATTTTTTATTTCTTTAAGTTAGCTCGTATCTTTAAATTTTACTTGTGTTGAAATGTTAAAACATATTTTGGATGATTTTTAGACGTTTGAAAAGATAATTGCTTGTGAGAAAGCTCGAAAGATAAGAATATCCTGTTATATGTTATCTCAAGTGGCTCTTAAAAAAATATAAAAATCTGTAAAATCTTCAATATCTAATAAAATCACGAATTTTTTTGATTGTTTATTTATTGAAAAAAAATTTGTTTCTAAAAGTAATGAAAAATAATGCTTTAATTTCGAGCACTGTGTGTGTAGTATGTAGTGTGTACTGCGAACAGTAGCGCATAATAGGAGGGATAGGGGGATCCAGGATCGAAAGTTTACCCTTCTCGTATCATAACCCCAATACGCCACCAAACATAATTTTTTGATTTTGTTGATTTTCGAGAACAAATTAAAAAGTAAATTATTGAGTACATAATTAGCAATCATTAATAAAAATTATTAATAACAAATACTTAATTAAATTTTACGAACTATTTTCATAGGATTATAATCAATCGGAAAAAAAATCAAGGGCTATAGGTGGGTTTATGGATATGTCGCCCCCCATGTGTGCGCCGCTGACTCCAAAGTTAATTTATATTGGATAATTTTTTTAGCATATTTTTAAAGTTTCTCAAATATTTCAATACTTATGAATTTTATAAAAAAGTAAAAATATTTTTACTATTTTTTTAATTTTTTTCAAGTTGGAATGTTACATGAAAAATTAATAGTACATATACAAATTTACTGTGAAACATGTCAAATGTTAAATAAACAAATAAATGCTCTGAAAAAGAGTAAACATTATTTGAAAAAGAAACGTTAGCTTGGATTTCTCTCTTTTGTATAAAATCTCATTTTCCAAATTTGTTTTTATAGCAATGTGTTAGCTTAAATGAACGAAAAGAAATTTAGGACATTTAAAAAATAAAAAAGATATTCCATTAGTTTATAAATAAATTTCTTTGGTACACTTTGAAAGGTTATTAGGAGAGCTTTGCGGTATTAGTGCTTTCATAATGAGCTCATAAAAATAAAAAGATGTAATTTGCTAACATATTAAAAAAATTCCTCAAAACTTAAAGCAGTATTAAGATTTCAAATATATATGGAAGTTTTTTCTCTCCACCCTCCAAAAGAACAATTATAAAAACTAAGGTTTCGTTTTGTATTTTATAATTTAAAAATAACAAACGAATGTGAAAAAAGAAATAACGTTAAGTTTGCTTTGGAAATACAGGTGAAATGAATATTCAAAAAAAGATGATCATTACGAAAATATTTCGCTTATCGCATGTGGCTACATGCAAATATTTCAAAGTATTTTGAAAAAAAAACGAAAATAAAAAAAAATGAGGATTAAAATAGTTTGTGGAGGAAAAATCTAAATAAATCAAGAAGAAAAAGGAGAGAAAAGCACGTGGTATTTCTTAGACGAAAGTACCTGATGCGTAAAAGAGAACTGCCGTTGGAAATGCAATCTTGACCTTCATTTGAAAGTAGAACCTTGAAAAGTTAAAACGAGAGACGATTAAAAATATTCATTGAAGCAACAAACGATAAAGATGGTAATTGAGATAAAAACAAGTTAAATTTATATATAAAGGGTGTTTTTTTAGAGGTATAGAACTTTAAATTGCAATAAAACAACGATGTATTATTCGATTGACATGAATTTTTTTATTCGAAAGATAATCTTGTGGCATTACATTTTAAATATGACTTCTGGCATAGGACTGCCACGGCTGGCTCGGATGTAGTCCAATCTGGACGTCCCATTTTCGATGACTTTTTCCAACATTTGTGGCCGTATTTCGGCAATAACACGGCGAACGTTGTCTTCCAAATGGTCAAGCGTTTGTGGCTTATCCGCATAGACCAATGACTTTACATAGCCCCACAGAAAATAGTCTAGCGGTGTTAAATCACAAGATCTTGGAGGCCAATTCACAGGTCCAAAACGTGAAATTAGGCGGTCACCAAACGTGTCTTTCAATAAATCGATTGTGGCACGAGCTGTGTGACATGTTGCGCCGTCTTGTTGGAACCACAGCTCCTGGACATCATGATTGTTCAATTCAGGAATGAAAAAGTTAGTAATCATGGCTCTATACCGATCACCATTGACTGTAACGTTGTGGCCTTCATCGTTTTTGAAGAAGGATTCCACCAGCCCATAAAGCGCACCAAACAGTCAGTTTTTCTGGATGTAACGGTGTTTCGACATACACTTGTGGATTAGCTTCACTCCAAATGCGGCAGTTTTGTTTGTTGACGTAGCCATTCAACCAGAAGTGCGCTTCATCGCTAAACAAAATTCGCTTATGAAAATCGGGAACAACGGCAATCTCGTTTTGGGCCCATTCGGCGAATCTACGCCTTGCTTGATGATCGTTTTGATGAATTGCCAAACCTAACTGAGAATAAATCACTTGACAGATGTTAAATCGGTCGCCATCTTGGAAAGTAATGCCAACTTAAACTTCTATACCTGGAAAAAAAACACTCTTTATATATAACTTGAAACAAGAAATTATTATGTAGCGTTATCTGAAAGACATAGAATTTTATATTATTTTAAAATTAGAATAGTTGGTGTTAACGCTGCATTTGAGCTTCACCGTTAGAGTGACCTAGTGTAAAAAGGCATAACGTACGGGAAAAGAAGTCACGGACAGTATGGGCGGGTCGCTTTTTATCACTTTTATTATGAGATAAGGAAACGTTTTTTACTTACTACAGGGGGTGGGAGAGGAATTTATCTGCATGTGTAAGACACCTGGTAAATATAATCCAATCAATTGTGGTCAACTGGGTGATATTTGATAAATGGTTTTGTGTTGTATTAAAAATCTTCAAATAATATCAAAACTTAAAGAGATAGGAAACTTATTTATTCTATAATATGAACAAATGTAAAAGATACATTAAGTATTCAATAATATTCTAACTGTTAACAGTAGCGCACATAGGAATTTTTCGGGGAGGGGGTCCAGGGTTGGAAGTTCACCAGCCACGCGTATTATACTCCAATACGCCACCCAACATATTCTTTTGATTTTGTCAATTTTGGTGAACAAATAAACAGTAAAAATTAATTATTAAATAAATCATTAGCATTAATTAAAATTAATTATTAATAACATATACTTAATTACATTTTATGTACTGTATACATAGGATTATAATCAATCGAAAAACAATCAAGGGTTTGGGGTTGTGGTCGGACCCAGCCCCCTTGTGTGCGCTACTGACTGTTAATCATTTGTACTTTATTTTTGGTATCTTGATTCATTTTCTGGAGAGTGAAAATGGAAAGTATTCCAGAATTGATTATACTATTACGGAAGCTCTATAAAGCATTTTATTCTATTGATTTTTAAGATTCAGGGGAAATAATTCATGTTATGGTTTATAAATGCCCTAATTGTAAAGATAAAATAACTTTTTATATTCTGTAACGCACAAAAAGAAATACGGTACAAAGGATCAAGCAATCGATATGTTGATGACTTTCTTTGTCATAATTTGCATTTCTTCAGTTTTAACTCAAAATAAAAAAAAAAAAATTAAACAAGTTATGTGAAATTCACTTTATAATCTGGTTCTTCTTATGGTAAAGTTTCGATCAGTATGTTTTTTCCTCTTATATATATATCACATTTTAAAATACATCTTTCTGATTCCTAACTCACACGTGTACCATAACAAAAAACGGGCTCAGCACTTCCTTTATTTCTTACTAATCGAATAAAGCTATCTATCATCTGTCTAAAAATCAGATGTCCCTCAATTTTAAAAGAAAAACGAGGGAAAAAATTGACACTATATCAAGATTAGAAATACTTCTCTCTACAATGATTTACAATTATACTTTCCTTAATCGGAACCTCAAGAGTATATCAATGCTTTTTGTAGTATGATAAATGGCTAAGCGCTTTCGCACACGCACTGGTAGGTCCGGGGACCTTCACCGCTGACCCTGAACCCTGCTGGTATGAGAGGTCAATGGAATGTACCAGGAACATGATCACAAAAACCCAACCAAAGCCTCATCCATTGATATCAAGGGTGGGGAATTCTGAACAGATTGCTTTCTCCAGCCCCTGGGCAAGGGTATGGCTGTAAGAGAGAGTGTATATGTGTTGCAACGCGTATGTGTGAGAGCGTCACCTTTTTAGAGCATCCTTACGAAAGGAAGCGACGCTAGTGTCTTGAGTAAGAGCAGTTGACCTTAGATACCAAGTGCGCAACCGGAGGATTGTGTTTGTGCGTAACAAATGGGCGTAGTTGGAGTTCAGAGCACTGTACATGACGCAAGGGAGAGTGATTTTGCACAGGTGATTGGCTAAGTACGCCGAGGATGGAAACGGGTGCAGCTGAATGGACACTACCAGTGAGTAATTGGACTTTCTCCCTTTCATCCGGAATCAAGACGTTCTCACCTCCATCTGAAGATTGTTTGCTGTCACTCTCTGTTTGGTCTTTCATTTAATAACTACAATTTGCAAGGTAGAAAGATTGCCTAGAGGAACGAACACCGCCCTAATATTTTTCCAGAAAAATCTGCATTTTTTACTTCAAGAAACTCTGGCATTAGAACATCTTCCTCTTTATGTTAGTAAATTTGTACAATTGAAAGGAAATGTTTCTTAACCCCCCATTAGAAAACATTCCGAATATTAGAGTAATATAATCTTGAACCAACTATTAATTAATGCTCTCATTTTACGGTTTTCGCCGTCTTTTTTTTCAATTAACAACTCATTAAAGTTATTCGATGCACTGTTAATAGCATATTTAATTATTATGAACAGTGGCGCACCAAGAATCTTTATAGGGGAAGGTGGTCGAGGGTCGGAAATTTAACATCCTATTCTTCAGTGTAAAATTGGGTATAAGCGATTTATTTCGCTGGCACCCGTTAAATCTAATTTTCGTTTCAGTGTAAACCAAACATATTCTTTTAATGTTGTCGATTGTCGGGAATAAAAAATAGTAAAAAATAAATTATTGAATAAATAACATTAGCATTAATTAATACAATAAATTATTAATAATATATACTTAATAAAAAATTTTACGTACTATATACATATGATTATAATAAATCGAAAAAAAATTAAGGATGACGGGGGAGGCCGAACCCGTAGCCCCCACCCTTGTGTGCGCCACTGTTTATGAATCACAGTTAGATGTTAAGAATTACATCCCAACTTGAAAAACTTGCTTTCCAAAATTCAAAACAACATCACACGAAAACTTTGAGACTTAATTAGCTTTAAAAAGAGCTAATGACTGTAAGATAATAGTAAAGTTGCATTCTTCTTTTTGCTCGGTCGTGAATTAGAGTCATGATTCCACTAAAGACTAAGGATTAGAGAGTTGACTTAAGATTAAGAGAGTTGTCACACTCTTTAAAAGCTAACTAGGCCTCAATGTATCGTGTTGTGGAGTTCGGAGAGTAACAATCCAGCTAAGGTGTCATCCTCGTCATAATTACGAAATCCACCGGAAAAAGCAGCCCTCTGTAGTGTGACGTTGATCGACACGAAACAAATTAACGAAAGGAGACTCCCACTAAGCTAAAACAGTATTTCCTGAAATCGGGTGTTGAACCTGCAACTGTGCAAATCGATTAGCACAATTTTCTGTTTAAATTGTATCATGCACCATAATGATTATTTTTAGTTAATAATATATCACATTATCAGAAATAAACTTTAAGATTCTCTCAAAGAGGAAGATGATTCATTCTCATTGAAAAAACAAATTAATGGAATAAATTACGAATACTTCTATTTTGTTAACATGTTTGCATTTTAAAAAATAAATGGACCGCAGAGTAAAAAACAAATCACGAACAACACTACCAAGTCGTCAATAAAGGACACAAAAGGAGGAAGAAATTACGAAAACAATACAAATGGGATGTGAGTTTATTTAACTTGTATATAATATAATCACAAAATGTGAATGATTGTGTTTTTTTTATTTTAAAAAACATTTTTAGTAAATTTTCCTCAAACAAGCAGAGCGTAGTAACATATACAAATCATTCACAGATTCGTAGTTTTTAATTGTCATGGAGAAAGTGAGTTAAAATTAACGTCGCACTGTCCTTAATCGTATTGGATTGATTAAATATTAACGTCACACTGTTCAGCTACACGAGGGCTTTTAGCGACGGACCACGTAATTTTGAACCATGGTTATAAGTGACGCTTAATTGTCTTGGAAACAGTGTGCATAGTTAATAGGAGGGGAGTAACAAATGTACTTTTTTAAATCTGACATTTTTTTAGAAGATTGTTCTGAATCAACCAATGTCTGTTTAGTCTTATAAAATATTTTTAAAAAAAACTTAACTCATTATAATATTCATAGAATTTATAATCCATTTTTAAGTAAAAATCCTAAATCCACATTTAAATATTTCAGTTAGAAATCCTGTGTTATATCACTTTGATTTTATTTCAATATTCTAATTAACTGACCAAAATATAATAAAATTAAAAGATACTTGGTCAATGGATTGTAGATATGAGTCCTGATCTTATCATAGACCATCATGCACCACAAGAGTGTGGGGGAGGGGAGGTACTTATATAAGTTAAATCCAAATGTTTCTAAGTTTTCATTTGGATTGGCGTGGAAGTTTAGATAATGGGAAATCAACAAGACAGAGAGAGAGTGTGTGTGTTATCTCGCAACTCGACTGTGAACGAAACCGCCTATAACCCATTGTGAAGTTCCAGTGAAACGTTAATTAAAATAAACAAAAACGAAAAATTAAAAAGGAATTTAGGTTGAAATCAAGAATGTTTTGAAAAAATAGTTATGGCTTGTCGCTCAAAAATTTTCACACATGTACACTTAAATATCTTCCATTTCTTTAAGTCTTACTTAAAATGGAAAATTTATTTTCTTCCAACACTTAATACCATGTTTAATCTCACTGGTTCAGCAAATTAGCTTAGAGGCGTAACGTGTACCCCCGCATCGCGAAGAGGCCCAAAACCTGATGTGCAATGATTTTGCAATCTTTTGTAAGATCCAACTTGGGCCCTAAACCTGACTTTGTAGGGGGAGGGGGTGAATATTCTCCGTTACGCCACTGAATTAGCTTCTGGTGCAGTTAAATGGTTGGAGAATAAAGAGTTCAATTTCGTTAATAAATTAAATCCAAATAATCAGTAGTAGCTCTCAATATAGATTTTTTTTCGTACAATATCGAGACTAATAAGTCTATTAATAATTATGTAAAACAGTCCAACAAAGTATCAATTAATCATATTGACCAATCAATTTATGTGTTTTTCATGACTCTTTATAACTGAATTTTTTTTCTCTGCATTCAGAATAGCAGATTTATCATCAGAGCCTTTAAAAATACATTTTAAGAAGAAATAAGAGCAGTGGCGCACACAAAAGAGGGTCCTGGGGTCCGGATCCCCCCAAAGCCCTTGATATGTTTTCCGATTGATTATAATTCTAAGTATATAGTACGTAAAATTTAATTAATTATTTGTTATTAATGATTAATTTTATTAATTAATGCTAATTATTTATTCAATAATTAGTTTTTTGCTGTGTTTTGTTCCCGAAAATCGACAAAATCAAAAGGAGCATGATACACAAGAATGGTGAACTTTCAATCCCGGACCCCCACCCCCTTGAAAAATTCCTGTGTGCGCTACTGAATAAGAGTATACAATTAGTATTAGATAGCAATATTTAAGGATTTTACTTGCCATAATGTGTAGCATACCTCCTTCTTTACACAAATGGAAAATCTCTTAAACTTTGGAGAGAACTTTTAACCGAGATCATTTACAAATATTTCTTTTGGAAACTATTCCTGTAGGTCTCGAAAATGAGGTCTCTCTTCATACAGCAAATGAAAAACTTTAAAATTTACCAGCGGATTCGTGGGAAAGTGACATTCGAATTTTGCAATTTAATTCTTGAAAATTGAATTAAAAGGTACTCTATGAAATGAGAATTTTATCAATGAAAATAAATGTTTTAAAAGACAAGATATCCTGTAATAAGGTAAAAATTATATTAAATAACTATAAAAGTTGTATGAAATAACTATAAGAATGAATGAAATAAGTAAAACCAGTCATAATGAATTGAGAGGAGATAGAATGGGAGAGGAGATTTTCCAGTGTGAGAAAATCCTTAAAGTTGACAAGGGTTTATTTTCGAATGAAGCCATGCTCTATTGAGGTTTTGCAGTAGATTATTGTTATTTTACTTAATGTATTATGGCGGGGGTGCATCTTTTTTAAATGATTGTATTTTTTTGTTAACTTTGTATCTCAGAAAAGGTATAAATTGTACCATATAAAAAATCAATAAATTTAAGTTAAATAAAACAGTGGAAGTTTTATTCAATTTATTTATTGTAATTTCATATCTATAGCTATAAGCACATTTCATTTTAGAACCAGTTTAATGGGACCAATGTATCCTTTCACACCTTTCTACATTTTTTTTTTCAAATCAGAAATGAGATGACTTTTTGAAATTCTGATCATAGTCTGTAAGTTTATGTCAGCCAACTTGCATCTATATTTACTCTTTTTGATCCTCACGCAAGAAAAACTTTACTTACAAATATATATCGACCCAAATATATAGAACATTTTTTTGTCTTTTTGGTTTTCTGACAGTTTTGGTGGATCGCAAAAACTTTCTTTGCGGGGTGCATGTGGCCCGCGGCTCACTATTTGCCCTGTATTTGATATGTTTCTGAATTCTTAATATAATCCAAATGAAGTGTCCACAATTCAAGGTAGATGTGTGGATTTTATTCCTCTTGAAAAAAAATTTTTTTTTTTACAAAAACACACTCCTTTCAACATATACTCATCATAAATTTTCCTTGAGGGAAATTTACTACTTTCGTAATAATTTGTACAATAGAACATAATTTTCTACTCTCAGGAGTAAATGACTATATCCGTCTTCGAGATACGGATGTGACATTAGTTTCAAAATTCTCGAACGGATGCCCTTTTCAATTGCTCAGTTCACCAATTACCAACTATCGCTTTTTCTAAGTTCAGAAGTGTTCTGTTGTTTTGTTAACAATTGTTGCTTACTCGTGAATTGATTTTTTTATGATTGTTGTCGCAAAGCTCTTCACAACAGGAAGGTCAAGGGACTGCATTAGCCAACCACACGAATCTGAGAGTTGTCAGTTGCTAATTAGATTTTTGAGAGCTGTTCAAAAGCTGTCAGAATGACTCCGCGAAGAAAGCCTGTATTACTTCGATTCATATTAAGCGATTAGCTCTTATTATCTGCAACGTTTAATAAATTGTCTCGTAAGTAAACGAATACCACGTACTCAATGAAAATACACGGAAGTTTCTGGCAATTTATTTCGAATTTAAAGTTCATAAAAATGCTTATATACGCGTTATATGTTTTCAATGAATGCGATATCTGATATTCAGAAAATAGTTGAGTATAGTGTTTAGCGGATAGAAAAGCTACAAAATTTTAGATGGGTTTTATTAATGTCAGTGAAGGCGTACTTGAATTGATGACGTACTTGGTATATTTCACCAGCAATTATGAAAACAGTTCATGAATACATGAACAGTACACCTGATCGACTGTGTTAGATCGAGTCCCACAAAATTCAACTTGGCAAGGGGCTAGTTTTAAGTCTGTCGTTAACCGCAGCTTTGAACTCCATACAGTGACAGTACGATCCCCTGGGAAAGGGTCAGGGGAATTAAAGGTTAAATTTTTCGAGACTCTATGTCCCGTTTGTGTGGGAGTTAAGAGATCATCACTTGAACGAGATCCATCGCCAATAGCCGTTGTGTTGCTTTACTATAACTTACGAAGTTACTGTAACTCTCACTCTCAACACTTCTTTCTGTCGTTTCAGGAATATTTTCTTGTGATCACTCTTATTGATGTAAAAAAGTCCTAAATTCTAGGCATATAATATATTATTTTAGGCTATCTTTAAAGTTCTAAAAGCATTTTCAAATTAACCTCTTTTTACAGTTTCACAGATCATTACAATCCGGGCCCTGTTTATTATTGAATTTCAGTCAGCTACACAAATAATTAATTTAGAACTCTAATTGTTTTTATTTATTTATTTTTATTCAATAGCAATTGTATGCTTAATAATATACAATATATTATGTACTTAATGTAGCATGGTCTTAAAGGAACAAACCCAACTGTACTATGTGTCACTCTCAACACTTCTTTCTGTCGACTCATGAATCTTTTCTTGACCACTCTTACTGATGTAAAACAATTCTAAATTCTAGATTTACTTACATATAATATATTATTTTAGGCTATTTTTAAGGGTCTAAAAGCATTTTAAAATTAACTTCTTTTTACAGTTTCACAGATCATTACAATCTAGGCCCTGCTTATTATTGAATTTCAGTCAACTACACAAATAATCTATTTAGAGCTCGATTTGTTTATATTTATTTTTTTATTCAATAACAGTTATATGCTTAGTAATACACAATATATTCTGTACGTAATCTACCATGGTCTTTAAGGAACAAACCCAGCTGTACTATGTGTCACGGTTTGACTTTCTGGTCTTATCGTTCCATTCGGCTTGCTATATTGCTGCCAGTTTCAGAAAAGTTGGTTGGAAGCAAAATAAAATAAACCAGGAAAATTAATGAGCCACTGAAGATGCACGAAAAAGAAAAATGAAGGTCAGTTCATCGGGTATAGCTTTTTACTCACTTAATCTTCCCTGCTAATTTGAAAACTTCGATAATTTCTTAAAGTAGATTTTCACCAATTAAATAAATTACGCTCGAGTTGTCCCAGAAATGTAAACATTAAAATGAAAGAGAAAAAATTAAAGGACTTCGCTGACTGAACTGGATTAAAGCTTTTTTAATGAATTAAATAGAAATAAATGTTTTTTTATAATTTATTCTATTTCGAAAGATTATTTTGTGTTTTAAAATTTCAGATAATTTTCAATGGCTTTAACGAAGTCATTAAGTTTTCGTCATTACATTTATAAAAAAACCCAAGCTTTTCAGTGGTTTTTTTTATAAAGTGCTCTTGTTTACTGTGAAAGGTCTGTTATTTTTAGTTTCAAATTTTTTTCGCGTGTACATTATAAGCTTCAAATAAAGAATTACTTATATTTATTTCTCTTTCAACACTTTCTTCCAATTAGTTTTCAATATGTGTTATTTTGTAAAATCTTCAATAGGCTTAGTTAATCCTGTTCACAAATTCTTTTTTTCTTGCCTCCAACGCATATGTAAACTGCAAGTGTGTAAACAACTGGGATTTAAATTAAGGGAGATTTGAGCGCCATAAATAGTTACTGAGAAAAGGCGATGTTCATGCTAGAACCAGATAGAGGAGGATATTTACACTAGGAGAATCCTTCGCTTTTTTTCATTCACTGTCTCGATTTTTCATTCTGGGAAATAAATTTGTAGTTGGAATTTCTTTTATGTTCAAGTCGTTTCTATTTTTAAGTGAAATGAAACGTGCTTCATGCGGGGGAGTGATTAGTATTTAAACAGATAATTAAAGAACTCCTTTTACGTGACTGAGGTTCAATATTATGAGGCCTGTCGCCAATACCCCTCGTGTTGCTTCAGAGCGTGGCGCTCACTCAGTTATTCATTCGAATTGTGTAAATTCGAAGCACCAGAAACTTTTATTAAATTGAAAAGTCAGATTTATTTATTTTAAAATTTTCATCGTTTTGATTAATTCCTTACTTATACGTCTACTTCGAAATGGAGTATCGCGTGGAGTGCCTAAGTCGAACAATTTAAATATTTTCATATTAAAAAGTACTGACAAAATGAGAAATATTTCAGATAGTACAAGTTCATATGCAACAAATGCAATTTTATACTTTTAATTTTCCAATTCTTTTCCCTTTTAACATCAATTTCAGATATACATTAACTGAATGTTGAGGTTTTATTTGAATTTATTCGAGCTGAATATCGAACATGAAAAAGTCAAACCTTCCCTTAGTTAATAGCTTTTCGTATAATAGCTTTAAGAATATTGAAGCGATATTTAAAATATCAATTGTTTTGAATATTCTTCAATTAAAAAGGTAATGAATATTTCCAAAAAATCTTTAAGATAAACTAGGATCTTTCATGAGTTGGAGTCAGTTTCTCATTGAACCTTTTAAAAAGAAAATAAGAATAAGAATAAGAATAAACATATTGAAATACACAAGACTACGAATACCCCCCTTTATTTTTTTAAATAAAAAAAACTAGTATATGAATTACATTTTTTTTACTTAATATATATATATCCTCAACTAATTATTGTCGTAAAAAATTTTAATTAAATTATAGATATGATGAAATTTCGAATGCTAATGAATTATTAAGACAAATTAAAAACATTAAATGCTCCATCATTTCTCGTTTAGCATTGCATTGAAAATGTGTTCAAGAGAATCATTTTCTTGTTAAAGACGCGACAAAGAGTTTAAGAATTTATTTTTGAAATTTTAAATTAGTAGTTGAGACGTCAGCAAAAACAGCGTCGCGTCTTTGCTGGGGTAATCAACCCCTTAAGAGAACTGCTAAATATTCCGACGTAAAAATAAAAGCTACCGGTGTCAAACAATTCAAAATTGGCGTGTACTTCAATCGAAGAAGTATCCATAAGGCTGGATATGTTTTAATGTTAATTAAAATATTTTTGAGTCTTAGAATAGTTAGGAATATATGTATTAAATTTTTGTAAGAATTTAATAGAGTTTTTTCAAATTGTTTAAAACTTTTTTGTTCTCAAATGTGAAGATTTTTTTTTTCTTTCTTTTCGTTTTTTTTCAAACTGTAGCATTTTGAACTGCAAAATAATTATCGTTTTGGATTTTAATATAGGCAATATATTGATCGGTATGTCCCACACAGCCTCTGTAAAATTACTTTAAAACAACAACAACACAAATAATATTAATTTTGATGTGTGGTGTGGAAGTTTATTTCACTCACTATCGAACTATTATTCCACGTGTACTAGGCACATTTTTCATGCTCCAAAGGAGCAAAAAATATCACAACCTTCACCTTTGTGTTTATAAGAAAATATCTCCAATTTTTTCTTTATATCGAATACTTCTAAGAACATTCTATAACTCGCAAACGGATTTTTTTCGTTTGAGTTCCTTGTCTTCAGATGTTCTTTTTACTCTTTGTTCTGCTGTATTTCTGTTAGTCAATCGGTAAATAATCACATCATCATCGAAATACATAAATTATTAAAAACTTCGAGTTCAAATTTATCTATCGAAGTTCATCTATAGATAGGAAAATTTTTACAAAACCAAACATTTCTCAGACTGAATGTCGATGAAAATTAAACGAAGAACGAAATAACAAAATCTTATTTTCTACTGCTCAGTGTTGATAGGAATAAATTGGCGTGTTTCGTTATATTTCACGTTAAAACAAAATGCAAGCAATATATTTCTTTTCCGAATAGGAATTCTCATTTAAGAATGGTTTATATAAAGCGCAAGTATACCGTAAAATCCGGCATATATAACGCGCACCTAGACTTTCAAGCTGCATTTTTTAAATTTAAGGTATATTCTCCTTATAACGCGCACCAATTTTTTTACGAAGGCACCTGTAATTTACATTAACAATGCTATTATTTTTTAAAGCCATCTATTCGTGGCATTACCCCCAGGATTTTGAAAAAATAGTATCTTTCTAGAAAAACAACCCTTTAAGTTAATAAGGTATGACACTTCTTTTAAATAAACTGTATTCCGATCTTTGTGGAAGTCTAAGCCTTTTTTACGCACATCTCTTTTTCTATTTTTGGCTATCATTTTTATATCTGGCGCACCCGTACATTTTGATCTTATTTTTGCGTTAAAAGTGTGCAATATACGCTGGATTTTACGGTATGTATTGTTATGTGGTTGATTGTCTTTCAAATGCAGGAAAGATCCACGAAATTGACAAGCAGGTTGTTTCGGAGTAAAACGTAAATTATTCTGGAACTCACAAATAATTACAGTCGATTTTCTTTTTATCAGGAAACAACTAAGATACATGAATTGATCTGAAATGACCCAAGTGTGAAAATTATATAAATATAGAACACAGTAATTCAAATGTGTAATCACAATTTCACATAAGGTAAAAAACCCGCACAAGCACTGTCTGAAGTTTGACTCCTGTGTGTTATTTCCCTTTATCTCCCATATATACTCTGGGAAGAATTCCTCTCAAGAGCATCTAAAGGTATCTCGTCAAATAATTATTCTAGACCATCCTAGATTTTTCTAGGTGAATCTATTTTTGTCACCCAGGCTTTCATTATTGAAAAAGTATTCTCTCGTCGCCTATAAACGATCTTTCCGGACACAGTACCCTTTCGGCAGAAAAGTGAACTAACTTCGAAACTTCATATCTAAATACGCAGATATATATACAAATTGATATATAATTATGTATACATGCAGTTATATAAATAATCCTTAATATTATACTAAATTACTATAAATCAAGGCAAAAGAAACAAATAAAACAGTACAAGATAAAGCAAAATAGTGACAGCAATACATTAGCAAACTCTTAGCCTTTGAGATAAGATTGCAGAGCTAAACAAAGATTTAAAGTGCCAACCTTCCCCATTGTTTGCCTATATTCTTGGGCTGAAATGAAATTTAGAAGGGAAATTGCAATTAGAATTACGGTTAAAAAGATTTTTAGAGCTAAAATTAATCTGTAAAAATTGAATTCACTATAATCTAAGAGTATAAAAAGCAGTCTACATAAAAATGTAATAAACTAAAAAAATACTAAAACTAATTATAGTAAAAAATTACATTATCGCAAACCAATTATATCAAAAAGTAATATTCTTTAATTAAATATTAAATTTAATATATAAAGAACCAAAACAAAGAGAACCGCAGAATTCCATTTCCGAAAATAATAGATAGGAAATATATTCTTCAAGGAAGTGAACAACTTATTATACGTTGGAAGTATATGAAAACTACACATTGAATTTAATTAATTAAAAAAAGGGTAAGTAAATTTTCTCTGGAAATAAATAAATTTTCCAAAAACTCTTTCAATTAAATTAATAACATTTTTCGAAAAATATTTCCTTGCTTTTTTTAAAAAATTAATTGATGAAAATTATTTCACATGCACATTTAAGACGATTTATCGAATACTTTTTTTTTCGTTAGTTTTTTTTTTAATAATTGGTTACCAGAGAAATGCTACTATATTTGATGAAGCATACACACATATATGGTGTTGTTTATAGAAATTTTAGAATTTTCCGCGATAGAAATTTTTCATTTTTTTATAAACTGCATGTAATGAAGCATCTAACTCAACGGGTCGGCGGGAAAAATTTCGTCATTGAAAAGTTCTCCGCATTGCGATTCGAAAATTAAGATAACCTGTGATGTAACCAAGGTCAAAATTAATACCTGGAAGAATTAATGACTGTTTAAAAGTACCTCTAGATCTTCTTGACATTGGGTTGGGTTTTGAGGCTTGTAAGGGATCTACATATTAGGAGGCCCCTGGAACGAACAGTGAG
The DNA here is from genome assembly GCA_019973935.1 of Trichonephila clavipes. Classification (NCBI taxonomy): domain Eukaryota; kingdom Metazoa; phylum Arthropoda; class Arachnida; order Araneae; family Nephilidae; genus Trichonephila; species Trichonephila clavipes. The sequence continues at coordinate 178,355 of BMAU01003406.1, read as the reverse complement.
GCCTTCATTCTGATACATTACAAAAGTGTGACCTTGGTGTCGCACGTGGATGTAAGTGTCGAAAATGTGCAGTCCCCCTCCAGTGAAAATAATCTGGATTTCCAACTTCCTTTTAAAGTGTCTGTATGCATTAAGCATTTTTTAATACAACGAATGCACGAGTCTACCTTGGAAAAAAAAAATTTTTTTAATTTTTTGCTGTTTCGCAATAATTTTATCACTACTCAAATGTATTCATCATTTTAAAATATTCATGTGTGTTTAATAGTATTTCATATTTTAATAACAAATTATATGAAACATTATTCAAACATAGAATGGATTAATTAGGAAGTTAAAAAAAGGAACAAGCGTTCGTCAAATTTTTTTAAAAAGAGATTTATACCATAGTGTTATTAAGGAGAGAGAGAGTTAGAAAGGAAAATACTCTAACAAAATATGCAGAGCACTTTTATGAAAAATGTTATTTGCATTTCGCTTCTTACTATACTATCTTAACGACATCCTCTAGGTCCTTCTACATTGCATCTTGTACGGAATTTTTAATGACCGCGGTAGCCTAGTGGTCATGGTCATGAGTTTGAGACCTAACGACACTGAAGACCCGCCATGTAGATGGGCTGATGCATGTTAAATCTTTCGAGGCTCAAAATCCTGCCGTTGGTGTGGTTTGTAGTTTGAAGAAGGGGTGCCAGAGCTCAGGTGTCGTCCTCGTTAATTGGTGCTGTTTTATGGTGAGACGTTAATAAATACTCACTCATTCACTGGACGGAATTCCTTAAAATTAAAAAAAAATCGGTAAATGTATAACCGTAAAATCCAGTGTATAACGCGCACTTATAACACAAAAAATGAGATGGACATTTAGGGGTGCGTGTTCTACGCCGGGTACAAAAACGATAGCTTTAAAAATAACAAAGGAGTTGAACATAAAAAAATACTTCTTCACACATTGAAATACTGTTTATTTAAAAGAAACGACATGCCTAATGAACTAAAAGAGTTTTGGTTCTAGAAGTATGCTATTTTTTCAAAAGTCTGGGATACTACCTCTAATAAATGACTTGAAGACGTAAAAGCATTGTATACTGACGTTTCAGATTTCTTCCTGAGAAAAGGGGGTTCGTGATATGGGGCAAATATACCCCAAAATTAAAAAAATACAGCTTTTAAGGTATAGGTGCGCATTATACGCCAGGGCTGCGGTAGCCCAGTGGTCAAGGTATCGGATCATGGCAGGCATGTCATGATTTCGAGCCCAGTACCACTAAAGACCTGCCGTGTAGGGCAGCGATGCACGCTAAATCTGTCGAGAGCTGAAACGCCCTCCCGTTGGTGTGGTGTGATAGTTAGGAGAGGGGGTGACAGCTAGGTGTCGTTCACGTCACTTGACCATGGTTCAAAATTACGAAAAGCCCTCGTGTAGCTGAATAGTGCGACGTTAATATTCACTCACTCGCGCATTATACGCCGGATTTTACGATATACATTATTCTATTGATAAAATATTTATATTTGCCATTAATAGTTTCTTAATTAACGGCAATTTTTATACTCTGACATCTGTGTACATCTGAAGCCTTTATCAGTAAATAAGAATCTATTTTAATACTATTAAATGCAACACAAACGATTAAGAAAAACAGAGATTGTAGTTTATAATTGATATATCCTATTATTGTTTTCTATGTTTGTACCAAAAGAAACTTTTCGGAACAAATAAAACTCGGAGGAAAGTTATCGAGCTACCCAACTATAAATCCTTATTTGATAAATCGGTCTATTAGATATCCCTTGGGTGGTTCAAACAAAAAAGTATGAACTCCTGCTGAGATTCACAGAATTGCGACTCCATGCGGATAGGAATCATCTGACATTTTCCCATTCCCGAGAGCTATCGATTGAATACTCCCGAACAGATCTAAAGATATCTCTACATGAGTCAGACAGGTATAGCCATAAACACCTGACAAGACGACCCACGTGCGCTACAGGAGGATGATACAAGTGATGATACAGGATACAAGTAGGATGATACAGGATACAAGTGATGTTGCCTTTTTGTACAAAATAACTCTACATGAAGCACAAGTCCGTATTTTTAGATTCTATATCCTTTTGTCCATATACGTCCTTTGTTATATCGTTTCGATACCTATTGCCTTGCACAACCTAACTTTTCGATTCACTTTCTTTTTACGAATACAAACAGCTTTTATTTGTTATTTATTTCCATCTTTTTAGACACGTACGAGTCTTTCTTTGATTCTTCAAGTAAATGCCTTTTATGTATTCAAGAACAGAGAAATTTCAAATAATCTAGTGTCTATTGTTGTTTCTTCCCGTCGTCTGCGTATGGCTGGAGTTTCGACCTGTAAGTCGCTTGTCGAGTAGGTGTATGCTCTATCTGATACGCAACCTTTAGAAGATTCCACGAAGTGACAAAAAATACGAATCTTGAGAAATGAACTTATAAATAAAACACTCGTGTTTTATTTTGACGTGTGCTGTTTCGTGTTTTTGTTATTTTAGAGGAGCTACGGATTATTATTTTTGAAAAGTAATGTATTTTCACGCTTGAATAGATTTTACATCGGGAATGAACTTGAACTTGGGTAACAAAAATATCATTTTTGTATAAAATGTAAGTTTTGAGTCAAAGAAGAAAAGTTAAACAATCGAAAGTTATTCTATCTTGGTATAACAAACATTCGAGTACCGCATACACAACGATAGAATTTGAAGAATAGTAAAATGTTAAAATTATGAAAACATAACAATCTTTGTGTGAGTTTTACAGTTGACTTTTTAACTTTTCCCTTCGTAGTAGTGAACATGAAACACATATTGCGCACCTTTTAGAGATTATACGAAAATTTCACTGATACATTCGAAAATGTATTCGTTGATGCATAAAATTCAATTATATAAATTAAAAAAAATGAAAATTTCTTTCTTTTTGAGAAATCAATGGAATGCATATAGTAGGAATATACTGAACTTTGAAACATTTCCCTACAAAACTTGTTCACAGATGAAAACACTGTATTAACTTAAACAAAATGTAAATTTAATGTACACATTGGATAATTTCCTTGAAAGAATTGGAAATATACGTAGTAAATCATGTGAGACAAAGTTAATTCGATAAATCCATAGTTAAAAAAATAAGGTGAAATTCATTGCAGTAAAATTTAGGTGTACAAAAATTATAAGAGTGCTCCAAAATAAGTGTTATACACTGACCACTATACTATAGAGCAGGGGTGTCCAACACACAGCCCGCGGGTCACATGCGGCCCGCCAGTACGTAAGTTGCAACCCATCGACTCTTTTTAAAAAATTTTAAATATCAGATTTTTAAAGTTTTTTATTTTGAAATTTATTTGAGGGGAAATTTATATATATATATATATATTTCTTGTTTTAAAATAAATCCTTTTTGATAATAGAAATGTCTTTTAGATTAAAATAGATTTATATTTTATCAAACAGTTACATCGGATTTTACTATAGTAAATTACTTTTTTAGTAAATTCCGAATTGCATTATGCATATCCTTTACTATGGATGGTACATGATTCTCTGTGCGCGTGCTACTTTCATTTCTCCTCCTCCTTTTCTGTTTGGAGTGCCCAAAAAGCAAGAGGCAGTCAGAGATGTTTTTTAAAGTTTAAAAAAAATATCCAGGACGGAAAAGATAAAGGACAATGTATACTTAATCGTTTGCGAATGACAACACTATCAAATTTCTACAATGAGTAACGAAATATCAATTCAGTAGGAACACCGTAATTTTCAAGAAAATGGCAACACACACACACTGTAATATTTTAAACATTATATTTGATCATTGTATTATTATATTATATAAACATTATTATATTATCCATGTCTATATGCATGAAAAATAATGAAAACAATTGTAATAATTCATTCTGTTTTAAATTTTCACTCCAATAAATGTTTTTTTTTGTTTCCAAATCTGATATAAAGGTACATATTTTTATGTGCGGCCCGCGAGATCATAATGTTTTTCCGAAGTGACCCGCAAGGTCATTTGGGTTGGACACCCCTTTTAAATAGAATAGCCTATATTCTTATTCTATTCTGCTCAGTTTTTTCTAGTATTAAATGTGTTCCATGTTTTGTCTGTTACTTTTTTATTATATATATATATGTCTTCTACTACTACTAATGAGTTTTCATATTACATTCTAAAGGGAAAAATTACTTGGATATGAAATATTTCGAAATTTCAAAAGGGGGGGGGATTCCATACACATATAACGTAACTTTTTCCATAAATATTGTTTACGAGTCAAGTTTACAGTAAAAATCCTCTAAAAACATTTTATTTTCCATCATGGTGCTATTTCACTATATGTAAGCGCAACACATCTTTTAACGTATTAATTATACTTTTGGCAAATGAATGAAATAAGAATACACATTCGAACCTTTCTCTCTAAATAGTAAAATTGACATTTATTAGCTTGAAGATATTATATTAGTAAAAATATTTTTGATAGAGCCTGTAATTTTATTCCTTTTTTGATGTACTCGGAGAGAGAAGATTCTTTTTTTGCATCAGATTGTTGGAAATGAATTGATCAATCTTTATAGCCAGGGACGTAGCTACCGCCGTATCAATGATACGGGCACCCCAAGCTTCATGGGCCCAAATATGCGTAAGAAAAGATCGTAAAATGTTTTCCCCCCTCGCCAAAAAAGAACCACCTAAGGAATTTCGATACAGGGCCCTCTCAGGACTAGCTATGCCAGTGTTTATAGCTTATTGACCATTCGTTCATGAGATCTATTGCGTTCTTCACTGTTGTATTTTGTTCATGTGAAATTTTAAGTTACGTTTTCTTTTTTCAACTTAAAAATTTTCTCGGCGTATAGCCTGAGCAGTTTTCAAGCCAAATGTTTTTAAATGACTCTGCTTCCAATAAATAAATAAAAAAATAAAGGTCTTTTTTAATTTTAATTGATTCTATGTTTATAAACATAGATATGAGATATCCTATCATTTACTACATCGATTTACTTGCACTTATGAGTTTATACTTTTTTATTAGATAGATTGCTTTTTCACCTAATTTATTTTTCATCTATAGGCTTAAAATCAGAAAATCTCTTGGATCTTTTATCAATAAACTGGTCGTGTTTTTTTAATGAAGTCATTGCCCTCCAGAAGGTCAGAGTGCAGAGCAAGAGGGAATCTCTAGGGGTCCAAAGTATTTATTTCCCTAAAGGTTGAATTCGCCTCCCATTAAAACCAGGGCTTCAAATACTACCAGTCAAACTTCTCTGCAACGGGGGTTCAATGTCCTTGATTATTTTGACAGAAGGAGACAAGATTGAATGATAGGCCGAAAACCATACCCAAAATTGCAAAATTTACGCTCAACTGGTCTTACCTAAAATTATTTAAGCATCTTTGTTCATGTTTGATAGCTTTAAATGATTGATTTCATGCGTACCAAGAGTTGGAGAGAGTTATGTGCAATTCACAATGCAAACACAAAAATAATATCACAAGAACTGATAAACATACTTCAAGAAAAACACATCAGGTTTTAAAAGCCATATTTTATTTAAACTTATTTTTATTTAAATTTATTATCTTAAACAAAATTCTTATCGCTCATTTATAGTAATTTTTTGTCGTAAATTTGTATTGTGTTTAAAGAGAAATCAATTTTCATTTTTTGTTGAAGGTAATATTTCGTTATATATCGATACATTTCAGTATTTGATTTAGTTTGGTTTGCACTTTGATGTTGCAGTTTGAAGTCATATTAGGGCGGCCGTAGTAGCCTAATGGTTTTAGTCTTGAACGCGTGGCCGACGTGTAAAGAGTTCGAGTCCTAATGTCAAAGAAGACGCCCCAAGTAGAGGGGATGATGGATGTTAAATCTGTCGCGGATCAAAGTCTATCCCAGCCATGGTGTGGTAGTTTGGAGAAGAGTGCTAACTGAAGTATCGTTCTCAACAATTGTCCGAGATGTAAAATTACGACGGATGTCGTCAATTGCCCTCGTGTTGGTGTATAGCAGAGGTTCCCAAACTATTTTGTCTCATAGACCCCTTACCATGTTTTTCGGTTTTGGGTAGACCCCTGCTTACAAAATAGTGAGTTTTGTCGAATTTATCAGTTTAAATGTCATTTTAATAGCTGGTATAGAACTACTTACTTTAAAGAATTAAATTTCTAACTGAAGTGAATCAGAATGTTTAAAACTTAAGAAACGCGTGTTAATTAAATTAAATTTAATTAATACATAAAATAACTGATCAACAAACAAATGCTTTAATGGGAGGGATGAATCTGGTTCATCAATTTTTAACGTATGCCCCATCAATATCTTGCCCTAACCCTAAATCTTCTCGGTGAACAATGTCCAGTCTTTTTTTTCCCTCTATTATGCTGTGTGTGGTATTACATAGTCAAAGCATTCTCAAACCTAGATTCAAAATCTGAATAAAGAGCATTTAAATGTTGAACATAAGTTAAAACGTAAATTTTCTGGCAGATTGTCTGTGGCAAATTGAGAAACTGGGCAAATTCGTTACGTCCAATATTATACTTCTTAAGCTTAATTTTGGAAAGAAACGCTACATTGATGGTTCTTATTTTAGTAAAATTTATTCTGTCACCCTTGTAATTGCAAATAAACATCAATAAATTCAGTAAATAAATCTATTTAATAGGTAAAAAAAATCTGGTTATCTCTCACACTTGATTAAATTTTCTTCTAAAATTAATTCACGATCTGGTTTAATGAGAGCCACTATTGTAGACCCCCACTTACAACTCACAGACCCCCACTTACAACTCACTGACCCCCAATTACACCTCATGGACCCCCAAATTATATTTTCGCTGGCGTGGACCCCTTGCATGTCGTCATAGACCCCTGGGGGTCCATATAGACCACTTTGGGAACCACTGGTTTATAGTGCGGTGTTAAATAAAGTCTTGCTGAAGCTATATTAGGACTGTTGGTGACGAAATTTTTAACCTCAGTCAAATGATGAGGACAAACCTGAGCTGGCATCGATCTCCAAATTTCCACACCACGCTAATACATTTAAGTATAGATGATAGAAGCAATTAAGAATTACTTTTTGTTCAACCCTGGGGATTTCGCCAGAAGTACTGCAAAAGTACTCCTTGGAGATGTGTGGTTGTATCCTTACACGTTTTGAATTTTCTGTTTTTCAGTATACATAAAGAAACAGTAATAATAATAACTATTAAAAAATATTTCTTAAAAGCAGCATTTGTTTTCGCTGTTAAACTGAACAAGAATCCTATTTGAAGCTTGGACTTGTTCTACAACGACTTTAAATTAAGGATACCTTTTTCTCTCTCTCTCTCTCTCTTATATGTCGAAATTTTTTTACCCCAGTATCAAGTCGCACTTCAACCCGAAACTTTAATGACATTTGGTCGAAATCAAGAGTTTATCATTCTCTCTTTTTTTCTGACTTTTCGACCCAATTAAAACATTTTTTTTCTCTAAAAACAAACACTATCTTGAACTTGACCCGAAAATCTAACTTTTTTTATTAGAAGAAACAGCTCGAATTAGTGACAGAGTTTTTTTTCCTCTTAAAATACTCTATAAAAGAAGCTCAAAAAAAGAAGCAACACGCATACACGGTAAACAGAGCAACTTGTAATTCTTACAGTGTTCAAGGCTGTTTTTCGAAAAAAAACCTGAAAGTGAAAGAGATCAATTGGTGCGTAAAACAGTAAACATTATGACATATATATAACCGCAGTGTTTATTCTATGCAGTGATACATCGTAAATTTTTCTGTACGTAGGAATTCGTGGAAAACATGCAGAGTTTGCAAAATATAACAATACTGTCACTTTAGATTGTAAAAACTCTTTGCCGAATTTTTATTTTTTGATGAAAAGAAAGGAATCTGAGAGTATCTTCAAAATGAAAAAAAAATGTTTTGTTTTCTTAGATATATGTATCAAAAGAAAAATACGAATGATTTTTAAAAAAAAATGCAGAATAGAAAGTTGTTTCATTGTAAAAAAAAGTCACATGTCTATCAAAAAGGTTTCTTACCTTATCATTGCAGATCCATTCGAATGTAGAAAAATTTGATTCACGACATTAAGTAGAATGTAACATTCGTGATAAATGAGTGTAAAAGTTGAACGGAAAAGAGATATTTATTCGACGTTTCGAAACATTCTAGAAATTCATTTTTCGACATAAAAATTATAATTGAAAGAAAGGGAAAAAAATGGGAAGGATTTTTTTAGCCTTATAAAAAAGTGAGGATTATTATTATTATTCTGAATGATAGCATGCTGATTGCTTCAAATAAACAAACCGAGTTACTTAGCAAATTGAATCAGCGTAATGAATCTGCATTATAAATATATCATGATGATTATCTGCGAAAATGAATTAATGATAACAACGTAGGACTGATTTCATTTTCATTTCTTTTTCAGTTGAGTTTGTACTGATTTCAAACTTCTTCCATGAGAAATTTTGAATCTTAATAACACAATGCTTATCTTAATAAATACATGTACATAAATATTTATATAAAAGATTTAGTATTAAAGAAAAACATTTTTTCAGTTTTTTAGGCACAAGAAAATAATGTTTAGAGCGTTATTCAAAATTTTTTGAACGATTATATTTGATTTTTTTATAAACATTGTAAGTAATTCGCATTTATATTAAATTTTACAGTGATAAAAATATGGAATATTTTGATATACTTCATGTTTTAAATTTGGAAACTTGCCAGAAGAAAATAAGTCATGAATCTCTTATTGAAATTCAGTTATCCATGTGTATGCAAACTTTTTGCAATACCAAATTTTTTCTGATTTATTTTCTTTCTACAGAAAACATTCAACAAAAACAGAAGGAATACCTGAAGTTTATAATTTTAATACCCTGTACAGAATTAACTAAGCTGCATTAGCTATTCAAGCCTCTACGTCAAACTCATAATATTACGGCCAGATTAGCAAAGATGTTCATTAGGAAAAACAAACTTCCAGTCATTCACTAAAGGTGCAAAATATAGCATCTATCAATTGAGAAAATATTAGGAAAAAGGAAGTTTTATTCGTTACAACATCTTTGTTTGTTGTATTGATAAAAAAAATAAACTCACAAAAAATAAACTGCCAAAACTCACATTTTTCCTTTTTTAAAAAAATAAACTCTACAATTCATAATCGGGATTTAATTTCTTCATTTCTGCGTATCTCTCTTGGCCTCTTATACTACCTCTTATCTCTCTCTTATACTACAGCCCCGATTCGAGAAAATGTGAAATGTAGAATCGTTTAAATGTTGACTTTGTACTACAATAAGTCTAGTAAGGCTTACAACAAGCTCAAAATATTACTTCAATATCAGAAAAAACAGCAAACCTCCCACCGTCAACCGAAACTATGAAATCTAGAATATTCTTTAAAAAAGCCGATTTTAAAAAATGCTCATTTGATATTACATCCGAGGTTGACTAATCGGTTGGAAGTCTGCTTAGAGTTTTCACTCCATAATTATGTCAAGTGGGTGAAAGTTAGAATTCCGGCACTTCCAAGATCGTGAAAGAAGGTTGTAAGGAAACCAGTTCAAGGTCTGCAAATAATGAGGTTTCTTTATCTAAAGCACACTGATTGTGTCGCTTTGGTTCATCCGGAGTACTCATCTCAAGCTAGCTTAAGCTTGGAGAAGATACGGTACCCAACCGAAACGATTTAAATCGAAAGAATTGCAATTAAAAGAGAAAGAGTTTGGAAGAACTGTCTGCGTTGTTTCGTGACGAAATTCTCCTTTTTCCTTCCTCACCTAATGGAGGATTCAATCTTCTAGTTTAACAATGAGTTGAGGGGGAGTTGCCGTTTTTGTTCCCTAATGGCGATATTGCGAGGAAGAAAATAAACAGAATTTGTTTATGGCTTAACAGGACTTAGCAAGTTGGATAAAACTGTTTGTTTTTTTCGTTTGTGCAAGTTTTGCCTTCTTGCATCACACTTTTAGTTACCAAACTTTTGAGATGAAATTGATAGCATTTAGTGAATAATTAAGGAAAGAGCTCTTGAACAATAATGTTCATCTTTCAAGCTATTTACATTTCAAACTCAAATTTTAGGCATTGTTATGTACTTTATGAACTAATTCGTGCTGCTTGCTCTACTTTTAAAATTTAGATAAAATTTTAAATTTTATAAATAAGTAAAGATATTCAAATATTGTGAGATTTTCAAAAAGGTTTTTAAAAATTAAAAAAAAATTCTTATATTATCTGTGTACTTTTTAATTAACTTCTCTTTACTATTGTTGACAAATAAGAACATTTTTTTAAAAAAAGTTTTTCTAAGAAGCAAAGCTGGCAACGGTGAAATTTATGAATTGATTGGCTTTAAACACGTGATTGCAGTTATCATTTAACTGTGATGTCATGAATTTAGCTCATTGAATATTAAAACTAGTTAAAAGGCAATTTTTTCTATTAAGAATTTTATTTTAAAATGTTGCTTAAAAACAATATGATTTGAATATTAAATTACAATGTCCATGAGTAGCAGACTATTGTAGAATTTTAGAATGAAATTAGGCATTAGAATTATAACGTCTAAACATTTAAAACGAAGTTAATACTAAGATTCAAACTTTTCTAACTTAATTTGTATGTAATTTGATATCTTGACTAGAATAAATGAAACAATTTAAGGTAAAGTTTAAGTTAGAATTGGCTTCATGTACACAAATTTGACTAGATAGGAAAGGCTTAAATGTTCTTAAGTTTCTTTATTATTATAAACAAAAATATATCTTTGTTGGGGATAAATAACTCATAATTTCGAATTTCTTTTATCGAAAGTATCTGTACATAGTGATTTAAACACATTTTTTTAAATTATGATACGCTTGAGTGTAATAATAAACGTTTATGTTAAGTCGAGTGTTCCAAATATTTTGCTTTTTCTCTAAAAATGGAATTGTGTTGAGAAATTATGGTACACATAACAATGCGATATTTACGGATGAAATTATTATTCCTGTAGACGACTAACTTTGAAAATGATAAATATTATTTCTGTTACTCAGTATGTTTGGACTAATGACATCAAGGTTCCTAACCTTTTTAAAAAATTTTCTTCCTGCTATGTCATAAAAAACAATTACTTTTTTTGTTTGTGTTTTATTAACAAATAGTTATTACATCAGTTCCAAGCAAAATGACAAGATTTTGATAAATATGGCTATTTTAGAATCACAAGACACATTAATTACAGTGTTTTACATTTTGCTCTGTCATGTGTGTGTGTTTTTCAAATTACATATTTTACTTCTGGTTGTACAATCTAATGAGTAATCATAGAATGCTTAGGTCGTGAAAGATTTTGGTTTGGTATTTTTAATTAAAATTTATATATAAGTATTTATTTCTAGTTTTAAAGAAACATTCATGTTTTTATAACCGTATAATTGACTAAGCTTATTGATTTTTTGCGCCAAAACTATAATTTATTTACGCATTTTCTTTTTCTTTTCTTTTTTTTTTGCATTTTAATTATAAAAATCGCTGCAATATATAACTTGCAACACTTCCCAGACCTAAACAGTTTTACTGTTACAACAGTACTTTCAACCAAAAATATAATTATTACAAATGATTATAGCTATGAGTAAAATATAATGAGGAAAAAAACTAATATAGAATCAAATGAAATTTCTAAGTTTAGAGAAATACGTATGAAACTTACTTTACGTACATCTTTCCTAACAATCGATTTTTTATAATGTGATCAAAATTAAGGACAAATTCAAATGTATAGGATATGAGTTCTATCTAGGTTTTTCCGCGACTGAATACAAGATGTTTCACATGAGTAATTTACTGGATCAAAAACAAATTTTCGACTTACGGAATTTATTTCCTTTCATATCAATACTCCATAGGTTCTTCCGCAAATGAACAAAGACTGAAATACATAGGGAACTCAGTAGAGCAAATATAATTTTTTTATTCACACGGAACTTACTCTTTTGCATTTCAGTGATGTTTATATTCTTCCGTGAATCAACATGCAAAGCAATTTTTTTGTTAACTTTTGCTTAGTGTGAACTCCATTCCGCATTCCTCTCCCAATATACTCAAATATATTTAAAATGCATTTAGAATATTCAAATGTTGAAAAAATCCTTTGCTTATAGGAATTTGAATAAGTACATGTGTGTTAGATCAGGTATAACTTATGTAATACAAGCAGGAATTTTTCAAGGGGGTTGTCCAGGGTCGCAAGTCTACCATTCTTGTATCATGCTCCTTTTGATTTTGTCGATTTTCGAAAACAAAAACAGTAAAAAACTAATTATTGAATAAATAATTAGCATTAATAAATAAAATTAATCATTAATAACAGATGCTTAATTAAATTTTACGTACTATACACTTAGAATTATAATCAATCAGGAAAAAAATCAAGAGCTTTTTTGGGGGGGTGGGAGTTCGGATTCCTAGGACACCCATTTGTGTGCGCCACTGAATAGAAGTATTTCAATGAAATCTGCTGGTTTAGTTCACACACGCACATTTGGTGACGGAAAAAATGGCTCGTTTAATATAGTGGATTTCTATCGATAATTATTCGCCAAGTTGCTAATAAATAAAGGCATGCGCTAAAATAGGATAAAATATGCCAGTGACTATAACATGAATAATAACCAAGTAAATATTACATTATAATAACTTGTTCGTAATAATTAGTACATTTCAAAATATCATCACTATTTTAAATAATAGAAAAGTTTTTAAAAAAATTGCTGTGATAATCTTTAATGACAACTTAAAAAGACGATATGTAATGTTTTTCAACACACATTCAAAAACAAAACAACACATGCTATTGAATATCGGTTCTAGCAATTTGAGAATACTTTTTTGGAATAGTAAAAATGAAGTGTTACGTTTTGAAAATAAAATTGAGGAATTTTGTTTGTAAGTCACGAAATGCAGCAAAATTATTATTTGTATTAAAAAATGCCGTTTCTAAAAAAAAAACCTTTTTTAAAACAGGTGTCACATTTTTTATTCATTTGTTTGTTTTTGAAAGATATAAGCAAAAACAGAAATCTAAAAAATATAGCCACAAAGAAGTGTGATACGCATAATTTAAAATATTAGTAACAAAACCGTTAGACGTCAATAAAAAGATAATGTTTCACAGTGCCGTAACAGAGATAAAAAAAAGTTTAAAAAAAACAAGAAACTAAAAATGTTGTTAAAACATTTATTCCGATAAGAGGCGTACGTAATTTAAAAGGGTAAAATAATAATTCAGTATTAAATAAATACAGCTTTTTTATTTTTAGACTTCGAACTAACACATTTGTATGTCTTTTAAACTCAAATTTCAGAATTGAACGTTTTTCGTTTTTAAGGTGTGGGAGATGGATTACTAGAAATATTTACATTTTTTTTACATATGAAAATGCAGTCTTCTTTCATGCAGGACACGCATAAATTTGAACTTCCTAACAGTTTTACTTTATTTGTTTTTATTTATATAGTAAAATGGATGGATTTTTATTTTCCTTTTATTTTTTACTACTAATATCGTACTGTAATTATACAACGGGTTATAACGGGGGTTTTGAACCCTAATGTGATGTCGAAAATGACAGCTAAGATCGTATGACCCTCTACAAAGACTCACATCTTGCCGCACGAGAAGTTTTAAAACCATAGTTTATTTAAAATGCAGCAATCAACAATGTTCAGCGGTTTGAGATGACAACCAGAATCGAAAAGCCTATTAAGTTTATTATAGTTTAAATTTTTTTAAATATAATTCCGGAAATGCTTCCTATTTGTATGTTTATGTTTGTAATACTTTCGTTTTTATCTCTATTTTTCAATTAAACTTAGGCCTTCTGTCAAATTACCAACTGTCATTCAATCTTCTGTTTGAATTGAGTCGAAAGACTCAAGTTCCTCAATGTCTTACTCTTGCTCATGCATTTCTATGAGCTCATCAATTGTTAGCGATTATGCGAATCCAGCAATCTTGAACGTCATCACTATTCACTTCTAAATTTATTTTCCTGGCAAGATTGATAACTTCTCTTTCATCACATTACCCCAATTTCTTTTTCTCAAACAAAAGATGAATCGACGAGATTTGAAACTCCGAATTCGCATAAGTTGGGGTAGTGTAAGTCGAGGAACTGTACAGAATTAATCAGTCTAACCTTTTATTTCCCACTTCTCTTTGTTCTAAAATACTTTTAAAAAAATGAATTTTGTGAAATACTTCAAGGAAAGTATCCAGCACTTCCTCAAACGTAGAAACTTACACAATTTCTCAACCAATTCCTTCGAACCAACCCATATACTTCATTGCTTTGTTTCAAAGCTTCTCAAACATCTTCAAAAAATGCGGGCGTCATCTTGAAGGCGCGCGTCTTCGATGTCGAAAAAGCGCATGCTCCGTGGCGGTTTCATCCAAAATGAGAGCGGATGCACTCCTATCGATTGCTTGAATGGGGTCAGGAGAAAGTTTTTTTGGAGAGAAATAAATGTTTTCTCTTTTTAACCTCATTCAGCGACGATTTTCTTTCTCATCTTTAGGGCCAAGAGTAGGAAACAAGGTCGTCCTCACACTAGCATGACGCGATTCGCTTACTTGGCAATGAAAATCGATACCTTCCGCCGGTGGTCCACTTTGGGTGACTATCGCACCTTGCCAGTCAATCAGCACCAAAGCATAAACAATGACTTAACAACCTCAATCGTTTCAAGATCGGCTCGGGGAGTATTGGGGACACATGCTCATCAATAGTGAGTAAATATTGTTTGAGACAGGGAAGATATGTCCCCACATATGCATCATGATTGGTGATTATCAGAGCAAATGACAGAAGAATTAAGGAACTATTTAAAAGTATCTGTTTTAAATGCTTACAATTAAGGAAAAAAGCTTTTAGGATCAATATAGAAAATTACGTTGCATGCGATGTACAAAGGTTTTGTTGTTTAAAGTTAAAAATAATGTAAGGTAATTCAGTGATAACTGATGGGAGGGGGTGTAGAAGGACCTACAATAATTTATAGCAGTGTTTTTTAATCTTTTATCCTTGCGGACCGACGAGAATAGAAAATAATTATCGCAGATTGGCGTCAGACGGAAAAAAGGGGGAAAAGAAGAAAAAGAAGGAAAAAACACGCACATTCACAAGAAAAGAAACAATATATTAATAGATACCTTATTTATTGAATCTCTAATGTTATGTATACAAATTTAATGTTCAGTTAGTGCGACATTTTCTGCGGCTCATTTTTGAACAAATTTTATATACTTAGCTGTAGGTTTGTTTCTGCTATATGAAGCTCTGCATTATATATATTTACCCAGTCCCTTTCTTTGATTTTTTTTTATTACTGACACAGTTGAAAAAAGTTTCTTTTACATAAACAGGGAGTTTAAAAAACGACCAACTCTTGGATAGTTTTAAAATGGAGAGAAGGATATTTTTAGAGAGATCTGCAGAATTGAGACGATTGAATTTTATATCTCTGGAACCAAGAATAACATCTCAGAATACAATTCTATCAGTTTTTCCTTGTCATGAATTTGCGCATGAATCTGTATCTTCTAAAAAAGTGATTATTAATCCAAAGGTTACCTTTAGGGGAATATCTTTAGTTTCCGGAAATAGTAGTTCAGTTACCCCCTAATTTTTGGCTTATGTTACATGTGATCTTTCGATTGATGTCAGCAAAAATTAAAAATTCTCGGAAAAGTAGAAACATGTATTCGTCCTTCTCTTTCATGCGACTATCCCAAAAAGCCAGTTTCTTGTTGAACGCCTCCATTTTATACTTAATTGTAAAAATATTCGTCTAAGACTCAAAGCGATGTATTAAGTTCGTTAAGGCCAAATATGTTGGCCATTTACGCAAGTTTAGTCATTCAACAAATTATCTACTCGATCAGATCTTCGCATCCCTATTTCCTTCTTTTTGATTGCTACCTTACTTCTGTATGGAGTAAAAGAATTTGGTAATTTGAGTTCATTCTCTCACACAAGGAAGAAAATATTTGGAAGGGCTTAAATTAAAGAAGAAAACCTCAAGTCAAAGAAGACCTTAGAAAAGACATTAAATTTTGTACATTGTCCGAAGACCGTCACCGGTTCGCGGATCAGTGGTTTGGAAACACTGATTTATACTATTTCTAAGATTCATAGTTTCTTTTCAACATTGAAAATTTTTGTCATGCAATTTGGGTTTAACATGTACGTATGATGTCATTTTTAATGACAGTTCATCAAATAATAAAACTTGTGATTTTTTTTATTTGATGAATTGTCATTAAAAATTATTATGTTTCATTTTATCGTGATTTAGGTAGTAATTCATCTTCCAAATGTGTGTTTAAGCTCTTCTTAAATATATATCATGATAATATTTATAAATATATTTATATTTTCACAAGAATTCTGTATTTAATCTTGAAGCAGTTGGCGAGTGGAAACACAGTCACAAGAACAATAATTTTCGGAAATCGTTTTTATCTGTTAAATACAGATTTTTTTTCTCTTCAATCCAGCAGTCTATTTTTTAATTCAAAGAATAAACTAAAGTGTAGCGTGAGGAGTAGGCCCAGTGGTCGAGTGGTAGCATATCACGCATCCACACCACAGGTCGGGTTTGATTCCCGAGCTGGGCAAGGTCGACTCAGCCTTTCATTCCTATTGCAGTGGGTCGATAAATGAGTACCAAGTTTACTTGGAACAAGCACGGAGGGTCTCGCTTCATACTGACCACTTGATCGGGACGTCTGCTCATGCATCTCATCGCCCAATGGTCACATATACTGGGATGGGCACAGTAGGCCCTGGCCTTCATGCGCTGTCACGCCACTGAGTTTGAGTTTATAACGTGAGGATTACTGAAGAAAATATAAATGGAAAATAACAATAAATTAACTAAAGCAAATTATCTAACTATAAGTTTATAACATACATAACTGACTAAAAGTTAAATTTTAAGTACAAGAATGAAATAATATCAAAAATCGTAAAATGGTACAAGAGTTCAGAAATGTAATAAATAGTATAAAATACTTAATTTTCTGTATATGATATCTTTTGGCCCTGGCAATCTATCACTAGCAAATAAATAAATAAAAGGATTTATAAAAACTAAATAATTTTGTATATTTTGTGACTCTTTGACTAACCAATTTCATGACTTCTTTCGATGAGTCCGAATCTGTTTGAAAGTGTTTCATGAAAAGGCATATTTTTTTTAATTGAAAAGGTTAAGTAAGGCCAACTACTGATACTTACATTTTGAAATTTGAAAGCTGTTAAAATGCAGTTCTATAATAGGATTTTTTTTTTTGACTCTCCATTTCCTGTGAAAAAATATGGCAACTTTATTAGATTTACCACTTTTATGCTTTTTGTTGTAAAATGTTGTAATATTTAGGGAGAAAGTGTTTATGAATTTTATTCATATAGGAAAAGTTTGAATCTTAATATTTAACTAACGAATTTTTTAAATGTATAAAAAAAGGGGTTTGGAATATAGCTGTTAACAGTAATTCATTGCCTTGTCTTACATTCTGGGGTGGCCGCGGTAGCCGAGTGGTATAGGTATCGGACCGTGGCTTGCTTTGTCACGGGTTCGAACCCTGTACCACTAAAGACCCGCCGTGTAGGGCAGCGATGCACGTTAAATCTGTCGAGAGCTGAAACGTCCTCCCTTTGGTGTGGTGTGGTAGTTAGGAGAGGGGGCCAGCTCAGGTGTCGTCCACGTCACTTGACCATGGTTCAAAATTACGTGGTCCGTCGCCAAAAGCCCTCGTGTAGCTGAACAGTGCGACGTTAATAATCAATCAATCTTACATTCTAGGGTGTTAAATCTTCAGATATTTATACAAATACGATACCTGGAACCCAAACATTGTAGCCTATTGGAATTTATACCGATAAATTTAAAATTCAAACTCTTGACATACTATTTCATTGTATAAATAAATACAAATAACGACAGCTTTATTTTCCCAACGCGTTATTTAAGAATTAATTTTCGTTGGCTCTTGTTTTTAGTTTTGTTAAGAGCTGCATTAAATACTCGGATCCTTTTTGGTTTTGAGATCTTATATTCCAAAAAATTACTGCACGCTTTTTTTTATTTTTAAATACTATACAGGACATTAATACAGTAATTTCGACATTATTACAAGAACGCGTTGCATCTAACCTATATAACAATATTTTTTTCTTTTTCTTTACCTCTTTACAAGTTATTTTAAAACAATTTTGAACTAAAATGGAACAATATAAGTTTATGATATACACACACTATCAATAAAAACATTTATCTATCTATATTAATGATTTAAAAAGTACCAGGAAACAGGAATTGATTGATTGTTATCATTAATCAATTCAATTCCTGTTACTGAAAACCCAATATTTTTATTTAGCATGTTTTACAAAACAGGAAAATACTTATGAAAATAGTTATAACGTCTTGATCTACATATTTAAATTTTCTTTAGAAACCTCATGATATGACCCGGAATAAAGTGACACGGTGACCCGAGAATAAAAACTACTGTATGCAAAGGGATTATCTGTTCGTGAAAAAAAAAGAAAAAGAAAATGCAGTTCCAAAATATATCTCGGAAGTCATGATAAGACAACATTGTTGTTATGATAATGGCACTCTGATATTTGTGTTCTAATCTGAATGGTTCTATTCCGTTTATTTTAGCATTTAAATATCCGAGATACATTCTTGTTTTTAAAAAAGCTGAAGGAAAAAAACTCAGACTTAGGCATGAGAAGCAAAACCTTTGTCGCTTATCTATTGAAGTTTAAAAATTTTATTTCAGGTAAATGAGTATTCATGTACCATATATATAAAAATGTGCAGTTGTATTTATAATAAAATATTTGGCTTAAAAAAGAGTAAAAAAATCATATGAATACATTTTCAAAACATATCAATTGCAATTAAGGATACACACAGAAAGTACAAATTTTAATTTACACAGTGTGTTTCAGGGATCATTATAATTGTTTTATTTAGGGTTGTTAGGGATTTTATTTATTATTGTTTTAATTGCAACGTTGTAATTCATACATGTTTATACAATTACATTTTTAAAATTTAAAAATATTTTATAAATAGGTAATTTTTCACTTTAAGGTATAAAATGAAAACTCACATAGTGTGTATGGGAAGCGAAATACGAGACTCATTTTATACCAGAAAAATTAATCAACTCAGATAAAAATGAGTAATGTAATAAAATATACTATTCTCTCTGTATAATAGCGAAATCAGATTATAATATTAATGTTGAAACACTTTTCTAATTGAAGAAATGTTCCAAAATTTGGGGTCTTATTTTTTTATCATTAAAGGCGATAGCCTTAAATAAATTTTGAAAATATTTCATTTTCATCATTTCTACATAAGAGTTTGTTGTTAAAAAGCAATGCGTGGAAAACTTCTTTTGCTTCTTGTGTGTGCGTTTTTATTTATTTATTTATTTTTACATATTTATTATTTTTTTCTTGTTTTATTTAGATTTTACTTGATTTTAAAATGAGATCAAAATCTACAACACTTTATATATTTTTTTTATTCCTGATTATTTTTAAATTTAAAAATAAAATAAAAAAATAAATTTTTGAACTTGAATACCCAAGATGTGTTTTTTAAATGGAGGCGATTTGTATACAAACTTTAAACTCTAAAACAATTAAATATTCTTTAAAAGGATTTTCTTGCCCTTAAATATGTAAGTGGCACGATTGAAAAAATTAACATCTCTCGCAGAAATCTTCATCGCTTTGAAAATACAGTTATATCCCTTTTTTAATTCTGTTACTCATTTAATTTACTTATTTATATATTATACGATTAAATACTAAAGAACAGGGGTGTCCAATCCAAATGACCTGGCGGGCCACTTCGGAAAAACATTATAATCTCGCGGGCCACGCATAAAAATATGTACCTTTATATCAGACTTGGAAACAAAAAAAAACATTTATTGGAGTGAAAATTTAAAACAGAATGAACTATTATTATTGTTTTCATTATTTGTCACGTATACAGACATAGAAAATAAAATAATGCGATGATCAAATAAGGTTTAAAATGTTACAATATTGCCATTTTCTTGAAAATTACGGTGTTCCTTTTGAATTGATCTTTCGTTACTCATTGTAGAAATTTGATTGTACTGTCATTCGTAAACGATTAAGTATACATTGCCCTTTATCTTAACCGTACTGAATATTTTTTTTGAAACTTTAAAAAACATCTCTGGTTGCCTCTTGCTTTTTGGGCACTCCAAACAGAAAAGGAGGAGGAGAAATGAAAGTCACACGCACACAGAGAATCATGTACCATCCATAGTAAAGGATATGCATAATGCAATTCGTAATTTACTAAAAAAGTAATTTACTATAGTAAAATCAAATGTAACTGTTTGATAAAATATAAATCTATTTTAATGTAAAGGACATTTCTATTATCAAAAAGGATTTATTTTAAAACAAGAACAGGTAACAGGCAAATACATTGAAGATAATATATGTATATGTCGCAGGGAAACGATGAAATTAGGGCTTTCGTCAAATCCCTGAGGGAGATGATCAATTCATGCAAGATGTTACAATAACGTCTGTTTGAAGTCTTCTCCCTGTTGTAAGTAAGTGAATTAGTTAAATCCCCGAGCTGTTTTAATGAAATGATGAAATGAAAAAAATATGCCTCTTTTTGGTGCTAAGGGACTGATGTTTGGGGGATCGCAATAACTTTTGCTATGGTTAGGATCTGATGGGACGCATTCCCCTCTATGCATTCCCACCCCCTCTACAGCTTTTTGGCCAATATCTCGACACTCGAGCCTTGCAGTCCATTCGGACCTGGCTCATTCGATCCCTCTCTAACTGCTCTTCCAGTTATTAAATTTTAATGCTTTTTTTTAAAATAATTTTCAGATATATATTATGTATGAAATATATAATATATATGATATAATATATATGCTATATATAATATATCGCATATATTATACTAGCCGTTACCCACCCGCTTCACTAGGTATTTCACGATGTTGTATATATGTATACGGTTTACATATATATTAATTATTGATATCTAGCATTAAGAATTCGATTGCATTGAAAAATATATTTATAGCCGTTACACTCACCCCTTGATATAAAAAGAACATAAATTATAATATCTAATTTCTATTTATATCTAAAATAGAAGTAGAAAGATATTTTTCGCTCACTTAACCTAATAATCAAGTGGATTTCCACCAAAGAAACTTTCAGTGAATCTCTACTCCATAAAATAAACATGCGTGCTAAATTTCAAGTATAAATCTAACAGAGCAAAAACGGAATTTTTATCATCAATACCTCGTTGACAGCATTCTTCGCGGATTCCAATTCAACAAAAGAAGCATGCAAACCAAATTTTATTATTATAGTCTTAGCAGTTCAAAAACGGGAATTTTGTCTATCAATACGCCTCAATAACTCTCCCCTCTTCCCCCTGGAGTTGATTTCCGTAAAATTCATTCTTAGTGGAACTCTATTCAACTAAAGAAAAGTGCTAAACAAATTTCAAGTAAATGAGTTAAATTCAAAAACAGCAATTTTTCTATAACACGCCTTAATCCCTCACAACCCACTCCTTTGAGGGTCCGTTTTCGCAAAAATCTTTGTAAAAGGAACTTTATTCCATGAACGGTACATACCTTCTATTTTTCAAGCAGGTGGTTCTATTAGTTGAAAAGCGGAAATATTTATCTATTACGCCCCTTAATCCCCCTCAGTGACCCTTGGGGGTCAATTTCCCCTAAAACTATTTTGTAGCGGATCTCTACACCATGAAAAGAATTCGCTTACCAAATTTTAAGACTGTACGTCTAATAGTTTAAAAATGGAAATAATTATCTATAATGCCCCTTAAGCCCCGCAACGCCACTTAGGAAACGATTTTCTCAAAACCCATCTTATAGCGGATCTCTACTCAGTGAATGGAATCTGCTTACTGAATTTCGAGATTTTACGTCTAATAGTTTAAAAAAGGAGTTAATTGCCTATATAACGCCCCTTAATTCTCCACAACGCCACTTGGGAGTCGATTTTGACAAAACCCATTTTGTAGGGGGATCTGTACTCTATCAAAAGAATCCGCTTACCAAATTTCAAGAATGTACATCTAATAGTTTAAAAATGAATATAATTATCTATAACGCACCTTAAGCCCCCGCAACGCCACTTAGGAAACGATTTTCACAAAACCCATCTTATAGTGGATCTCTACTTAAAGAATGGAATCAGCTTACTAAATTTCGAGATTTTACGTCTAATAGTTTAAAAAAGAAGTTAATTTCCTATAACGCCACTTAATATTCTACAACGCCACTTGGGAGTCGAATTTCACAAAACCCATTCTGTAGGGGATCTGTACTCTATGAAAGAAATCCGCTCTTAAGCGCCCCTTAAGCGCCCTCAACGCCCCTTGGAGGTCGATTTTCGTAAAAATCGTTATGTAGGGAATCTGTACTTTATGAAAGAAATCTGTGTACCAAGTTTCACGACTGTACATCTAATAGTTTAGTAATGGAAATAATTATCTATAAACGCCCCTTAAACCCCCGTAACGCCCCTTGGGGTTCGAACTTTGCAAAATCCGTTCTTAGCTGACGTCTACTCTATGAAGGGAACCTACCTACCAAATTTCAAGTCTGTAGGTTTAATAGTTCAGGAAATATCGTGATTAGTCAGTCAGTGAGTGAGTGAGTGAGTTGCTTTTCTCCTTTATATATATAGATATGCGGCATATATATAATTATATTTTCCGCTTAAATAAATTTCAAAATGAAAAAACTTTAAAAACCTGATATTTAAAATTTTTTTAAAAGGAGTCGGCGGGCCGCAACTTACGTACTGGCGGGCCACATGCGGCCCGCGTGGCGCGTGTTGGACACCTCTGCTATAGAACATGGGTTGGCAACCTTTTAAATGTGGCGTACCAAACTAATCTACCAATAAGCCTTACAGTGGGACATTTTTGAAACAATTCGATTCCCGTGATGATGCATGTAGAGTTAGAGAATAGAGAGAGGTCAATTTTATAGATTTACAGCTTTATTAAATATTAATTTTGAATAATTTAAAGATATTTCTCAACGTAAAAATAAACAGTATAAAATATTACTATTTCTTTAACAAAAATAAAAATAATTAAAATTATGCATATATTATGTTTTTTAAACATTTATTTAAATAAGAGATGGACAACGTAAAATACATGTATTTCCCTTCATTATAGTTAAATAAAAGGGAAAATTTTAATGCGAAGCTAATGCTTGTACAAATCTACTTTCATATCGCAAAATCAGGGATATATTTTGTAACTTTGACACGATTCTGAGCATTCAATTGTTGCACAATTTCTTTGCGGACTCAAAATATTTTTCATATGAGGAAAGAATTTTTATTTAGATATGTAGAATGAAAGCGGAAAGCAGATTACATGTGTGCATTCTCTCTTCAAACAATTAAATCTCTCAAACAATTGAAGTATCTCCCTTCATTATAGTTAAATAAAAAGAAAAATTTCAATGCGAACCTATAGTGCTTGCACAGCTCTACTTTCATATCGCAATATTAGGGGTATAATTTTTGATTTGAAATTTGACACGATTGTGAGCATCTATTTGTTAAACAATTTCTTTGCGGACCGAATTTTTTTTTTTTTTTTCATATGAGGAAAGAATTTTTACTTAGATATGTAGAACCAAAAGCGGAAAGCAGAGTACACGCAATTTTCTCTCTTCAAACAATTAAATCTCTCCAACAATGACATTTAATAATTTACAAATAATAGCTGTAAATTTATCTTAAGAGTTATCTCTCGTGCAGATTTTTTCATAATTTCGAAAATGTCCATAATTCTGAAGGTGTTTGTCAAGAATGTCCATCACAAATTCATCAGTTCTCAGCCACTCAAAAGTTAACAAATGGGTCGAGTAGTACAGAGTACCATTGAGAATTGTATTGCGTGCCACATGTGGCACGCGTGCCATAGGTTGCCGACCCCTACTATAGAATGTCGATTAATAGATATAATTCTCTATACCTGTAATAAGATTTTATGTACAAAAATAAAAGTATAGCGTATCTGAGAATTATCACATTTTTAACTTATAAATTTTTTTAGAAATAGTAAAAAATATATATATATTTAATACTTTTTTTCACAACTATTGTCATTTTGATCAAAAAATGACTTTTTTAATGTATTGGTCTCATATCACCATAAAAAGGTTTCCCTTTTCCTGTCACCTGTGCACCGCATGCATCAAAAACAATCTAAACTTCCGCTACTTAATATACGCTATTTCAAGTTACATATACAAGAGAGAACTGTAGTGGTTTTGTGGTATTTTTTTTAACATGTACATAATGATTTTTTGTGGTGCGCAGATTTTTTTTTAAAATTCAGGTAACGATATTCTGTGGTATCCTCAAGTTCTCTCCCTTCCCCTATGGATGACGAAGAGATTGAGTTCAATGAAATCACTTATCTCATTTTCATGGGAAATTCTCTTTCTTTTTAATTCTTAAAAGAAACAAAGTAACTCAATCTCCAGTTGAGATTCAAACCCTAAACGGAAACCAGACTTCTTTTAAACAAATACATTTGTTTCTTAATTGAAATAGCTCGTGACAAATCCGTCTTTTAAACGTTGAAGAATGCCTTTTGAATTTTTAAGTCGGCGAATTTTTGAACACTCCTACAATATCATATATATATATATATATATATATATATATGTGTGTGTGTGTGTGTTTATAAATCAGTCTCTTCTACGAAAACACTTCGATATTTCTCTTTTCCTATAACATAAGAGGATAAGTATAATCATTCATCTCTACTATTATTATGTATAGAAAATATTTTTTTGTATGACCACCTGTATTACGCTACCATTTTCTTCAATTACTATTTTTTAACATCTTGAATTTTTTTTCCACATTACTGAAAATAATTTTAAATCCTATCCGGTACAAATTAAAAAAAAAAAGACTGCATATGATTATCATTTTCTTTGGTGAAAACTGGAGAAAAAAATTCTCAATTTTTTTTCTCTCTTTTGAAGTTCTTTCAATCGTTTTGAGACAGAAATACTCTTAAATCAGTAAACATTTATTCTTTAAAGTCAAAGTATTAGGAAAAGTGGTTTTAAGATTCTCTAGAATCGTGATAATACGATTAAACAGACATTTTCGTCCAGTTCTGTAATGGAGAATATGTTTCGTAAAAAATTTCTTTATTGAATTAAATGAATGAGGAGCATAGATAAATAAGTAATTTTTTTCGGGATTTGTTTAAAAAAGGAAAAAAAAAATATTTTTGAGTTTCTCTTCTGTAGTCATAATTAAGTGAAAAGAAATTTTCATTTCTCAAACGTAAGCAGCTATTTCGATTTTAAACTAATATTTACATTTTCATTTATTTTTGTCTTTTTACTCATTTCAGTCAGTTTTTTTTATTTCACTTGGGTTTTTTGCTAGGTTATCTTTGTTTAAACTTGAATTGAAGTGAGATTTCATGAAAAATATCTTTTTGTGTGTGTATGTTTGTGTGGAGATTTTGTATTCGAATGCGATATCTCTCTCTCTCTCATTTCTGGAATTTATCTTTCTTTATCTTTTCCTTTCCTATAAAAATCACACAAAAGCTTTTTTTCAAAGATGAATACAACCATTGCCTCATCTAAAATATTTCTCATTAATTTTTCCTTAAACGAAATAAATGAAAATGTGCGTATCATTCAAAAATTCTCAAATGCCATCTTTTAAATAAATGTAACCCTTTTTTTTTTTAAAAAAAATATTTTCCATTCGGGCAATAAACTTAAGAATTTCTCTCAATATGAAATCAAAATCTTTTCTTGTCTCAAAAATTTTTTGCACACATACCTGTGATAAAATTAAAGATTCCTTCATTCTTTTATTCTCGTGAGAGACCGATAACTAATCTATAACTTTTCCGTGTAGAAACCCTTTGCTTCGCTTATACACTTGAAAAACAAATGCATAAAAAAAACAATTTCATTTACTTGTAAGAATTTCTAGAATCCTTCTCAGCAAACAAATCAATACTTTTTTTTTTATCTTTTCTAAAAGCCGATCGAAGATACATATTCCACAATATACAGCAGCAGGCAAAACTTTCCTGTAGAGCCCCCTACCTTGTTGGAACGAACCGGTTAACGCCGAAAAAAACAAAAAGGAATCCATTCTCCCCCCAACAAGAGAAAAAGTGAAGAATTTTCCCTTTCTTTTTATTATTATTTTCTCTCTTGTATATCCTCCACGCTGGCGAAAACAAGCTCAGCGTTGACATAATCGTAGAAAAACCCGGAGGGAAGAAGCTCGAATCAGAAGACGCCGTTATTACACCATCAAGGTGAAAAGGACTTTGCCCTTTTAGGCTCTCTGTCTGAATAATAGAAGGAAGGGCAAAAGGATTTCTTCACCTGTCGACAGCATTCATTTAGCCCGATTGGCAGAAGTCTCCGGCGACGTTCACTTTTTTCCTCATTTGGAATTCTTCCGCTGATTCATGCGAGCTATTTCGACATTTTTGCACCACACATTTGTTAACCACAATAGCCATTCGTTCAAAACAACACAACTATTTAGTATTGAGTGACAGGAGATAAATGATGGATTTAGTACCTCGTTTAGAATTGTTTCTCGAGTCACTTGTTTGGGTTAAATAGGTAAACAAGACGATTGAAGAAAATATAAACAGCTCCGAAGTCTGATTCGTTACGAGGTTCATTTTCCCCCAAATTCACTTTACAAGTAAATATTCAAAACCAAAGATGTAGTGAAATTGGAATGGCTTGTAGTGCATCACCTCGAATCTGAATTTTGTTTTTAGATTTTCAAATAATGAAACCAGTATTTGAAAATGTAAATCAAACAATTGGGAGATTTGATGGGATCGAAATTGTTACTTTTACGATTACTTGAGATTTTTATTCTAAACATTTTTAAAGAATAAAAAGAAACAAAAACTATAAAATTCCGATTCTTTTTTCTTTGCAAACTTCAAGCTACATTTTTATTTGTGTTTGAATATACCTCAAAAACTTTCATTTTTCATTCTTTTAATAGCCTTTCAACCATGGTCATATTTAAATATGTCACATAAGTCAACTCAAACTTAACTGTTGAACTCTTGGGAATGCAAACAATATTAGAGAAAGGAAAAATTGTTGGTGTACAAATACTAGATGTGCATGTTGTAAACAGAATTTCTCTAAATTTCATCTTTGTCCCCGGTAGGCGAATGTACATGAGCACGAGTTTGAGGATGGTTTTGTGGGTCATGGGTTCCAGTTCCGATACCCCCAAAATCCCTTTTTTTTTAGAAAAAGTGCTGCATGTTAGCTTTGATGAAGCTCAGTCTTTACATTGAATTTTTGAGCTTGTGGTACCAGCTGAGATGTGTCGTCCTCGTTACTTGACCGTGGTTCAAATTCAATTCCGTTACCAATAACTTTTGTTTTGCTCCTCAGTGTGACGCTAATAAAGAATCAATATATTCCTACTTCAGTGATCAATACTCTTTTTTCAAAGTTTCACAGCAAGCAACAAGAATATTTCATTTTTTTTTTAAAAAAAGTATTCGTTTTATATGTTTAGTTCATCAAAATGCCCTCAAGTAATGAATTCGAGAAATGTATCTGTGGTGTGTGTGTGCGTAGCATGAATACTGTATAATTAAAAAGTAGAATAAATGTTTATTTAATAAGAGAATACTTTTTAGTTTTATAATTGCAATTGTTTTAAAAGACTTTTTCCTTTTTTTGAAAAGTTTTAACCGCGTGGACACTATTTTCTCATTTATAAGAATTTCTTAACATTTTAAATGAGTGGGTTTTTCGTAACAAAGCATCTATAATAACTAGTTCTATAAAATTGGAATAATTTTTCATTCCAAATCAGAATAAACAATTATTCGGAAACAAAAGCTGTGTTGATTCAAATTTTATCGTATATAAAGGCTAAAACGCATCACTTATTTTGATTAGAATTTTATAAAAAGAGGAAATATTGAGAAAAACTTATTAAAGAGAGTTCGTTTTGTTTTAAACAACCAAACACACCATTCTTTTTGTATTATGTTTCCTCACATAAAAAGAAGCTATGTACAGATATAAGAACATGCTACATTAATATTCATTTTTTACCAATTCAATTATTTCACTCTTGCAGTTATTGTATATTCTAAAAGCTCTTTCTGGAAATCGGTTATGAATATTTAATTCACTCTAGGCTTTAATCTATTTTTGAAGATATATATATATATATATATATATATATATATATATATGTAGGGGGTGTGATGCTGCTATATTAATACTGTTTCATAAATGTCAAAGGTTTTTCCCATTTTTTGCCTGTCTGAAACAGGATCATCAAAATGGTTAGTCCCGGTCAGTGTAGGCGTTAGGTAAATCTATGTGTGTATACTGTTTTAGTTTTTTAGTTTCTCTGGAAATAGATGATCCCTTCTACCATTACGTCTTTAAGGCAATTATCGATAACACCTGTTCGATATGTATAACATTCTATATATATTTTATTAGTAATCTTTCTCTACCAGAGGTCGGTAAACAGCGGCTTTTTGAATAGAAGGTAGTTATTGATTTATTTTTTGCATGCAAGAACAATCACAAAATCAATTTGAATTATTAATGTAAACATTATGCTCTAGAATACAGCACTTAGGGTATTATTGATACAAATTTCTTTCACAAAGCTTGAAATTTAAATCTACATTATGAAATTTTCACAATGAACATTACATAGAACCCCAGAAATAAAAATATCTTCTTAGTTTTTGAAGAAATGTAAAATACTACTTTGGATGAAATTGTATTCAAATATAATGAAAAATATTGATTGGAGCACGAAAATATTATATATATCAAGACTGTGACCATTACCATAGCCTTCCCCCTCCAGCGCACAAGCGTATTTATACAATTTGCTTAGGCTCTTTGATAGTTTAATTGTCTTGTATCACTGACAAACTGGTTTTTCTGTCTCAAACATTTGCAGACTCCTGCTCTATACAAATAATAATATTTCAAGTTTTGAAATTTTTGATCTC
Organism: Trichonephila clavipes; assembly: GCA_019973935.1. Taxonomy (NCBI): domain Eukaryota; kingdom Metazoa; phylum Arthropoda; class Arachnida; order Araneae; family Nephilidae; genus Trichonephila; species Trichonephila clavipes. The sequence goes on along the minus strand of BMAU01003406.1, from coordinate 149,084 downwards.
TGTCATTATATTTTAACTCTTTCTTTCTCATTTTCGTAGAGAAAAAATAAATATTTTATGACTGGTTTTTATTACATTTCCTACTCTAGTCTTACTATTTAATTCGATGCATTTGCATTGTAATTTAAATGATTTTTTTCTTCTTTAATATAAGCAAAAAAGTAACACTATTTCAAGCTATTGAATAATTTTGTAAGAAGTTGTTATTCGTCGAAATTTAAAAGTATTCAGAATCGAAGCAACGCTTTAAAACTCGCTCGATTTATCAGCAGTAATCAAACAAAAAAAAGTCGTATTCGATACTTTTTGCTTTTTCTTTCAATCTAAATCCAATATTCCTTCGTCATTTCAAAAGCCTCAATATAACGTTTCATGGAAGTTATTCTAGTAAAAGCAAGTCCTTTTTTATAAATATTTTACAAGCTTTTTCTGATATTGATAGTAGTTCTGCCTAAAAAAATTTTTAGACATTGCTTTTACTGGTTGGTATCTGCTTTTCAAAATGCTTGAAAAGGGCTTTTTTTCCACTTTTATTAAATACTTGATATTCGTTGATCTAAAAGCCACGATATTCTGTTTCGAGAAGTTTATATACATATATATATATATATATATATATATATATATATATATATATATATATATATATATATATATATATATATATATAAAGTAGTGCATTCTTATTATATGCATAATATTCAATTTCTACTTGAAATAAGAGTGTATAAACAAACTCTTCGCTATAAAGTTATGGGGCAAAGAAAAAAAATTCTCAAGAAAATCACGAATTGAGGTTCTAGATCACGTTTTTCCTCCCCTGTTCTTTTCTTTCTCTCTCTATCTTTCTTTTTCTAGAAAGATCCATCTCTTAGATATTTTGTTTGATCAAATTTCACTGAATATTTATTTCATTTAGAATATATGAAGCGACAAAGGAAATCATGCTTCTCGAATGAATTGGTTAAAAAATAAATATTTTGCCTTTCATCTTGAATTCTTTGTTCCGTATTTATAAAATAGTAAGCAAAGATTACGCGTTAGCACGCGTCAACTAAACCTTTTATTTTCGTAACATTATAAGCCGCATTAGTTTTTTAATTTCTCTCTGTGTGCTGTAAATAGATTATTATAATAATTATTTTCGCACATATATTTTGTCTCTGTAATTTACTCTGAAGTTATGATGTCTTTGGAGAGAAACTTTACAAAAGATGTCGAAATTATTCCTTTAACGTCTTCGTTAATACTGGTTACAGACGAAGTCCAGAAAAAAATTATTATTTTTTACGGTGGCTCAAAACAAACTCTTAAATTTAATCAATTTCTTTTTTTTAATTCTTGAAACAATTTGATTCTAATTATTTATTTGTTGAAACAATTTGATTCTAATCTTTTATTTGTTAAAACAACTTGATTCTAATATTTACTTGTTAAAATAATTTGATTCTAATTATAATATTTATTAAAACAATTTAAATCTAATTATTTATTTGTTAAAACAATTTTCTTCTTGTCCTTTAATTGAAAAAATAATTGTTTTCTAATTATAGAAACAGAAAATTCCTGCAATCTAGTAAACATGTGACTAATCTTTAAACTCGGTTTATACTCTTCGCTTCTTTTGATGTAGAGTGAGAGACATTAAAACCGCGCTACAAAGCAACGTGAAGGTTGTTGGGGACGTAATTTTGACCCACGGTCAAGCGATGAGGAGGACATTTGAGCCGGCACTCCCTCTCCAAACTACCACACCACGGCATGGGAGCACATTATGATCGACAGATTTAACGTGCATCAACTTTCTCTACACTGCGGACCTTCAGTGGCCGCGACACACCACTCACAAGTTCGGGACCATAACCGCTTGGTTACCGCGGTCACATAGAGCGAAGAAAAAGTAAATATTTTTTATTCATTGATGGAAACTTTCTTTTTCATCGTTTAGAAAAAGTATAGTACATTCGGATCTAGATGTCTGAAAATAATTAACATTTTGAAAACTATTTCTAAATACAGTCGGACCTCTATATAACGAAGTCGCAAAATCCCGAAAAAAAGTTCGTTACATGGAAAATTCGTTATAAAGACGTTTATCTTTTAATATACTTTATAAACCACATAAAATAAATTTTAAATTTATAACTACTATACATTGAAAAAGTATTCACATTTACACTTTTTTGTAAATTAATATTTAAGTATTTTATTTTATCTTAACTACCCCCCAAAAAAAAAAAAAAGAAAGAAAGAAAAATTTCAAGGAAAACAAGAAAAAGAGTATCGATGAATATACTGCATTTTCAACAATAAGAAAATAATTTTAAATTAAAATTAATGAATTTTAAAGACATTTTCTAATTTAAAGCATACATTATTTTATAAATAGAGATTCTAAACATACACATTTCGCATGCATCCTTAAATTTAATTACTCATAAAATCTGTTAATTTTGCTTGAGTTTTTTTTTTCAAAAAAAATGTTTTGTTTTATAATATACTCACATCTTTGCAATGCACTAAAATTTCCTTTATGGCCACCATAAAATGTGTTAAAAGAGAGAATTGAAATGTCCAGAAATACTTAAAACATAAGGAGGAAAAAAATCGAATCACAAGAAAAAAGTTCATTATATAGAAAATGCACTCAGCTATAGGGAGGTTATTTTACGAAGAAAATCGTAAAATGTTCTTAGTTCCAGGAAAAAGTTCGCTGTATAGAAAAATTCACAATATAGAAGTTCGTTATATAGAGGTTCGACTGTAATTCAATACTTTGACTAAGGGTATGTTGTAAGAATGGTTAGAGAATTTATATATTTAAGGAAAGGTGCAACTTTTTTGTAAGATGATGCTTTTTTTACTCGAAAAGCCAATTTTTGTATATGGTAAGAGAATAAAAGGTTTTCTGTGATAGAGAGCCATGTTCAAATTGAATCGAAGGAGTTTTTGAAAGCATGATAAACATATCTTTTACATACGGAGAACGGTGGTACTTTTTACAAAAAAGTCTTCTATTCCAAATGAAATGTTTGTGACTCCATTGCTTTCAGCATATCTGGAAATTTCCTCCCGAAGATTTTTCTGAGTGATATGAAATTGGGAACATGTCTTTTACAATGACCAAGGTCAGAAAAGGAGGGGAAAGAGTTTTTGATTTGGAAATATAGGCCAACGGCATTGAGACTCTCTTAATTTCTTCGCGATAACGCATCCTAACCTAAAAAAGATACTCTTCAAAAAAGATGCAAAGGGCCAAAATAAACCGAAATATTTTGCTCAAATCACCGCATTTTCTCGTAATCATGACTACTTCGAGGACGCAGTTTGTTATCTTTGGACAAGTTGTTCTGTGGGAAAGAAGGGGATTTGTGTTGAAAGTTAGCATTCCTTTTTTTTAAATTTTTTTATCAAGAGTTCTGGAAGAAAATGCTGTATAATTCTTGGAAGAGAATACGCCAGGAATTTCGTATAGTTTCGTTTTTTAAAAGGATTACATAGTTAACAACACCCGGCGACAGTAACAACACCCGGCGACAGCTGTTACTAGAAACTATTACATTTTAAATGATACATTTTATAAAAAATATTTTTAAAAAGTTATTTTAAATGAGTATAAGCTTATTTCATGTATAGTTTGATTATATTTAATTGACATCTTTATGAAAAATTTGTATTTCCTGACTCAGGTTTAAAGACTAAGTTCGGAATTGTGATTTATAAAAATTGTATAAATATTTTTTTGATATTTAGTGTCACCTGTGTGAATTAGAATATACGTATAAAATTATTTTGGGAATATTATTACAATAAATATTATTTATATTCAATTTTTTGGCGAAAAATGAGGGGTAAATAACATATTTTAAAAAATACTCCTTTTACCGAAAATGCTTCTATAATAATATTTTGCTATACATAGCTAAGACTTTTGTACAGAACCTGAACAAGGATTTTTGAAAAGGCTCACATTTTCAAGGTTACTATAAATTAAAACTATAAAAAAATTTATTAAAGTTTCTCTACTTTGACATGTTAAAATATGAATAAATTCACTTCTATAAATACCGTAAAATCCGACGTATAACACGCACCGGTGTATATAACGTACACTTATACTTTCAAACTCTTTTTTTAAATTTTTGGGAATTCGTCGTGCAACACACACACCCTTTTTTACAAAGGAACCTGAATTGTACATACGCAATACTCTTCATGTTTTGAAGTTATCTATTCGATGTATTATCCTAAGATTTTGAAAAAATAGTATAATTCTAGAACTACAACTCTTTAAATCCTTTCGCGCGTATGCAATTCCTTTTAAATAAGCAATATTCCGGTCTATGCAGATGTTTAACTATTTTTTTAAGCTATATCATCTTTATATTATATATGCCCGGTGTATAACGTGGATCTGTAAATTTCAAACTTCTTACGTTAAAAGTGCGCGTAAAATGCTGGATTTTACGATACGTACTGTTTCAAAAATCTAAGTTCAGGCTTTGTACAGAAGTTTGAGCTCTATATAGGCAAAATATTATTTTAGAAGCCTTTTTAATAAAAAGAGAATATTTTGAAAATATGTCCTTAATTTTTTGCCAAAAATTTACATTTAAATAACTTTTTCTTGTAATAATATACTTAAAAGAATTTAATATGTATATTTTAATTCACAAGTGAGACTAAGTATCTCAAAAAAAAATTATTCTCTAATATGCTCTTTTAAAATCCCGGTTCCGAAAATAGTCAGTTAATACTTGATATTTTTTCAGAGAAATGTGTAAATAGCATCATTATGCTAATATTAAAATAATCATAATCAATAAGCGTGAACGCATATAATTTCAGCTTATACGTCATTAGTTTTATTTCGGACTGATTTAAGTTACTGCACAGTAAAAATATCTTAAATCACTAACAGAAAATTAATTTTCAAATAAAACAGAAATGGAAAACATGATGCATTATTAAACTTCGTTAACGACTCAGATCAGTGGCGCACACAACGGGGAAGGGGGTCCTGGGGGTCCAGACCCCTCCCCAAAGCCCTTGATTTTTTTCCGATTGTATAGTACGTAAAATTTAATTAATTACTTGTTATTAATGATTAATTTTATTAATTAATGCTAATTATTTATTCAAAAATTAGTTTTTTACTGTGTTTTGTTCCCGAAAATCGACAAAATCAAAAGGAGCATGATACAAGAATGGTGAACTTTCGACCCCGGACTCCCTCCCCCTTGAAAAATTCCTGTGTGCGCTACTGCTCAGTACTATTACATATCTCATCATTTTTCCTCTAGTTTGAACAATTTTGGAAATGCACTTTTAGCTTGCATTATATTAATGGGATTTTATCTGGATTCGTCTGAATGTATAATAATAATGGTCTGTATTAATGGGCTTGCATTCGTATTGCGGTTCTTGTAAATGATATCGGTTTTGTAAATGATTTGTAGTCTGACATTGTTGCTGTTTTTTTCCCCGATTTGTCGAATATTTTAAGTAATTTTTTTTAAAAAAATTATGCATTTCTACTTTTAATACAGTTTTGTCACGCAACAGTAGAATAAAATAAAGAAACTTACGTAACTTGTGATTTGTAGATTTGCATTTAAATCTTAAAATTTGTAATGAAAATAAAATTTTATTGCATTATTCTGCATTAAAATTCTTCCCTCTAGACTTGAAGTATTTCCTTATAAAAAGACATTACTCACTTTTTAATGTCTTAGTTTCGCAATAAGCAGCTTATTTATTAGCAACGCTTGTTATAATGGTCCTTATCTAATTATTTGTAATTACTTTAATAGATTTCGAGATATATTGCGTTAGTTAATTAACCTAATTACTTCCATAACCTTTCCAAATAAACTAATAGGAAGTAAACGTAATATTGCTAATGAGAAATATACACTGGTGTGCAAAAATTAAGGACGAGACGGTTTTTGCAATATAACTTTGTACAAAAGCTTTCCAAATCAACACATTTAATACCGTAAGATCCCCAATACGTAAGGACATGTGTAATGTAAGCAACACTTACTAAAAGAGAAATCAGAGGGATAAAAAGAAGCTTGATTGAAAAAGTAGCATGGAGCGCAATGCGACTGAAGGCCGAAACATCCCTGTGATGGGTGTCCAGCAAGAAACATCCGGTCTTTAGTAGGGGATATGATCTCCCCTGACTGCTAGGCAGGTTTCACAGCGTCTGCCCATGCTGAGAATGAGGGTGTCAATGAGTTGTTGAGGCATTGCTGCCCATTCGTCTTGCAGTTCCAATCGAAGCTCCCGAATCGTTACTGGTGGTAAGGTACGAGCTGCCAATCGTCTGCCTAGAAAATCCCATACATACTCGATGGGATTGTGATCCGGAGATCGTGCCGGCCAATCCATACGTTCAATATCCTCACTCTCTAAGAGCTGTTCGGCAGCTACTGTGCGATGACATGGTGTATTGTCGTCCATGAAAAGGAACTGCAGACCCATAGCACCTCTAAAAAGACGCACATATGGAAGAAGAATCTCGTTACAATAACGGGTCCCCGTTGACTGAACCTGCGTCGAAGATGTGAAGGTCTGTACGACTACCGAGCATGATGCCTCCCCAAACGAGAACACCGTGACCTCCATACCTGTCCCTTTCAATGATGTTCGAGGGATGATTGCGGCTTCCCCGCTCTCTCCAGATGAGTATGCGATGAGAATCGCTACTCAAACTGAATCTGCTCTCATCTGTAAAGAGTACTCGTCCCCATTCATTGTCTCTCCAATTCCGGTGTTCCCGGCACCACACAGAACGCCTTCTCCGATGGGCAGGCGTTAAAGGTACACACCGTACCAGGGCGTCGTGCAAACAGACCACCACCTTGCAGTCTTCTGGCCACGGTAAAACGCGATATCGGTCGTCCAGACGCCTGTGTCGTGTGTCTAGCGATTTCTCCCGCTGTCTGCCGCCTGTTTCTTCTGGCCTGTAAGACAATGTACCGGTCATCTGCGGGTGTGGTTCCTCGAGGACGACCACTACTGAACCCCGGATAGCTGTTCCTGTAGTTTGAAATTGTCTCAAAGTCGTGAAACGATGCTGTGAGCAATTCCGAACTCTGCAGCCCCACTTGTCACACTGCGGCCTTCTTCCAACTTCCCAATGATTCGACCTCGGGTAAAAGCATCCAGATGTCGTCTAACAGATGGAGTATTCGCCATTTCTCGCTGAGGCAGCAACTCGGTGTGATTTTAACTGCTATATGGCGTGCAATCTCTTTGCCAGAAATACTGATCTTACACCGACAACATGCTTTATACTACTCAGACACTCCCCCATTACGTCTACCTGCATATCTGCGCATGTGCTACCGTACATCACCTTACTTAATCTCCTGATTGGTCTTTCTGTCCGCTCTGCCTCTTCGTTCAGCTGATATGCTAATTTTTCGACTTCGTCCTTAATTTTTGCACACCAGTGTATTTCTATAGTTAATATATATTTATTCTCTCTGATAACTTCAGAAAAATATTTCACCTTTTAATTAGATTTTAAACTTCTTACTTTAAAATGATATTTCAATGATTTATTTTGTTTCCAAAATTATTTTTAATTTTAAGTGATTCATTTTTTTATCATAGCGATTGTTGCAAAACACACATTTATATCTTTTATGAAGACTGGGAGTTCTTAGTTAAAATATCTGTATTTAGTTAGTTATTAGTTAAAATCTATATTTTGATTGACAACTCTTTTTCACGTCGATAATCAACTCTAAACTGTTCCCTACTTTACATCGTCACTTTAAACATTTTTATAATTTTATTGCTTAATCTTACCCAGGATTCTTCATTATGAAAAACAGTCAAACTTCAAAATATTTAAGTAATGATATTAAATCATTACGTAAAGGGGGAACAAGGCTATTCCATTTATGTAAATTAAGAATTCTTTACCATTACATTTTTAAAGCATGAAAAAATGTTGTTTTTTATTTTTTAATATTTATCGTTTAGAAATTTTAAAAAGCTAATTGCTGTCGAATACATTTTATCTAGTACATAAAGGCGGTCACGGCATTCGAAAATATGTACCAAACGAATATTTTTGCTAGTCTTTTCATTATTCTTCCAATCAAACAGAATGATTTATTCCAATATTGATGCGTAATCCTTACTAAATCAAATCAAAGTAAGTAAACTTCAAGCCTTGCCTCGAAGTCGAAGAGAAGTGAATATAGGGGATATTTTAACGTTTTTTTAATAAACTATATGTTTCTTCAGTATCTTATTTTAAAATAGAAAAATTTACTCAAAATGAGACCTAAAGCTCAATAGTAATGGTAATACTTATAAAAAAAGAGTATGCAAATATAATTTTTTTTTAAAAATTGATGTTTTGTCGAGAAAATAAATAAAACTTTATAACTGTAATGTAATTGAGTTATATACAATTTTAATGTAAATTAATTTTTATAAAAATTGCGTGTGGTAATAACGTTTATAAAAATAACACAGAAATTATACATCTGGAAAAGATTTAAAACGTAAGATTACCTTAAAAATTTTCGTATAAATAATACATTTTACATTATATTTTTTAAAGCATGATATCGCGAAATATTATTGCAGTAATGAATATTAGTAGCATTTTTTATTCATTATTGTGTTGTGGCTTTTAAAACATCTTAAGAGAAATAGAATTTTTTTTTAAAAAAAAGTATTTGGGGCTCTATTGCGTTTAATATCTCAAACTATATTTTGATATTGAGAATTTAAAAAATATGTATCTTTTACAATGATAGTAAAGAAAGAAATTTGCTTACCTAAAATTCCCTGCTTAAAACATTTTTTTATCTTACCATATATAAGATGATTTAATATTCTCTACCCTTCGAATATCAACTCTTACGACTCAGAAATTATCGAACTTACGCTGAAATAAGTGTTACAATCGCGAAGGACAAACGCGCTATCAAAATAGGACACAATTAATTGTAAACACAAACATTATTTTGCGGAATATAAATCTTAAATGATGTCATTGGATGTCAGAATCCGTTTGGACAAGGTAAGCTCCCGAGATAAGGTAAAAATGTTTGATACACGCGCTGTTTACCTGTGTGAAAAAAAAAACTTTCTTTGAGTGTGTAAGTGATAATCTAATTGAGTTATAAGAATGTCTTAACTCGCAAAAAGATAAAGCATTGAATGTAATAAACAATTCTATGACGATTTTTTTTTGCGACTTTTCACCTAAATTATTCTTCTTTTATCACCAATTAAGTCGCCCTTGATCCAAATATCTTTGACTCCATCTGTCCACGCCCATGAGTAATTGACAACATCGTGTGCTTCACTTTGAATGGTTTATATTTCAGTTAAGTCACTTAGATTTTATAACATTTTCACTCAACAAGTAATTAATTAATTGTAATTTCGGTGTCCTTGGCTTGTACAATGCTATCACTAACATTTGATTGACAGTTTTCGCAAGAATAGCCCATAAGTAGTTGAGCTTTAGGTTATACAGTACAGAATGAAGACAGTTGAGTTTTTAAAATCCAAGTCTTCATACTTTTAATGTACATAATAATACGGATTAAAAATTTATGTAAGGGATTATATTCGTATCCAAACACTTTAGAATCAATGTATCTGCTACAAAATTGAATATATTAAAAAAACATTAATAAGGAATTTATCATACTAATGTCAAATCGGATCAATGTTTATGACAAATAAATTATTACGAACATTTAATTTTTGGTTTAATACCTGAAATAACTTTGTAATAAATTTAAGTAACTTTTATTTTCATTAAATTTCTTTCTTTGTTTATTGTTTCGTAATATCTTATTTCTGCGTGTATTCTATATATTGATGCTAAAGGTAACTAAAAATATTTTTAAGGTTTTATTTCTACCTATTTTCTTTATAAAAGTAAAACTGCATAGGTATACTCAGTATATTGGTTGTAAAAAGTTTCAAAAAACATCTCTTAAATCTCTCCCTCTCCTCATCTCTCCATTTCTCTCTCCTCCTCTTCCCCTCCCTCTCTCTACATATATAAAATAAATATATTATGAGAAAATTTATGCAAGAACTTCAATAAATAATTTTAATCACAGAGTACTTTCCCTTACTAAACCAGTACTTTAGTGTATATTTATATTTAATACTTGCGTGTATATATATTTAGCAGTGAATGATCGCGAAAACGTGGCAGGTGTTGTCGAGTCATAAGTTCGAATCTTTGTGTCACTGAAGACCTACCATGTAGAAGAACCGATGCACGTTAAGCTTGAAGAGGTTTGAAAGCTCAAACTCATCACATTGGCGTGGATTGGAAGCTTGGAGTGGGGAGTGCCAATTCAATGTCGTCGTCATTTGACCAATGTTCAAAATGAGCAGGTATATCACCAATAGCCCTTGGAAGCTTCAAAGTGCGAAGTCAATAATGTATGTTAAATATATATATATATATATATATGTTATAACGTTATAACATATATATGTTATGTTAGAACGTTAATGATGAATGTTTAAAATATATACGACGTTAATGATATATGCTTAAAATATATATGTAACCAACCCTCAGTACAAATTTAAAATATTGTAACAGTTACGAAGGAACTTGTTATAAGCAAGCAAACCCCTATTTCACATTTTCTAACAGGTGTCGTCCTCGACCGAGGTTACAAATTACGAGGTCCGTTGCCATTAGCACTCGTGTTGTTGTATAGTGTGACGTTAATGTAATTCTTACTGATTCACACTTTCGGATTCCATTTCGGATTTTGTATTTTCTGTTTTTTATTTTACTGTCACGCCATTATCTTAAAACTTATTTACTTCCCTCTGAAAATATATAAATTTGAACTTTTTACTTGAAATTGAAGCAGAATGCTTGTGTGAGTTATATTAATTCTTTACTGAGGTTTATAGGTGTCCTGTTACTTAAATAACTATATTGAAAGATAAGTAGAGTTTTGGCATCTAAAAATATTTCTGAAAAACTAAAAGCGTGAAATTTTTTTTAAATACGCTTGAAGGAAACGAGCTGTAACATTGAACAGAAAATAAATAAGTAGTAAGGGTGTTTTTTTAGATGTATAGAACTTTAAATTGCAATAAAACAACGATGTATTATTCGATTGACATGAATTTTTTTTCTTCGAAAGATAATCTTGTGGCATTACATTTTAAATATGATTTCCGGCATGGGACTGCCACGGCTGGCTCGGATGTAGTCCAATCTGGACGTCCAATTTTCGATGACTTTTTCCAACATTTGTGGCCGTATATCGGCAATAACACCGCGAATGTTGTTTTCCAAATGGTCAAGCGTTTGTGCCTTATCCGCATAGACCAATGACTTTACATAGCTCCACAGAAAATAGTCTAGCGGTGTTAAATCACAAGATCTTGGAGGGCAATTCACAGGTCCAAAACGTGAAATTAGGCGGTCACCAAACGTGTCTTTCAATAAACCGATTGTGCCACGAGGTGTGTGACATGTTGCGCCGTCTTGTTGGAAACACAGCTCCTGGACATCATGATTGTTCAATTCAGGAATGAAAAAGTTAGTAATCATGGCTCTATACCGATCACCATTGACTGTAACGTTGTGGCCTTCATCGTTTTTGAAGAAGGATTCCACCAGCCCATAAAGCGCACCAAACAGTCAGTTTTTCTGGATGTAACGGTGTTTCGACATACACTTGTGGATTAGCTTCACTCCAAATGCGGCAGTTTTGTTTGTTGACGTAGCCATTCAACCAGAAGTGCGCTTCATCGCTAAACAAAATTCGCTTATGAAAATCGGGAACAACGGCAATCTCGTTTTGGGCCCATTCGGCGAATCTACGCCTTGCTTGATGATCGTTTTGATGAATTGCCAAACCTAACTGAGAATAAATCACTTGACAGATGTTAAATCGGTCGCCATCTTGGAAAGTAATGCCAACTTAAACTTTTATACCTGGAAAAAAAACACTCTTTACAAGAGGGTGTAGTAGAATTGATAATTATATATAACTTATTATGTTTAGTCGTAAGCAGGTTTTAAAAATTAGCTCATGTTTTTTTAAAGCTTGAATTTCTAGGCTACTAAATATAATCCTTAAAAAATTTTACCACATACAGAAGATTATATGTGTCTCATAAGAAGTAATATCCAATTTTCTAAACAGGATACACGTCTTTCAGAAAAGAAAAAAATGTATATTTATTATTTTATATATATATAAAAGTCTTTGTGTAATATGTATAATCTGATTATATATATATGTATGCCATTTTATCTAATTCATTAATTTTGACAAGCGTATTGTTGAATAAAAACTACTAAGTTTTCTTCTCTGGGGGGGAAAACATTAAAAAAATCATGTTCAATTACTAAAGGAATTCTTAAAAAATAATCTGGGGATTTTAACTAGATGGAAACAGAAGAAATGAAGTAGCAAATCATTTTCTTTTGCATTCAGTTATTCTTCCTTTCGCTTATAAAACAGTCAATCGCTTAGAAAATCCGCCTTTTTATCAACTTTAAAGCCTTCCTTATCCTATAAGTCTCTTTATGAGAAGAGCATGATTCTTCTTTATAAGAAGGAACCTGTGTTTGATTCTTGGGAGAATTGATTAAATTTACCCCATTATCTAAAGAAATCCCCACCTTTTTTTCTTTTGTATCCAAAACGAGAGAAAAAGAAATTCTAACTTTTATTTTATTTTTCTATTAGTAAACCACTTATTTAAGCACTTGATAAAAAAAAACTTTAAATGAGCTTAAATGCTTATGTATATATAAACTCTTCCGATCGATTTTCTTTTCCTTTTTTTTGTTGATCTTCCATTTACTAATAACGAAAACCAATATGCTTTTGAAAAATTGTTCTTTTAATAAAAGCTACTACTAATGCTTTACTCGGTAAATTCTGGTAAAAGGGTAATAGTGAAGGCAAGAGTTCTGAGTTAAATGAATTAGGAAGAAAAATTCTTACATTAAGGTAGTGTAATAATTACATTTATTGCTGATGAATAATTTAATAAATATGTTTGATATTTTTAAAAATTCCCTATATTATGTAAAGGATGACGCTCCTTTTTAAATCTCATTTTATTTTCTTTATTACCTTTTTTATTTCTAATGCTTTTGCTAGCTTCCTAAAATTTCCAACTTTCCTTTTCGAGGACCTATAAAAGTTTGCAAATTAATTTACCTAAGGTTATTAAAGTACAATCTATAGGGCTCCCCCAAACTTCTCATTAATTAAAAAAAATATCAGTAATGATAATCCTCATTTTTCTTTTAAATTGAAAATCAGGTTAGTTTAGATTTGAAAAATGAGTTTATACTAACTTATTTTAAATACAATCAAAAAATAAAATATCGCCCCTCCTTTCTATTTAAACACGTTTTCTTTGTACAGTGAAAAAAAAATCCTTTTTGAAAACAGAGAATGTAGAAATAAACTTCATGTATTATTTGAAATGCAATCAAAATGATGGAAATTTCATCTCTTATAACTCATGTACTTTCTAAAACTCTTCCTTACAATTTCTGACATTTTTTTTTTTTTTTTTTTTTGCAAAACAAAGAAATATATCTTGTTTAATTTAAAATTCGTTTAAAGATTCATTTCGTTAATTTCCTTTCTAAAGTTCTTTTCAAATATTTATTTCAGTATTCTTCAAGAAACCACTTATTAAAATGAGTTTCTTTAGTTTTAATAAACTTTAGTTGTAATAATTAACCACTTAGGATGAATTTTTAGAAACTGTACACATATTTCTCTTATTTTGGAGATTGAAATCAATCACTGTATTGTATTCGAATCAGACATCGAAAAAATGAGCACTTATACTTTTATACTCTTTCTTCTGTCCTTTTTTTCTAATTTAAATTATTTTTCTTTGAGGTGAAGAAATGTTAAGAATTTTTTTTCTCTATTTGCTTGAAATCTATAGAAAAAGGGAATAATCTTATTTCTAATTTTCTGTTGATAAAAATAATCCCGTTTAAAAAGGACGTGCTAAAAGAGTTTTGCTTTCTTTAAGGAGAGTCCCAATAATTTTAAAGGACTTTATTTCGTTATTAAACAAATCGACTTAAAATGGAGGTGAATTGTTTTTGGAATATTCAGATTTTCTTTAAACTTTTTTCCCTCAACTTAGGCAAATACTTCTGAAAGAAATTCTGGAGATAACTTCTATAGTTACTTCAAGCTATTCAAATTTTGAGTCTCTCTTCAAATTATTTAGTTTGAGAGATAAGCCTTAAAATTTCATTCTGCATATGACTAAAAATGCTCGCCTTTGAATGTATTCTTAAAAATTTTCACTGTTTTTTTAAATGACCCAACGTTTCACATAAGAATTCTTTTCATTCATTTTTTTTTTTGCATTTCACCCCATGAAAAATTTTTCTGATACGTAAAAACCATTAGAAAAATTTTATGAATGTGTCTGCAAAAGAAATTGACACCGTTCTTTCTCCGTAACGTGGGAATTGATTAAAAATTAATCAATTCTTTTTTCTATTTTTATTTCGAGGAATGTGATCATTTTCGATGCAACTTTTTAAAAAATTCCAAAGCAACATGTATTTTTATGTATTAATTATTTCTGTTTCTCAATAGTATTAATTTAAACCATGAAAAGATTAAAATTTTTTAAGGTTTTTGCGGCTAATAATTACTGTGTTCATTTTATTTTTTAGTTATCTACACACATAAAAAAAGAAGAAAAACTAAGAATAAATTAATTTAGAACATACGATTTTTTTGTTTAATTTACATAGTGCTGTACCATAACTACCTGAACAGGGTTTCCTTACAATTGTATTTTAAAAAATTTAAAATTCTTTTAGACTTTACGAAGAGCAATTTTATTATTTATCTGTCAAGAGTTTTCGTTCAATTAAGATATGACTCGAACCCATTGCCTTTCGTGACAGTTGATTGTTCATTATTAGCAGCCCACTCTGAGTCAGTACGGGGAGTGTTGGGGAGGGGGAATGCCCAAAGGAACCGAGCTCACACCCGAAAAGGGTTTAAAGTTACAAACCGATCCCTTGGGAAACAACCACTCCTACGTCCAGACTTGATTGACAAAAAAAGTACTTGTGAACCACGGTAAAGTGACGACGAAGACACTGAATTGATATTCTGCTCTCCAAACTTTCAGACTACACCAGCGTAAGGATTTTGAGGTCTTTAAGTTGTGCATCAGCTCATCTACACTGTGGGCCTTTAGCTGCACCAGGTCTTGAACGTATATCTCGACAGAAATAACTCCGGTCACAAATTCACAAACATGAGGCTACAGTTTTGCTCATGGCTTTGAAACTGCCTTCAAAAAAGTTAGTTTTTGTGGCCACGCAATGTTCAAGTCCTGATTTCATCTCGGACCGTCTGAATGAGTGAATATTAACGTCGCGCTATTCAGCTACTCGATGGCTTTTAGCGATGGACCCCGTATTTTTGAACCATGGTCAAGTGACGTGGATGACATTTGAGTTGGCACCCACCCCACCCTAACTTCCACACCACACCAATGGGAGGACGTTTGAGCCTTGACATATTTAACATGCAGCGATCCTCTCTACACGGTGGAATAATAGAGAGGTCGCTGGATGTAAATCAGCTGAAAATCTTCCCGTAGTGGAGGGGGTTTAAAATAAGAGAAATTGGTCATTCAGATATCGGTCTCATCATTTAACCGTGGTTCAAAATTACCTTCGCCTTTGTGTTATTCTAGTACGATTAGCATTTAGGAATAACTTAAAATTTACATTCTTTTTACAAAAAAAAAATATGTATATTATTTAAAGTGACACTGATACTATTTGATGGATAAAATCCTTTTAATTAATTTTTACTCAAAAAATACTTTAAATTATACACATAATTATGTGATTAAAATGTATATATATACACTAGGCGTTGACACGAATCTTTAATAAAGCTCTTATGAATGAAGTAAAAATGATCAAAAATCATTACTACAATAGACAGTACTTCCGTATTTTTGGGTAATGTCCCTTTTTTAGTCTCATGGGGCCCCTTGATGAGAAATCCGGGTCCACCCTTTCCGAATGGGAAGGGCCCCCTTCGTGCGCCCCGGATCTTACGGAGCTAAAGAGGTCAATCCGTTTTCTCCGTAGAAGGTTAAAACATGTAAAGGATCCGCCCATGCTAGCCTTGACATTTGAACGAAAAGTAGAGACAGTTAGGAAACCGTGTGCTCTACTTCCGCCGTGTAAGTTAGCCTCATTTCGTTTCCCGATCTGTAGCTATATCCAGCGGTCGACTTCTTTAAATTTTCAGCAGTATTCGAATGAGTCAATCGATCGAAAGTGGCTTTGGATGCCAAAAGTTCACTCCCTACAACAGTTTTTGGTCGAGAAGCGATCACACACAATTAGGGAAATGTTAATGAGGTTAGAGAAAAAGCTGAGACGTGGGTGATTTCAAGAAGAATTTTTTTTTCTTCAGATCTTTGTTAGATAGTATGTCATTCTTCCTGAAGACAGATAAAGAAAAAGTTTTCCGATGGAAATATAATTTCGTCACATAATAATGATAAAAATATATCTAGTAGTTCTACAGGATTTTTATATACCATTTCTATTATTTGGGGCTAAGAAAAATTTAAATATAAATTGCCTACTTTTGCGTTATAATTATTTAAAATAAATTTGTACAAAATAATATTATTTTTCTTCAATATAAATTTTAAATGGCTAATTAAAAATTTCTTTAATTTTTGCAGTTAAAAATGTTACATATATATGTACAATGGCGCAACGCACATTCCTGCATCGCGGGGGATCCAAAGTCTATGTTATGTCATGGTTTTGAAATCCTTTGTAAGGGCCCAAAACCCGACTTTGCAAAGGGTCCTTAACATTCTTCGTTACACCACTGTATATATATACCGTCTTTACTCGAATTTAAGCTGCACTTTTTTCCAATGTTAATACTACTTAAAATCGGGTACGACTTATAATAGAAGGAAAAGAAATTCGTTGGAGGGGCAATTACAGATTCCTGTATGTATTTAAAAGTTTATAATACGGGTAAAATAACTAATTATTCACTACTTCTTCGTTCTCATTTTAAATTTTTTTAATTTCGTAAAATTGGATATCGATAAACCATTTTTCACAAAAACTTGATGAGAATTTGGGGTGTGGCTTAGAATCGATGGCGGCTTAGATTCGAATAAATACGGTACATATAGAGAAAGAGAGAGGGGGAATGTATTTCCATAGTAAATTAACGGTTATGGAGATATTTCTTCTGAGACTCTCTTTTTCCTGATCCAGATTTGAGTCGGTTCTTAATTTCAAAACCTGATTCCACAAAAACACATCATGCAGAAATAGGGCTCCCGTGTGTTAAATCAATCTGGGTTTAAAACTCTTAACGTAGTTTGGTGTGGAAGTTTGTGTCGAGTGAGATACCAATGGATTGAGTGATACTAGTGTATTGCATCTGCCTGTCCGGCTGTGAACTTCCATGTCTGTCGCCACGAACATTAATACAAAAATGAACTTTTATTTGAAATCAATTTTTGGACTTCTTTAGGTTTCGTTATATATGTTGACCTTTTAAGCAAATGATTCTTTTCTTATTCCATCATTTGAAGAATTTTTATTAATTCATATTACCTCCCTCTTTGCCAACATCTTGGCTAATACATTAATCGTAGCCTTAAAATTTTATCTGTGGAGATTTCGTACGAGTACTTTTGCTTTTTGTCACCACGCTTTAACACCCATTTTCCCCTTTTATCTTTAGACTGATAGAAACTTTTTAAAATTTACTGTTAAAATGAGTTGAGAAATATTTTGTCATGTTAACTCATTTTATATTTTAAACAGGGGCGTAGCTACCGCTGTATCAATAATACGGGGACCCAAGCTACAGGGGACCTAAAATATGTTATCCAAACAGAGGTGATGTTAACGGGCCCATGCCGAACTAGCTACGTCAGCGATTGTAAGACACAATTTATAACTTGAATGAGAAATTAAAACATTGTTATAGGAACGCAATGCTATGGTATATTGTCATTGAATTTCGTAATTCAAGACTGAAACCTCTCTCTTGAAATTTTCACACTGTTGTGTACGAGACAACTCTGAAGTCTGGTTAAATTTAACATAAGGCAATTCCTGCCATCTTACTTATTTCTGCTTGTCGGTCTAAAGCAGAGGTACTCAACCTTTTTATCTGCTGGGCCGCATACATATGTCAGCTCTTTCACGCGAGCCACAACATGAGGATAGATGGGGGAGGGGGAAAGAAATGCTTTAAAACCAAGATAACATTGGAAATTTAAAATGTGGAAAATTGATCAAAATATTATAATTCCTGTTTTGCCTTTTTGAATTATGATTTTTTATATTTTTGTCACTAGCACTAAATTAGAAGCATTTAAGGCTGTCTTCGGTAAAAGAACGAGAGCTTCAACTAAATGCGAAGCACATTTTCAGACAGAAAAATGTCCCGATTTCCATGGAAATTTGCAATATCTTAGCTCATACCACTGTTAACAATATAGTGTTTTTAAAATGTTCAAAATATTCCATAAATGTTTTCTTTTTCGTTTTAATACGTGAAGGCGTAGCCCTTTTAACATTACGATATAGGAGAAAAAACACGAAACACATTTTATACCAGAAAAAATGAATCAACTCGGTTAAAAATGGGAAATATTATAACAAATACTGCTCTTTAAAGGATAGTGAAGCCAGAATATCACATCAATTTTTCATTTCTTTTATATCTGAAAAAATGTTCCAAATTAGAGTCCTATTATTTAACATTAATCGAAAACAGCCTTAAGAAACACTCCTTCACAATTTCTGCACCAGTAAACGGTTTCGTATGATTACCAATAATATAACAATCTTCATGGGATGTTTTTGTTACTCTGTTGTGATATCACCACTGACAAAACACTTTGTTGCTGTTGAAAAGATTTTTCAAGAAAGCCTATTTATCACCTCTTGAAAGAGATCTTCGAGGTAAAGTGTCATTGAATGATGAGAGAGAGAGAGAGAGATCCCTGTTTATTGATATTTTTTTAAATACAGCACTTTGGTGACAAATCAAACAATTATTAATCCATGTTTGTTTTTCACTACAAAATAGTCAACCTCCCAAACGCCTTGAAACGATATATTTTCTTCGAATGTTTTTCGCTTGCAAGTTATGAAAGATAGTTAAAAATTACTAGTTCCACCCATAAAATTATCTTTACTCGACTGTTGTCTGTTATCACTAACCGTAACCATTCCAAATAGAAAAAGAATATCAATTCGAACCCGTACGACACCGACAGCAAAAAGCAAAGTGATATATTTGATTTCTTGACAAAGAATGTCCCACCCAATTTTAAATATAATGTTCCTAAATAAGTAAATTTCTCACAGCAATGAACCATAGCCGGACCACTTAAAAAGGCTCGGTGGGCCGCAGGTTGAATACCTCTCGTCTAAAGGCTCACGTTCTTTGACTCACTAACTTCAAATATTTTGAACTACCCTCTCTCTAGTATTTCATTACAATAAGAAGACTCTCTTTCACTCTAGAATTTTGAAGAATAATGGGTTTATCACAAACTTGATTGTAAAACTTTTGGTTTGATGATCACGAAATCTCTTTTTATTCATCATAATAACTAGATTGACTTGTTGCCACAGTTGTTAAATAAGTTTTTCAAAAGTCAGACAACATTTAATTTAACCTTAAATTTTCCCTTATGTAGTAGGAAGATTTCGAAAAATATCTTCTGACAATTGTATCACTTCCATTTACTTATATAACTCTTAAACGACCTTTTAAATCATTTTAGACTAATATGTTTCCATGGCGCAAAGTACTTATTGGAAAGATATTTCAACAGTCTTCATTGAATTAATAAATAACTTTGAATAACTATTCGGTTCCAAATGAGAACTATTCGATTTTAAATGTGTACGTTCCCGAAATTGGGTCAAAATGTTCTTGGAGTTGCTAGAAAATGTAAATATTCTGCTTTTGTATTGATTGCTGAATAATGAGGACATCAAATGGGAAAGTTTCGTGATGAGTTCTTCTGCAAGACACTGTTAAGGAAATATGAGAATATTTTACACAATGAGTTCGACATATGTATATCACGTCTGTTCGCAATATTTGAGAATTTAATTTTTGAAAATTTTTTGTTTTGTAGGGATTGTTTTCATTTCCTCAAATTTTTAGTGAATTTGTGAAAATGATTGGTTTATTAATAGTGATGTTGAATCTCTCTCTCTCTCTCTCTCTCGGGAAAAAGTACAGGGTTATCGGAAATGAATAACCCAATTACAAAATTTAATAATGCCCAGATGAATAAACAGAGAATGATAATTAAGATGTCATTGTGTAAAGATAAATTATGAAATTGTTTTCGTACGCAAGGTTTCTTGACGTAAAGTAAAATTTGTTTTCACAAATGTTCAATGTGACTTCCTTTTAGTCACCAGTGAAATATCATTGCGAACCTGGTCGCCCTGGACTTTTGACTTTACACAGGCATCCAGAGTTTTCTGGACTGTTTATACCATCTTCTTATACTCTTATATGTTAGTGCCTTTATATGATACTTTCTCCGAAATTCACGCTGAACCGTGATTACTGACAGACTTTTTGCAAACGAGAGCGCCCAAAATGCCTTCCCCCGCTGCGACGCCATTTCCACTTTTGTTCACAATTATAACATTGCTGCCACATATTTGATAAAAATAATGTTACAAACTCAAAATTTCATATTTTATCTTCACAATGACATATATTAATAATCTTTTTCTTTTTGTTTATTTATCTGGGAATTATTAAATTTTGTAATCGGGTCAATCATTTCTGATAACCCTGTATATTACAAAAAAATTATAATTATATGTTTAAATAAATGAAACAGCTTTATGTATTTAAAAATATATGTTTTTGTAGTCTTCTTCGGGTAGATTAATTTTTTAATTAATTACAAAACAAGTTTTTTTGAGAGAATTATACAAATATACTCTATATATATTTACAAAAGAGAAAATATTTTCTTACTATTATGGACTAATGAAGAGATTTCCCCCGTAATATTTCCTTTGCGTATGCGTAAACCAATTCTTAAATAAAATTTTATTCTTTGAAAATGAAAATACGTAAAATTTATACTTCTCTTGAAAAAATATATTTCCATTATTTTAAGGCATACAATCTAAATAGGTTTGGTTTGATTTCTTTTTGATTTGCTCCAGTTTTCGGTGGTAGTTTCCCTTTTTGACACATACCAGTTCACCATCCCGGTCAGTTTGGTACATTTACTCGGTCAGGCAAAAAGAATAATAAATAAAATAAAATAAAAGAAGCATACAATGGCCAGGAAAAATACTAGACATTTTCTTTTAATGTCGTTACTGTATTTCTAGAATAATTTTATAATCTATGAAAAGGTGATATGTGTAAAATATCAATTTAATGATCCTTCTGGTACTTATTACTGATATCTAGTTGGCAAGAAAAAAATAATAATCGAATATTCATTAAGAAAAACAAAAAAAAACTATTTATAAAGAAAGAGTAATAATTCTTAAAAAAAATTTTTGATAGACATTTGTGCTTCGAAAATCTTTTTATGAATTACAACTTGAATTTTCACTCTTTTTTGCTTTAAAATATTCAAGGAGCTTCTAGATTAATATAAAAGTATTTTTTCATATATTCAGATTGAGTGTATATGTAACTCTACATTTGTTTGTTCTTATACAAACACCATTTAAAGAAAACTTGGTACCCCCCAAATCACAGACTTATCGTTTTTTTTATTTTCATTTAATCTTATTCTTTGCATTATTATCTTTCGATTGATTCGGAAAGATATAAATTGAATAAAACTTCATTTGAAAACAAATTAGGCAATTCAGCCACGCCCACTTTTTAGAAAAAAAAGCGTTTTGATAAAAAAAAATCTAATTTATAAAGAGAAATAATAACATTAAAAAAAGAATGTGCAATATATAAAGCAGAGTATTTCCGAGGCAATAATACAATAATTTTTTTTCTTTGTGAAATGTGTGCATGTAAAATTTTTAAATTAAGGCATTTTATATTAATAATTTTATATAATTTCAGTTCTTATTCCTGATATATTTTTCATACAAATGTAATACTTTAATATTATAAGAAGAAAAACAGCTAAAATTTCTGTCGTGACAGAAAAAAATTTTTTTAACGCTTTTCTTGAATTTTCTTGTGCAATTAGTACTCTCTAAAAGTTGATAATTTATAAAAATGTGTGGGTTGAAAAAAATATGAAAATGCAATTATTTTAAATAAAAATGTATAACTAATATCTTAAAGTGGTATTTTAAGTTTAATTAAGCTTATAATGATTATTTTTTCAGAATTATAAACTTTAAAGTGGTTTTTCTCAGTTTGTGTTTTTCGAAACCTTAGTGCATTCAAAATGCTACTCCTTCGACAATTATTTACCAATCACTTCCATTTTTTTCCTGCGTGTTATATATAAAGCATATAATAAAATTATGGATCCGTTTTGCTGTAAACTGAATGGAACGGAAACTTTTGAACGCCGATGAACCGATGAAAGCAGCTAATTGCTAATAATTTATTGTAGATAGATAGCCTCAAATTTTAGTCCTTAATTTTACTGTCCCTTTGGAAGATATAGCTAAAATTTTATTATTATTTAAAAATATAAAAACTAATACCGTGGTTTTTCAACGAATGAGGGATGCCTTGTCAAGTATCTACACCTTTCATTTCTGTGTATCAAAAAGGCGAAAAGTACCTTGTGATTCTCGGGAAGTATTGCTCTTACGTTGTAATGACGGGAAAAAAATTCTGTTAAGAGATAAATATTATTTATACGAATTTACTAATCTCAAATTTTTAATTTTAGTAATTAATATAGTTTTTTAGATATAGACATAGATAAGAAAATATAAAAACTACTTTTGGAAATTTAATTTAAATTTCAAAATTTTTTTACCTCGCTAATTATTTATAGATAGGAAAAGTAACACTTCAATCACACACCGAAATTTTTCCTTGCCGAAAAAAATATTATTAACAAGAAGAATATGGAAAAATTGCATTGTTGCACCTTTTTATTATATTATTTTTAATGAAAAATGGTATTGAAAATTCTACGGAAGGAGTATCGTGAGAAAGGTTTTATTCTGAATTACTTAAGTGAGTCATAATGCCTTATTGCGAATCTATAAACGCACTTATATATACAGATTTACTAAAATTTCTTTTTTAAACTCTCATAAAAATAATTTAAAACTATTTCTCTTCCATTTCCGTATTCTTGAGTCCACTTTTGGATCGATTTCTGTGGACGGTGACTTAATTAGCGAATGAGCACGAGCAACCAATTCAGGACACGTCCTTGGACCTGCTCCTTCCTAACCTAGCCGAAAGAACCTACTTTTCCGGCCCACGAAACAACCAATACTTCGATAATCGCTTAACCAGGGGGTGCCTAATCATCGAATTTAATCCGGATTCAATCTCAGGATTCATTGGGTGTGAGTTTTTGGGCGCGCGGCCGACAATTGAGTCTCGGTTGTCATGACGATGACATAGTTTCCTTGCCACTGCGTGACACACATTTTAGGGTCACCCTCTCCTCCCCCCACAGAAGAAAGAAGAAAATGAGACCACATTCACACACAGAGATTATTAATTTTTATTTTCACTCGCACTTCTGAGACGCATTTAGAAACGCTTACGCTTTCGAGAAGAAAGAAAGAGGTAAGCATTCATTCAGAATGAATGCTCTCGCGATAGGAATGCTTCAGAGATAGTCGGCGAATATATATTGAAGATGATAAGATTTCTTTTTAAGTTCGAAACAATTGCACAATGCTCGTGAATCGTTCTTATTTTTATTTTGGTGAAAGATAGTGCGCTCGTGATTTGAAAGAGAATAGCATTCAGTTTGGAATATGGGGGAGGGAGAGTAATTCTTAAAGAATACTATAAAGTACTTAAATTCGTTGTAATTTCAGTTTGCACGCACACACAGTCCATGCTTTGTACTCAGAGATTTTGTTTTTATACTCTATTTTTAAATACTTTACGTTATTTTCTTTAAAGTTATTTTACTTATTTTTGTGGACATTATTAACTTTACTAGCCTCTTAGCTTTATTTTATTATAACTATTTAACTATTTTTTCCTGAATTAATAAAATGTCCGTTGGTAGAAGATATGGAATGTTTGCATAGTCTAATTTTAAGACTTTATTAACTATGAAAATGCTATCAAGGAATATAATTATCAGATCGAAATTTTCTATTATATAGACCAAATTCAGAGCTTTTTTTCCCAATAATTTGTTATTTATTTATATTAATTTTAAGATGTTACAGTCTATATACATAAAGGAGGAAAACGACTCACTCACTCATCACGAGATCTCCCAAATTTTTAGACCAATCGACTCCCAAGAGGGATTGCGAGGGTTATAAATAAAATGTTCCCCCGTTTTTGAACCATTAGGTCTATATATGTGAAATTTGGTTAGTATGTTTCTTTTGTTGAGTAGAGGTCTACTACGAACGGGTTTTACGGAAATCGACTCTCAAGCGTAAAAAAATAGATTTCAGTTTTAGAAATTCAAATTCTTTTTAAATTAAGAGGCGAAGGCTATGAGAATTTTTTTCGATACGTATGGAAGCTTTATGGTAAGATTTATACATCACAATAACTTAAAAACAGTATACATGTTCATATTACATCATAAAATACCCAGGGTGAAGCGCGGGATAACGACTAGTATAATATAAATACAAAATAGGTATAGTGTTATGCTATTAACTTCTTATTAGGATTATTTTTTTATAAACATCCGTTAATGGAAAGCATTATTATGCTTAACAACTACTGAATTTTAGAGGAATTTTCAAGGAATTAATGGCTAAATTCACAAATTCCAAATTCAAATTGTCTTAGACGTAAATAAAAATATATAAAATTTCGTAATGTATGAACAAATTTTTTTAAAGCTTTTCTAGTCACATTTCTGGATAAAATCCTTGATGAATAAGTAGACAATGCTGGGTGTCCCAAAAGTCCTTGACACATTTTAAAAACTTATTAAAAAAACTTTATAAGATGGAAAAAACATGTGTTTTAGATTATAACATTCAATTACTTAACAACCCTTTTTTACATTTAGCATGTTTCAATATAATCACCTTTCGTTTCACGGATATTAGAACGATATTCAATTTTCGATCGTAGAAAATGTGAAAGTGTGAAAACTGCAATTATTCAGACGTTATTCAAGTTACTCCCTTCTATTTTTATTGGGTAAAAGGAGAAACAAACCCATCGAAGTAAAGAATACTACAAAATAAATAAATAAACCTCACATGACAACAATGCTATTTATTATTTTTTAAACAGAAAAAAACATAAAAATAGAAATTGAATATTAGTAGTAATAATAGAAATTGAATATGTAGACTTAATAAATAAACTACTTCAGTGCTGATATATACTGATTATACATGAAAGAAACATGTAATTTATATATTTAAACCTTGTTATATGAATAGAAACATTATGCTTCTAAACTGCACAGTTTTTAAAATATTGTAATGTAAATCAAAGATGATGGCTGTATTTATCGTAAAGCTTTGCGGCAGGTATAAAGCTAACTTCATTAACAAGAAAAAGACAATCAGTACAACGAATAATTATTTAAATAGTTATAAAACACACTTATCTTCTTAAAATTTTGAATAAATAAGATTGTTTAATATTAAAAGCTCTGAGTTTTCTGGAAACAACTTTACAGTTCCTGAAGCAGTTTTAAAATATTAACTGTAAAATTTTCCTTACTAGTGATTAATTTCAATTTCAGGCGATTAAAAAATAATAAAAAATCAAACGAAAAAGCAATATTCAAATTTAAAAGATGTCTGTGAAAATTCGTTATTAAAATTGCTTAAAAATTGTAATTTCTTTCCGATTGATATTCCTGGATGGCTTGTAAACATTTTTATGCAGATATTTTCGAATAAGATAACTTTCTTATTTCAGTCATCATATTGATATCGTCATTGATATTGAAATCTGCAAGTCATGCATTTCAGTTGGTTTTATGTTCGTGTAGCGTAATATTTCAAAAAAAAAAAAGGGAGTGAATATTATAGTCGCTATATATATTTCACAAATATGCCCAGTAAGCTTTATCCTGTCCATCGATTTGTTTATAAATTTTATAGCATTTTCGATTTTATATTTCTTCAGATATTCCATGAAGTATATTTCAACGAACTCGTATATATATATATATATTTGTGGGAAAAGGGGCGGTAGTATTCAAAAAAATTTTTAATGTTTTCCCCTTAGATTTAATTTAGATTTTCAACCCCTAAGATGTCTTTTTTGCGTGTTGTTGAAGTTGAAGAAATACTGAACAACACACAAAGCAATTTTAGCATTTCTAAGCTTTACCTACAAAATATATTATAAACGTTTATTAAATTCTTCGATGTCTAATACTCTCTAAGTTTCGGTCTCTCTAGTTAATACTCTATAATTTTCTCTCTCGGTCATTGTTTACTTGATTAAATAATATTTTTTCTTTTGCATATACAAACAAATGTAAACTTTGCAATATCACTAATGCTTATAACTAATAGAATTTTTTGTTGAAAAATATAATAATATAATACACGGTCACATATATATTCAAATATTCAAAAAACGCTTTAATTAGCATTTATTTTAAAACTTAAATAGTCCTTTCACCTTTTGAATAACATTCCTTATGTTCTTAATTATTTTCGTTCGAAAATAGGTCTCTGAATAAAAATGTAATTATAACTTAAGAATGCAGCTTTTAAAATCAATAAGTTATGAGATTTCTTAAAATAATATTCTTTCTAAAATAAATTTCTTCTACTGAATTTCGACAAACATGGGAAAGGGAAAAAACGTTTTTTTTCCCCTAAAACTATATAGTATTTCATTTTTCCCCTTTTTACATTAAAAGTATTTAGTGTCTTTTTTCCAATATATCTTTTTGAACTTTCAAAAACAAAAAATTTCCCTCAAACAGTTCGCGAAAATCTTTTATTGCGTTCAACGTCCGATCAAAATTTTTTTGAAACATTCCATTTTACTTTCGTTTTTATTTTAATTTACTTGAGAAGAGAGAAAAATAGAAAATTTATGGAAGTTGTTTTGGTTTTGTCGTTTTCAATTAAATTTTGTTTAAAGTCTCTTTCTGTGTTCTATGCACATAATACAGAAGCATCTTCAGGCTGAGAAAATTAATGTTTAGAAATTGCAGTCGCATTTGAAACCAGAAAGACAAGAAATTCGTTCTCATCTTCTGAAAGTTTACTTAGTTACAAGCACTGTTCCGATTCAGAGAATCCTTTTGACGCGTTTACGGTTGATTGGAGTCAAATAGCTTCCATGGGATTTCGTGAAAATAGTTTAAAAATACGAGATAAAATATAGAGAACTTTTCTAAAAAACTATAAAATGCTATGAAAATTTTAAAAAGATTAACTTTAAACTGGTTTGGGATGGAATTATTATTTTAATACCAAATATGCAACATGTTGAACTGCATTTTTGAGCAACGATTTACTCAAGGATATTCGTGCGATTGTCCGTCTAGGACCAATATGAATATTATAATTCATTTGTTTAATTGAAGTCTTACAATAATTACCTAATGGGGGAAATCAAAGTCAAATGACGTAATAGCCTGTTGACAAGAACCCCAGTCTTCAAAATTCTATGTCATATCTAATATTCTATATGTATGCAATTCGGCATTTACCTACCTATGTTAGGACGACTGATATTTTCCCTGCCTATTAAAACAGTTGATAAAAATGAACTAGGATTAGTGCAAAAGGATTCTAAAATTAGAAATATTCGTAAATGACATTTTATTTTCATTCTTAAGGCTGTCTTCACGTAATGCTAAAGAGCAGGACCCGGATTCGGAATATTTTTTCAGATATAAAATATAAAAGTGCTCCAACATTAAATTCTGTCTTCGGTATCCTATGGAGGGCATCAAATTTTACCAAACTACACATTTTCATCTCAGTTGATCTATTTTTTCTGTTCTAAATTGTATTTCGCGTTTTTTCTCCTATGCCGTAATACTAAATGAGCTACTCCTTTGCATGTTAAAACGGAAAATTACTTATTAATTGAATATTTTGAAATTTTAAAAATGTTATGTTATAAACAGATGTAGGAATTGAAACGCAACAAATTTTCAGAAAAATTGAGATATTTTTCTGTCTAAAATTGTGTTTCGCATTTAGTTCAGGCTCTCGTGCATTTGAAGAGAACAGCCTAAAATTTGTAAGACTTGCTCTTAATTTTTTCACAATACGTTCGTTTCCCGAAATTGGCTTATGCAAATATGTTAAGAAATTTAGTGAACTGCATCTTTTTCAGTTTTGTTTATAATACTCTTCTTAATAGTAGTCGAGAGGAGAGATAGAACAAGTAATTGATACCGTGAACAGGAGATATTATTACACTTCCTTTTATTGCAGTTCAAATTGAATTAACTTAGAATAAGTTAATTTGAGGTTTATGTTGCTCATTAATTTGCGAATCTGTTTGGTTACATCTTGCATCTTACCACTATTTTTTATATATAGTTGAATATATCTTAAACAGAGACTTTTATTTTTATTATATGTCTGAAAGAGTTTATTTGCAGTTGTAAATTGGGCCCATTAGAGATTTTCCCGTTTTATTCTATTTTTTCGTAACAATATAGAATCGTTTCTTTTATCTCAATTTAATGACGGAATTATAGTTAATCATCTTCGTTAAAATTATTTCACATGTTTTCATCGTCTTGTAAGGGTCTCGAATTAAGAAGTGCTGATTTCTAAGAATTATTAGATAAAATAGTATAGGATTCTTTAAATAAATATAGGTACACGGACGGTTTTACAATTTAAAAGTTATAAAAAGGGCCTTTCAGGACCAATTTCAAACAATCAATATTTTTAACGTATTGTCTTGAAGTTGTCTTTGATCTTTTTGGAAACTTTCTTACATCTAAAAAAACAGACGTAAATCTAATCTTTAATTGGATTTGAAATTGTATGTCTTGCTAAATTTAGGATAACAGGTGGTGACGCGGGCTCAAAGGAAACCAATAAGAGGTTATTTGAAAACTTTATATCACATTTTGTGTATCTTTGATGTATAATTATGCCACAATAGCTATTTAAATGTTAATGTCATAAGTCAAGAAATATTTTTTAAAAATAAAAGACATACATGCCTGTTCAAATTAATTTCTTAAATAAAGATCAAATAAGTACTAAATTAATTGTATTTGTATTCGCTCAAATTTATTACTCCTTTACCGCGTATGTTTCTGTTTCTACTCAAAACCTTATATCAGGGGTGAACAAATAAGGTTTTTGAATTAAGTTTTTATGCAGCCCTCCAAGGCAGTCAGAAAACCAAATACGGAGAAAATGTTCTCTATATTAGGGTCAACATAAATTAGTGTACAAAGTTTCTCTTACATAAATATCAACAAGAATAAATAAATATAAATGGAAGTTGGCTGATATAAATGTGCAGGCTGTGATAAGAATTTCGATAAATTATCTCCCTCCTGGTTTCCAAAAAATATGTAGAAAAGTGTGATAGGGTACATTTGCCTAATTAAACTGATTCTAACATGAAATTTGCAGCTGTTGATTATATGAAATTTGCCCGATAAATAAATTGAATAAAACTCCTACTATTTTATATAAGGTATCCGACTACGTTCGGAACCGTGATTTTAAAAAAGCGCATAAATGGTCAATTTTCATGATATTTAGTGCCACTTAGATTAGAATACATGTATAAAATGGTCTTAAGGACATTTTGACATAAAAAAAAGTTATTTAAATACAGTATTTTGCCAAAAAATTAACTTAGAATAACCTTTTTTCAAAATGTTCTTCCTTTATAAGAAATGCTTCTAAAATAATAATATTTTGCTTATATAAAGTAAAGATTTCTCCAGAGAGTCTGAACTAACTTTTTTTTAAAAAAATTCATATTATTTTCAGAGTTACAACCCATTGAAATAATTATCGGCGTTTTTTATTAAAATTTCTCCCCTCTGTTGTCGTAAAACATGGATAAACCCACTTCTAGGTTATATATTTCAAAAATTCTAGTTGAGCCTCTGTACAGAGGTCTGAGCTATATACAGGCAAAATATTATTATAATAGAAACATTTTTCACAAAAAGAGAATATTTTGAAAATGGGTCATTCTATGTTCATTTTTTGTCAAAATATTTCACTTAAATCATTTTTTATTGTAATACTATTCTTAAAACAATTTTATATACATTTTCTAATCTAAGTGACACTAAATGTCATAAATATTATCCATTTGTACGCTTTTGAAAAATCACGGTTCCGAACGCAGTCGGATACCTTAACTTATAATTATTGATTTTTATATATGGTACAATTAATACTATTTGTGAGATGCAAAATTAACTAAGGAATGCAATCATTTTTAAAAGTTGTGGTATCTTCCACTTCCACAATGCAGATCAATTGTCCCTCTTTTCCTCGACAAAAACAATTTTCCCCCATTGTTATACATATACTCAAAGAGATATTTTAAAATATTATTATTTCAATTTCTTTTCTTGTATTTCAAATTCACACATGGGGAGCCATACGTTGTGACATTTCTTAAATTTTGAGTTAACTTTTATCGGCAGAAGAAGGGAAAAAACTATAATAAATCATCTATTCCTCAAAATATATTTCCCGAAATAGTTCCCGGAATGTAAAGAAACTTTTCATTGCATTCTTTATACCATTATTTGGTAAAAGGGGATGGGAATTGAAGCTGAAACCAAACTAATCTCTTAAGTGAATGTGTGGATGAAGAATGTTGGGGAAAACCCTCTTTCCCTATGGTTTCAGATGGAGAGGATTTGTGGAAATTCTTTCTTCTTTCGAACAAGAGGAAGTTGCAGCTCTTCCCCTCGAATGTTGAAAGTAAGTTGAAACCCAAAATCCCCCAAGCGAACTTCCGGGCACGCTTGAACTCTTTGCATTCTGAATTGCACTTTCTCCCCTGAAATTCTCTCCAAATGAGAGCATTCAGTTTCCTCCCCTGCTTTTGAAACCGAACTCGCTCTCCTACCCCCGAAATCCTTTTTTAAATATCCCGAAACATATTTTTGAAGCGTTAAATTTATTCATTTGATATGAAACAAATTGAGACTGTTTATCAGAGTAAAACATCCGATTAACCTTATATTTATAATAAGAACGTATTATATATAAAAATTTAAAATGAAGATTAATTTTAATGTGTTAAAAATTTAAAATGAAGATTAATTTTAATGTGTTAAAAATTTAAAATGAAGATTAATTTTAATGTGTTAAAAATTTTAAATGAAGATTAATTTTAATGTGTTAAAAAGAACCACTGTATTAAGCATTTCATCAATACTTGGGTTGTGTGAATTTATCAATTATGTATTATGGTGTAAAAAAACAGCTTATCAGAATTGCTGGCGACGGACCTCGCAATTTTGAACCACAACTAAATGGGAAGGATAGCACTTGAGTTTGCACCCCCCACCTCTCTATTGACTTCCTTGCTACGTCAGCGTGAGGACTTAGAACAGTGATACTCAATCTGCGGCCCATACGGTTTTTCTGAGTGGCCCGGTCATGTCCCTTGGTGCTAAGAAGTTCAATTATTTAAGAAAAATGTTCTAAAAATTTAGCGGGAAATTCTGTCAATCAAGCAATCAAATATATCAATTTTGCTATTAATTTGCTATTTTTGATAGTAGAATGCAGAGAGAGAGGCTTGATGGTAGATGAGAGAAAATCGAAACTGCCTCATAATTCAGTAAAAATGCAAAAAAGGGAATATTTATTGTGTGTGTTTGATAAAAGGGTTAATATAGTATTAAAATAAAAGCCGAAAAAATGAGTTTCAATAATTCGATCAGTTTTACTCTGCCTAATATTGCTTTGATTTTACAGCATTTTTTCGCATTATCCTCATGTTACGGCCCGCGTGATATGTATGTGGCCCAGCCACAAAAAAAGGTTGAGTACCCCTGACTTAGAACCTCGACAGATTTTACGTACATCAGTCCCGTTATGTCCTGTCGTAACAGGTCCTTTTTAATAGCATCAGACTCGAGATCATGACTCGACTGAAAAAAATCAGTGTCGAGTCATAAAACATGGCGATAACATGAAAAAATACTGAGAAATATGGAAATCATATATATTCACCTAAACTGCAGAATCATTTCACATGAACCGTCATATCCTGATTTAAGAAAATTGCTTAAAATAACAATGTATACTTCTAAAGTTTGAAATTAATTTTAAGGAAGAATGAATCGAGTATATAGCAAATAAAAATTTGGGTCCGTAGTAAAATAAAAACCATTTTATAGCTTTTTAGAGACAGAAAGATTGATAATGATAATTTGTTAAGTTGAAAATCCAATAAAAATTTTTACTTAACATTACATTAAATATTTTAATGCACATTTTTAGGGTGAAGTGTAACGGAAAACATTAGCAGATTTTTTTTTATAGATTTTTTATCACCAATTATTTTATGCATTGAAGGAGCTATATTGAGAAAAAAAAGATAAAAAATAAAATAAAATAAGAAAACAGAATTATTTTTTAAGAATTAAAGTTTTACAACTAATTTGTGAAACAAGAGAGTATATCACACATCTCTTGTTCGATTTATCTTGAATCCTTCAAAATCCGAATTATTATAAAGTTTAATTTTTGTATTTGCTTTAATGAAAAGTAATTTTTTTTCAAACATTTTACTAATGAATAATAAATTACTTTTATATACTATATTAGTGTACTTTTTTTCGTCATTTATAAGGTTTACGATGAACACTAAATTTTTGACTTAATTCTGTAAATAATTTTGAATTGTTGCTCTCAATTCCTACGATTTCAAAAGAATTATTTGAAAATTCATTCAAAAGCACTCGATTTTGCTTCAAGGAAAATTTCTACATTTACAGTCAAACTGTGTACAAATTAATTTTTCGCGATTTCAGCATGTTTATTTTATAAATGAATTCTACGAATTCGTATGCATTGTTACTGTAAATTTAGAAACAGTAAATGTAAGAGAGCTTTTAGAATATTTTGGTAAACTTCACATGAAACTGTTTATCAGTATTCTCGGTATTGAGATAAATATATAAAAGCATCGAAGTTTTGGACTTAAATAGAATAAAACAACATCTCAAATTAAATTAAAATCAGTTGTTATTCAGTTATCCCTTCAAAGAATTTAACGAAGTATCGAATGAATAAACACTCAGAAGGAACGCTATAATAAATGATGCAATTCTCGTGGTACCTAATGAGTCGTTTGCATTGTCAGAAAACCTTATTTCAAAAATACTCTTTCTATTTATTATCTTGAATTTACCAAAGTAATAAAGAGCAATAAGCAAATATTTATTTATAACTAATGTTAACTAAAAATAAAGAAACGAAATCAAATCTTCAGTATAGCATTCGTTTCTTATATTAGTTATCTTCAAAATGTATCTTCTTAATTAGTTATCATCGAAAATAACTTCTAGTATCAAGTTATTATCGATGATAGGAAAACCAAAACACAAACTGGATATCTTCTATTCTTCTGAGCTATTATCAGAATAAAAGTACTGTATTAGGAAATTTTTAGCCAGTAATAACTTTTTTTATCCCTTTTTCTTCCTTCTTATATTTCTAAGTTATTATCAATGTTTTACTCTTATCCATGAAAAATTATACATAGAAATTAAATTTTTTACTGGCAGTATTTGATCCGATGGCTTACAGTTTTTTTTATAAATATTGTGTGTGTTAGTACTATTTATGGTATTCAACTTTTGATACATTATACCAGGGATTCTTAAACTTTTGTGGACCCCCTAGGCATTTTAAGACGTTCTTGTGATTTAATTTCTGGTGCCAAGTAATAATGGTAACGAGCACGTGTCCAGCGTGTCGAGTTCGAGAATTGGTGTCATTGAAGACCCACCGTGTGGAAATGATGAACGTTAAATCTGTTGTGACTCAATGTTGGTGTGGTAGTTTGGAGAGGGTGTGCCAGCTCAGGTGCCGTTCTTGTGATTTGACTGAGATTTAACATTACGAGGTCCGTCGCCAATAACCCTCGTATTGCTTAAGGTATCCGACTACGTTCGGAACCGTGATTTTGCAAAAGCGTATAAATAAATAATATTTGTGATATTTAGTGTCACTTAGATTAGAAAACGTATATAAAATTGTTTTAAGAATAGTATTACAATATAAAAAAAATATTTAAGTATAATATTTTGACAAAAAATGAACATAGAATGACCCATTTTCAAAATGTTCTCCTTTTGTGAAAAATGCTTCTATTATAATAATATTTTGCCTGTATATAGCTCAGACCTCCGTACAGAGGCTGAACTAGAATTTTTGAAATACATAACTTAGAAGTGGGTTTATCCATGTTTTACGACAACAGAGGGAGAAATTTTTAAGAAAAAAACGCCGATAATTATTTCAATGGGTTGTAACTCAGAAAATAATGTGAATTTTTCAAAAATCCTTGTTTTGACTCTCTCTGAGAAGTCTTTACTTTATATAAGCAAAATATTATTATTTTAGAAGCCTTTTTTATAAAAGGAGAACATTTTGAAAAATGGTTATTCTAAGTTAATTTTTTGCCAAAATATTGTATTTAAATAAAAAACATTTTGTCAAAATGTCCTTAAAACAATTTTATACATGTATTCTAATCTAAGTGACACTAAATATCATGAAAATTATCCAATTATGTGCTTTTTTTAAAATCACGGTTCCGAATGTAGTCGGATACCTTAACGGTGGGCAGTTAATAAGCACTCACTCACTATTAGTAAGGATGATTCATATGTTGCTTATACTGTTTTTTTATCAATACCACCAGTTGCGCACTTTTGTCTCAGATTTTGGTTAGCAAATGTAGCCAGGATGTTTGAACGTGATATAGCTGGAAGCAACAAACAATAAACACACAGAAGGCAGCAAAACGTATATAGCGCACACAACACACAGAAGTAACATAAAGGGATAAGTGAACTGCAAGGAAAGCATAGTTTAAATTGCGGGGCATCCTCCGACTTGATAGTCTATTTTTAGCTACGCGCTGCCGCGTCTCGCAATAGTCACAACAAAGCAAAAAATGCTTTGTTTTATTTATTTTTCTGTATTTTCAGTCAAACTATAGCAAGTCAACTTTTTCTTACTCTATTGTTTTGTTATTTTAATAACTAGGTAAGCAAAAACAAAGAGCCTTTACCATGCATTTTTTTAAATGTTATTTGAATAAAAGTGAACAGAGTTGAAGGAAAAAAAAGTTAATGTTAGAAATGTGTTTCGCATGGTTGAGTGTGAACAAGGATGGGGTTTGGGGGTTCAAACCCCACCTTTAAGCTTACAGATTTTTAATTTTTAGCATAGAGATTGCATCTCGGTGCTATCGTTAAGGGTTTTTTTTTAATGTAATCCCTGCCTTGAAAGTAGTCTACGTACATCTAGTACGTTTGTGGACCCCCAGGAATTCACGCACTACAATTCAAGAACTTGAATATTAGACGAATGAGCATGTTAATTATCAAGATCAAACTCGAAATGCATCTAGAAAGGTCAATAATGTTACAGAAAAATAAGTAATAGAGAATCGGACCAGAATTAGAATTTATATAATATTTATATATTTCGGGAAACTTGAAAAAAAATAGAAACGACTCCTCCCGTTCTTTTGTAGAATTATTGGTTGCGGTTTAATGTGTTTATTTTTCAATCGACGTATATTCTAAAAATTTAATCTAGCTAAATTAATATTCGGACTCTTTAAGACAAGAACTCTTACATAGAGAAAGTCTCACAGTTTCAAGTGAGCTGATTAAACCGTTCACTAATTAAAATTTTGCCTGATTCGAAACAGGTAAAATAATTAGAAGCCTGTGATGTTTCAAGGTGATTTTTGTTATTGTAAAAGGAATCGTAGAGAGAGGGGGTGGTAAAATTAATTAAAAAAACTCACCAGCCATGCATATATACTATTCATGACCAAAATAGCTTTACATGATATGTCATGAATAATCCGAACTAGTATTACTGATTTTTTTCTAAGAATGTGGGATTTCATTTGATTTTTTACTAATGATGCACTCTGAAGTTACATTAGAGCTACAGGGAATGTGTAAAAGACAAGTCTAATTAGCGGTATCTAATTAAATGTGATCAAGCGCCTTTTGATGTGTAAATCTGGGTGTTACGTCATCTCACTGTGAGTCATGCACTTTACTCAAAGTGAGTTTCTGCAATACACCGTGTAATTTCTGTATGTAAGTCTCAAGACGTTTGTTACGGCTCTGACATATTATTTGAACGAATCTATGAAATGGAGAATTATGGCTCTTAGACGCAAGGTTGGCAATCATGAAAGCAGTGAGTCCTGTGAATATTTTAAGACAGACAGTCCGCGTACTGAATAATTTCAGAACTCTGGAACTATTGCAAAGGACCCAGACAAAATTGTAAAATTATAATGCTTCCTTAGTACGATATGAGGCAATAACTGCCTAACATAACAAGAAGTCTCTTACACGGCAGCAACGTTCAGAGCCAGTAGTTGCCCCTATAATTGTTCTATCAAGGCAAACTGAATACTGAAGGGGTTTAATGAAACAGATCATAATACCAGAAACACTACTAAATGTGTTTCAGTGTCTTCATAGCAAAAGACGAATCACTTCAATTGGTGCATAGAAAATCAAAACCGGAGTTATATATTACCGATGGACCATTTTCTTTACTGATGAGCCGTATGTTAGTTTTAGCATCTCATTTAAAAAGTTTTCACATCTGGAGGGAGTCTGAAATACGACCTTTTGTCTTTGTTTTGGAAATGAATGATTATTTCACTAGTTAAATACATTCACTAATTTTCAATGTTCTACATTATATGAATTTTATTTATTTTTGCTCTCATTTCGATAAGTATACTTATTTCTTTTTCTTTTTTTTTTTAGGTACCAGTCCATACATCAATGGGAATAATACTACAAACTGTAAGTATTAACTATAAACTTACTTTCAATTTGAGGTAATTCAATCTGATTAATAAAAACTATCGTATTCATATATTTTAAGAGAATCTTATATTTAGATATCTTATTTAAAAAAATCTCTAAGGACAGTTCTCGGTTCAGGCTTTTATATTTGCTGGGTGTGTCCATATCATCTAATTCTAAATACACTTCCGATTATTAAAAACTAAAAATTTTGAAGCTTGACTTTTACTTAGAATTATAATTTGGGATTATAACCAATTCCGCAAAGAAAGATTATATTCTAAATGCGATTAATTAGGTGAAATTTCAAAAATAATTTACACTCCACTTTTCTACAGAAGTAAACTATACTTCGGATTTATTACTACCAACAGACAACAGAAGCAAGTTTTAAGTGTTAATATTAATTATCAAATTAATAATTCAGCAAAATAACTATCACCTGTCGTTTATAACTGATTTGCTTACTATTTTTAAACTCGCTTAATGCTTATACAAGGCTGATTCGACTGGTTTATTTAAAGTACCTTTGCTTACTTTTTTATGGAATATAAAAAAAAAATTAGAGGCGTTTTTGCTAACTCAAGAGAATGTGAGAAAGTATCCATTCGCAAACGATGTGTGTGCGCTCATTATCTGTTAACAAAATAACTTTTAAGATTATTAATTACTGTCTAGGTGTGAA
Organism: Trichonephila clavipes; assembly: GCA_019973935.1. Lineage (NCBI taxonomy): Eukaryota > Metazoa > Arthropoda > Arachnida > Araneae > Nephilidae > Trichonephila > Trichonephila clavipes. The sequence goes on along the minus strand of BMAU01003406.1, from coordinate 111,202 downwards.
CTTCATTAGTTATGAACTGTTGTCGTGCATGACTGGATTATTAATAAAAATTAGCTTTATTCTTATTTTATCGGGTTCTCTCAATCCGTGTATAAATTAGTTTCCTAATAATTAGTTGTTTCAGTATTATAATAAGTATTTCTCGTCTTAAGAATAGTATCTTTAATTTTAGGCAAACTGGTTGAAATTTTACTAATTTTGAGTATACTTTGTACAAGAATCATCCCGCATCTATTTTATTATTATTATTATTTCTCACTCGCAATGTACATAGATTTGGTTTGTTAACCCCGAGTTCATCAATTTTAAGCTTGATATGCTCATATATAAACTAGGTTACACTAATTTGCTTTAATTTTTTTTTATTTTATTGTATAAAAACTAAGTTATAAGCGTTTAAAAATCTTTGAATTTTGTTCTTACACATCATAAATTTAAAATAAAAACCCGATTTCGTACTTTTTACCTCATACGTAAAATGAAATAGCCGAGTTCGAGATTATTTACCTTTGTGCTTACGGTATCACATAAGTAATGTTAAATGAGCTCAAATCTTTAAAAATTTGTATTCTCTTAAGAGTACAAGTTAGGTTGGATGAGCTCATGCTTTATTGATTGTATTCTTATATTAGGGGTTCTTCTTCTTCTTCTTATCTTGTCTATGGATTTAGTGCATTTCTATATTGGTCCAAAAGCCCCAATAACAAGCGATACCAGGTCTGGAGCTTTAGGACTGTAAAGAATTTCTTGTAGTGATGCATCAAATTTAAAAGGAGATGCAAGAATGGCCTTGCAGTCAAAAATATAATCTGGTGTTAATTGGGTTTGCGGACAATTTCTGCAGTTGTGGTGAGATCGGGAATTATCAGGAGATATTTTCATACCTTTGAAATAACCCGTGCAGAGTATTAGGAGGCATGAGATATAAATTAATGAAAAATCAGGTTCACTTATTACTTTTGCAATTACATTAATCTAACAATGTGCTACAGTACTTGTACGTAGTAACGGTGACTATATAGGGTATCCGAAAAGTATGGCTACGCTTTCAAAACTGAATTAAAAATAAACATAGATTTTTACTTGCCATATTTTATGTTCCATAAAGAAACGATTAAAGTTTTGTTTAGTGAAATGTAAATTTGTTGGTGTCAATATTTTACAGCATTCTCGTATAAAAAGGGCTTCACCTAGAGAACCAGCGCAATTTGAAGCATGGTTTATCGAATTTAAATTTGCAACACATGTACTGCGTAATTTACCTATAAATGACATCCACCTTCAAGACCCTCAGTTTATAAGTGGCATGGAAGATTTAAGACGATAAGTTGCGTATTTTCGAAAACAAAATCTGGCTGCCTTAGCAGAAGCTGAGATAACGTTACTCGTACAGACTTAATGTGTTGCGCGCAACTAATGGTGCGCACATTGAAATCGTGCAATAAAACATCGTAAAAAAAACGTTGGTATTTTCTTTATGAAACATAAAAAATCCATACATTTTTTCAGACACCCTGTATAACCTTCCATATACTGCCAAAATAATATTTAAGATTTTTAATTGCTGTCCGTACCCTAACTTCATCTTATAAATTTATGGTTTCTTAAGCAACGTTTTTGTTTCTTTATATTTATTACTTACTCAAGATTAAAACTTTTTTTATTTAGTAGCTAATACACATGCAAAATCTCTCGCCAAGCTATTACCACCCATCAACTATTTTATTGATAAAGTTAAAAAAAAGTGATATCTCTGCATTTGTTTTGGCAAACGAAACTTGGAGTTTATAACATTTTCCTTCTGTTTGTCTAACTTGTTTAGCAAACGAGCCTTTCAACAGAGGAGGGTGAAAAAATGTAATTGAAAGTGATTCTTTCTCTTCTGCCCTTGAAACAGCTCTTCCTCACCTGACGATCCCTACAAAAATCCCTTGCTGGTAGACAACAATGTAGGCTAGTGTTGGGAGAGGGAAGAACAATCGCGCCATCCTAGTGTGGAAAGGCTTGAAGGGAAAGGAAGGGGAGGGAGCGAATCGAACAACCCTGTGTCACCTGCCAGAGCGTCGAACGGGCGTTCGTAGGTTCAAGGGCAGTCAACGGAAAGAACTTTTTCGGAACCGCAAAGCGAAGTTATCCAATGAGGTGGTCTTATTTAGTGTTGACTTGCCTTGAACTTGGACTTGGCGCCTGTGTGCGTTTTTTGGAGGAGATAATACGTTATGCGAAATGAATATGAGTGAGATGAATACGGATTCCTGTTGGATGGAGGCCCTGAGGAAACTAAGGCAGGATGGACGATGGAAAATGACTCGACCTTTCACTTTCCTAATGGAAGGAGAGGATTATGGAGGCGCTCTTTAACATAAAAGATGCTGGGCTCACTTTAGAAGAATGAAACTTTGTTAGGAATGGGAAGAAAAATTACCCTGGACTGTTTTCAGACTTCGGTTAACAAAAGTAATATCAAAGGGCCTGAGAAAATCTTTAAAACTCAAGCTTTTTTAAGCATTCATTGCAAGCATTTCAATAATCTTAACTCAATAAGAGGAAATGTAGCACAGTAATTAAATCATGATCCAAAAATGGAATTATTAGTAATTGTTGAAATTAGTAACTTGTGATATTTACTGCTCCAAAGCTTCTCAAACGCTTTTTACCCGAGCAAACATTATAATACCTGAGAAATAGAAGTCTAAAATCTAGAAATAGGAATTAAATTTTTTTTCTGATAATTAACTATAAAAATATTTATTTGAAAACAAAATATATATATATTCGTTCTTTCATAAATAAATATGATTATCTGAACTGTCGGTTGTAATTTTTGAAAATAAAATATTTTGGAAAAAATTATTCCTAAATATGAAAGCATCCGTAGTAATAAAACTCAATACATCTTTTTGCAATCCCCAAATTTAGTCATTCGACCCACAGGCAATATTATTTTTATTTCAAGTAAACAGCAAAATTCATAGCTTAATATTTGTACTTGTAACTGTACTCTTATAACCACTGATTATATAACCAATCTCTTTGCAAATAATTTTGCAAATTTTACTATCCATAGCAAGATAAGTGTATAAAATTATATTCAAAGTTTTTTGATAATAGAAGCGCTAACTTAATGGGATTGTGACTTATTTATGGTTAAGCAAAAGTGAAGAAGCAGCCTGAAGTACAAAAGGGTGTGTCGAAGTAAATATGAAAAAGTAACATTGGCTCCTTTTGTATTATGCCTCGTGCTGTTATTTTAATGCATGATTTTAACTACGCTACGGAACTTAATTTTAAATATTGAGTAAATATAAACATTTTAAGAATTATTTAATAATTCAATAAAATTTATAAATAACTTTGGAAAAATTTTCTCTCTGGCAGAAAAATACCAAAAATTAGAAACTCACAGATGTAGTATCGTAACTAAATTACCATGCAATTTCCTCATATATATTAGAAAGAATGAGTAATTATTTAGAAAAACCCAGTAAAGATTATATTTAACACGGATAATTATCCAACTTTCCAATTTTGAATTATCTTGATAAGAACTAAAAAATGTGTTTTAACCTATTATACTTTTGATGTCTTTGATAAGAAAATGGACCTGAAAGAGGAAAAATTACTGGAACTTTTTAAAAGTTGCGCAAAAAATTAACCTGTTTATAAATTATTTTTAAATAATTTTTTGCAAAAACCCATTTTAAATAATATTAATACTTCTTTGATCCAAAAGAATTTTCCGTTGATGATTCAAACATATAAATGCTTTCAATAACGTATGAATATAGAATATTAAAAAGTTGAGTAAATTATAGGAAGTCAAAATTAATCAAACATGATTATAGTTTTTTCGTATACTCTACTTAAAAATTTGTACGTTTTTTACAGTGCTTCAAAATTTTAACATTTTAACTTTTAACCCAATTTAAAAGAATTAAATACATTGTCAAAATAAAATTTTTAAAATATTGAAAAATTGTTACACATATTAAAACGAATAAATAAAATCTATTTAAACCTTTTGTTGTATAATCACTATTTTATAATTTGTTCGACTGTACTTCAAAACGGTGCCTGCGTGATTTGTAAATTCATTGGACCATCAGTTTTGGGGGAATAGGGTTGCAAGGGAGTGAGTGCTTCGGGATGCGGAAACAACTTCCGAAAAAAGGGGAAACTGATGAACTGCAATCCACTTTCCCTGCTCGGAGAAGATTATAGCAGAAAAATCCCTTTTGCAGATACTGATACTTCTTTTTTTTCATGAACGATACTAATCGCTACCGTATTAGCGCTTAAGAGTTTTTGGAGCATTACGGGGGAAAATAAATTAAGGAACCAGTAAATATGCAAAAAATTTATCTGTGAATAATCATAATGGTTACTGTATTATATTCTTAATAGATTACAGACAAGCGCGCGCGCGTCAATCAGAAAATCTCTAAACATACCAAAATTATTCTCTTTATAAATATAATGGCTGTCATATTCTTGTAAAATTAACAAGAATTTTAAAAATTGTTTCATATATATAAGTGTTTAAAATATATAAACATTCTCTATTCCATTTTTTTTTCTTCCTTACGAAAAATAGAATTTTATATGGAAAAATATTTCTTGCAAAGAATTTTTCGTAAAAATAGCAGTTAAACAAATTTTCAAAACCAATGTTTCATTCATTGGTGGTTACAAAAAAAAAAGAAATGTTTCATTTTATAATTCAGTCGAGTTCAAGTATTATTTTGAGTTATTATTCAAAGAGTTAAGCTAATCGGCGACTTATCCAAAATAAATAAAAATTTAAATATTTATGTTTTGTTATTCATAAAGAAAGAATTTCTCATAAATTTTTCGAATCGTGTTATATTTTTCAAAAAAAAAAGAACAAATATATATATATACACATATACAACAAATTAGTCAAGATATTTTTAACAATGACTACTTATGCATGATTAGTTTACTATTTTCTACCTCAGTAAATTGTTAAGCATAATATCCTGACCTGAAATAAATGTAATCAACTTCTTACAAATTATCTATTTTTGTTGAGAAGAGTAAATGTAAATAAAATTTAGAACTGTATCACAAACATATGTTAAAGTATCCGACTACGTTCGGAACCGTGATTTTGCAAAAACATATAAATGGATAATATTTATGATATTTAGTGTCACTTAGATTAGAAAATGTATATAAAATTGTTTTAAGAATATTATTACAATAAAAAATTATTTAAGTACAATATTTTGACAAAAAAATGTAGATAGAATGGCCCAATTTCAAAATATTCTCCTTTTGTGAAAAATGCTTTTATTTTAAGGCTGTCTTCGGTAAAAGTACGAGAGCTGAAACTAAACGTGAAGCACATTTTCAGACAGAAAAATGCCTCAATTTTCATGAAAATTTGCAACATTATAACTCATACATCTATTAACAATATAGTGTTTCTAAAATTTCGAAATAGTCTATGAATATTATTTTTTTTTATTTTAACACGTGAAAGGACAGCTCATTTAACATTACGGTATAGGAGAAAAAACGCGAAACACATTTTACACCAGAAAAAATGAATCAACTCGGTTAAAAATCGGATGTATGATAAAAAATGCTGCTCTCTCTCTAAAGCATAGTGAAGCCAGAATATCATATTAATTTTTCATTTCTTTTATATCTGAAAAAATGTTCCAAATTATGATCCTATTCTTTAACATTAACCGAAGACAGACTTAATAATATTTTGCCTGTATATAACTCAGACCTCTGTACAGAGGCTCAACTAGAATTTTTGAAATATATAACTTAGAAGTGGGTTTATCCATGTTTTACGACAACAGAGGGGAGAAATTTTAAGAAAAAAAACGCCGATAATTATTTCAATGGGTTGTAACTCTGAAAATAATGTGAATTTTTCAAAAATCCTTGTTTTGACTCTCTGGAGAAGTCTTTACTTTATATAAGCGAAATATTATTATTTTAGAAGCATTTTTTATAAAAGGAGAACATTTTGAAAAAGATTATTCTAAGTTAATTTTTTGCCAAAATAGTGTATTTAAAATAATTTTTTTTGTCAAAATGTCCTTAAAAAACAATTTTATACATATATTCTAAGTGACACTAAACATCATGAAAATTATCCATTTATGCGCTTTTTTAAAATCACGGTTCCGAACGTAGTTGGATACCTTAAGCTATTCGATAAATATTTAATCGAGCGGGCTTTCTTTCTGCGAGCAATGGCTTGTTGTCGGGGCCTATATTTCCTGTAGAATGCCAATTTGCGTTACGCGTAAATAACGCCGGTGGGGGGCCAATTAGTGCACCCGGTTGTTAAAGAGCTAGTGGAATGTGTAAATACGTATTGGAAAGGTAGGAGGCAAATTGCAAGGAGAGAAATAGTTCTATGGTAAAATGTTTATAAATGTAACTCTGAATCATGTTGCTGACGTAATCTTAAGACTTTTGGATACATTACACATAAAGTTGTTTTTATTCGTTTGATTTCAAATTTCATATAATTAAGAGATAATAGTTTAAAAGCTAATATATGGCTTACAATTATTTATATATATATATATATATATATATTATTTATAATACAATTCTTGAAAGATTTCCATATTTTTTAAATTTTGAAATCGAAAAAAAAATTATTTCAAGTCAAAAATATTCAATTTAGAAGATAAGCATATTCTTTATTTATATAATTTATTATATTCAAAATGTTTTTAATGTTTTTTTTCCTGAATAGATCAAAAGAATAGTAATATGCTTGAAATGACACTTAAAAAATTTTACAAGCATTTTTCTAAATAAATTTTGAGTCTTACGACTTTATTTAGCTTTTTCTCTAGTTTGATCAACTAATGAACTAATTAAGATATGATTGCATATGATTATTCTCACATAAAATTAATGAAAATATAATTGACATTAAGTTTAAATTAAAAACTTTAATTATTTTTTCGCAAAATGGGCAACTTCCTTCAATTGTCTGAAGGAAATAAATCCTTTTAACTTTTGATGAAGAACGAAATGTTTTCTTAGAACATTTTTCAAATATACTGAATTTTACATCTCATATAATTAAAAAAAACAATTTTATCTTACATTTCTCTCATTTATCCGATTTGAAAATTATATAAAAAAAAATGTGAGGAAATTATTCTGAGAAGATTAATGTTAGTTACGAATATATATTATATATTTTGTTCAATTTTTATGCTTCCACAATGTAAATGATGCAATCGCTTATGATAACGTTTACCAAAATGAATAAAACCTTTTTCGGAACTATTACTTAAAGTTACTTTAAATATGAACAATCTGGAAAAATCTTATGTGGATTTTTTTTTTTTTTTTGCTTTAATACCACTTCTTTAAGGCTTTCTTCACCAAGTGTACGAGAGCCTGAATTAAACGCGGAGCACATTTTCAGGCAGAAAAATGCCTCAATTGTCATGATAATTTGTAGCACTGTAACTCATAAATTAGTTTATATAATACAGCGCTTTTAGAATTTCTAAATATTCCATAAATAACCAATTTTTCATGTTAGCATCTAAAGGAATAGCTCATTTAGCATTAAAAAAGGGGAGAAAAATATTAAACACATTTTATAGAAGAAAAAAGTCTCATCTGGGTTAAAAATTAGTAGTATAATAAAAAAAAGTGATCCTTTATAGGATAGTGAAGCCCAGAATCTAACGTTTGAGTGCTTTTATAACTGGAAAAATATTCCGAATTCCGGTCCCATTCCTTAACATTAAACGAAGAAAACCTTAACTCTCTCTAATCGTAACCGATAGGAACAAAATTCCACACGTGACATTAGTTTAATAATCAATAATACACTAAATAGAAATCAGAAGCTTTGATGAAGCTGTATCCATCTCTTTGCCTCTGACAAATTCTTATAAAAGCGACATTTTTAGAGCACTCGAAAGTGGTTAGGGTCCATTTGTTATCTTCTAACATGGCTTCATATTTTCTCTTCTCAAAAAGTTCATCATCAATTTCCTCTGTAATCTTTGTTTACACAAATCTGATAAGAGAATTTCAGATGAATTTTCAGTTAAGTTCATTTTGTAATGTGTCCAAATTCTGTTTGACGGTATGTGAATTGAATTAATAAGGTACCAAAGCAACTCTTTACTTTATTTAAACATATAATGTCAACTGTTGCTCTAAATGTATAGTTTTATTAGATAAGAATTTTAATTAAAAAAATGTTTTTTTGGGGGTGATTTCTTTTTTATTGAAATTTTGATTGATTTTCTCTTATAAAATTGGTATTTTTTAATCAATGTTAGTTTTGCGTTTTGTCATATCAATTAGAACCTGTTGATAATAAAGGTAAATATTTTGATTTAATTTTATGACTTAATTTGAGTTATTTCAAAAAATAATTTATGTAGTATTACAAAGTAATAAAAAAATTATTATTTACTCTTCACAAAATAAAGTTAATTGTTTGATATTTAATCTCTTAATTGTTTTCAGATTGAACCTTGAAAAAATTAATAACGTATCAGTTTGATTGATCCGAATTCATATCGTTCTAAAAATGTATGAGCGCTATTAGAGATGACCTCGTAATTTTGAACTTATTTCGGATGTGATGGATAATCTAATTCAAACTACTAATTAAACATCCATTCACTTATTGCTCTGTGGGAAATTGAGATTGATTAATCTCTCTAATTGGTTTGATGTAGTTTGGCCAAAGGATGGACATTTAGTAATTGCAGATTCAAATGTCAATTTCATCGGAATCCATCTTAATGAATGTAGAAGATATTTCATTATAAATCAAAATAACTTTTAAAGTTATCACTTATCGATTTAGATTTTTTTCAATATTAATGTCTTACTACTGTTACATTAATGGGATATTAACGACAACTTTAGAATGATTTTTGAACGGTAAAAAAATTACCACACACATAAAATAATTTTTATGTAGCCAGTATTCTATCCGATTTGATTCCAACTTCTTTCTAAGAATAAAAAAATTATGCAATGAATTAATTAATTTCAGTATAGGTAAATATCATTCGATTTCCGATTTTTTTCTCCACACACACATCGACTTAACAAAAACTAAAAATAACGTTTTCCTCCTATTTTTCGAATAGAATTGAAGTATCGGATCCCGTTTTTCTTGGGATAAGAAGATCAGTCTCCATGCTGAAACTAGATTGTACCTGAGCTGCCACCACTTAAAGAAACGGGGCCAAATGAATAAATCAAAAGCGTTCGTGCTGAAGTAGCAGTTCTACATCCACTAACGCAAAAATAAATAAATAAATAAAAATATTCTGAGCTCAGTTTATTGCGAACGAAGTGATCTTGCTTATTATTTTGGCTACTAGAAGGAGATTGCTTCACTTCCGACATGGGGCGTGAAAGGATTGCCAATTTTTTTTAAAAAAATTATTCGATTATGTGGTGGAACTTTTTTTTTTTTTTTTGTCAAGCGCCCAATTTCTGAATTTCCGTTGCACTGATTTGATTTTCCTGTAAATTCCTTTCTTGGGTCTTGACTGGTCACGACAAAAAAGTTCAAACCACATTTTAAAATTTTACTAAAAATACGAGGGTTGGGGCATAAGTCATGGCAACTATTTTTTTTTCTTGTATGTATGTGAATGGATCACAAACGTATATGTGTCGTGTGGAAGTTCTGCAGGCATAGTGTGTATACAAAAGAACAGATGGCTCTGTGATAGCTGGTAATAGCGCAGCGAGGGCTGTGAAATCAGTCAGTTGGTGAGTGTCGTGTGATGGAAGCAACCCGTGTTGAGCAGCGTTCTTTCATCAAAATAGACGTTCTCCGAGAGAAAAATGCGATGGAATATCACAGTGAATTAGTGGAAACCCTTGGAAATAATGCCTTACCATGCCGTACAGTAGCACCTAGCACTGTGTTGTCATTTTTTGCACCGTGAAGACCATATTGCCCTACATACTACCGTAATAAATTAGTGTGTTACGATATTTCAGTGCTATTCCTTGTCCCCGCATGTAGTTAACACCTTGTCTTTTCATCAGTATATGTCACATTTTCCAACCGGACTGGTATCTTCAAGAAAAAAAACAGTTGCCATGACTTTTGCCTCACCCCTCGTACATGTAATATAAAGAAATCAAATTTGTGTGTGATGCTGTTACTTAAAAAAAATTCTTTCCTCTGAATTTATCGAAAACTCATGCTTGTGGACTATATCAGAACAGTGTTCAATTTCCGCTTAAATTCATTTTAGTCTCAAGAGGAGTGATGTTATTAACTAAGAAGCAACATGAGGCTATTGGCGACGAATCTCCTAATTTCCTAAGCGTTGAAGGTCACTAGTCTAAATTATATAATTGTTAAAACATTCAAAAAAGTTTCCTTTCTTAACTATTTTAACTTCGGAAAATATAGAGGGACATATTATGATGATATTATTGACTACATATGACTGTATGTATTAAAATATTTTGTAAAATTGTCAACACTATTCTTTTCTAGATGCTACATGTTAAAAACAATGTAAATCCGATGAATACCTTGTCTTTCGATAAACGTTAGATATTTTTTGTCTGATATGTAACATATAAAAGGTCAGTTGTCGGAGCGCTACTGTTTTAAAGCATCACTGAATTTCAACATCAGCCTAAATTCCGAGTCTTTGATTTCACACTTGGTATCATATTAGATTAATTAATTCTCTGGTAATATTTTTGTCCGCATTTTAATCACATTGGAGATGCGGAAAGCCCTATTAGCTAGGGTTATGGGTCAGTGGATAAATAAAATGAGGTAGAGTAATTGAAAAGGTAGCAAATTTCTTAGTGGAGATTTTGAATTAAACAGATCCGATCTTTGTGATGCTTTGTGGGGAATTCTCAGTCCGTCAGTTTTCAAGGGTAGCAAAAGGTGAGATCTCTACGCGTTCTTCATTTCAGACTACTCACTGACCTTTACCATTCAGGCTGTTCGTTACCTAATTGTAAAAAATGCATTTCAGGCTTGAAACCATTTTTCAGATATGTAAATAGTGTTTATATCGTATTCTGACTTTACATTTGTAAGCATATTAAACATTAAGCATATTTTATTTTTCGTCTCATTGCCTTTAGGATACATTTTCAACTTTGTACGATGTACTTGTTCAGCAACAATGTTTAGATACATCTTATTCAAACATCTCTACACAGTAGTGTAGCGTACACCCTCACATCGCACGGGGGAGGTAGGATTCTTGGGGGCCCAAAGCATGACTGACGCTATCCGGCTTGGAACCCCAAACCTGATTTTGCAGGGGGTGGGACCTATTATTCTCCGTTACGCCACTATCCCTACACATAAAATAAAGAACTGAAGCATACCAGGAAAACACATTCCCACGAACAGCACATTACTTCCACCAGCTTGAAGTGCAGAAGCAATACATTTGTTATATAGCAATACATACTGGTCCATGCTTTCGTCCTATATTCGGAAACCTCACAACTCGCCGGTCTGTTTTATGTAACTTCAAATGGGAGATTCATGTTATTACCACGTTACTTTTTCAAATTATACACCATCCAATCTTGTCTGAGAGAATGTGAGACGTTTCATTTTATTTTATGCAGACAGAAAGGTTGCTTACGCTGGCCTTCGGCATTCATAGTCCATACGATGGAAAGTCCGGAGAGCACTGCTATCAGAGATATTTTGAAATGTTCATTGATGGAGATCTGCGGTAATTTGCTGCACTGCGCCGATTTTGTTTTTCTTCACATTTCGGAAGATTCTCCGCTCCCCCGATCATTCATAACTCCAGGACGAACAGAATTCGACCTTTCAAGAACAGTTTTTCACACGGCATTTCAGTCCTTTCACTACATCTCCTCGTGAACATTATACAAATGCGATTGGGCTAATATTTACTCCAAGCATCAGAGATTCTACTATCATCCAAATATTAACGTCAAATGTTTGTTCTCCTTATATTTACAAGCACCTGTACTACTGTTTCAGGAACTTAGCTTTTTTTTTATAACTAGCGGCAACACTATAACGCAAGAGATTATTTGCATTAAATTCTTAGATGGACATGAGAAAGTTGACATTCAGTTTTGATGGTACAATTTAAAGTTATTTACCTTTTGTGTTTTTAGCACTTCTTCATCGTCGGATGGAACTTTTATACCGAATACTTTACAAGGTAAATAGGAATTGACCGCATGAAAATTATTAATTCGTTGAGCGAGTAAATATTTAATGTGAAAAACTGTTAAACCAAGTAATAAATTTTACTAAAAGCCGAGAAATACTAAAACTGCTCCTTAATCTCTTAGTTTTAACCTTCCTCCGGCTTATCTATCATTCAATGTGCGGCGGAAAATTTTAACTATGTTTGAATTCCTCATTATCTTACAAATACGCTCAAACAACTTGGTGAAGTTAATTTCTGGAATAGATTGAAGATAGTATTTCAATAACATGCTATATTTCGTTTCAATAAAGTGTAAAGCAGAAGTATAATTAAAAAATTATTTATTAGATGCACAGTTTTAACTTATAATGACTAATAACAGGTAAACTATTTCACATAGGTTATTAATGATTAGTAGAATATTAACTATATCTATTACAACACTCTCAGAAATATTCAGTCATCTGTGAATGAGTGTGAGGGATTGGCGCAAGAATCAATTGACTGCGCCCAACCATCAGTTATGAATTAAATTTATTAATTTCAGTGTTTAAATTGTGAATATTATTGAGTTCCATAAAAACTCATAAACAACTATCAGTTTTGTATTAACAAATACTGAACGAATCTCATAACAATAAACTTCGGATAAAATAAGTTGCGTGAATTGCATTATTTTTGTTATTGTTGTACAAAAATAGGTGGAGCGGGGATGTATATGTCTTGCAAGGAATTTTAAAGAAAAAAATCTTGTACATTCATGCGATTTTAGTTTTACAAGAACATAACATAAGATCTATCGCGTTAGAAATTTATTCTAAGAAATGCTGATATATTTGTAATATGATAAAAAAAAAAATTCCAGGGCAACCGATGTCAGTTTCTTTAAGTTGAATTAAAATTTGGGGGAGCACGTGTTTTACGACTAGAGCTTCTCTGACTAAATACTCAGAATCCTGATAGAATTCTAGTTAATTTAAAATTCTCGGAAAATCACAGAATATATTTTTTTCAAAAACTTAATTTTGGTCGATTTATGAAGAAAAGTGTTTTCCACATACAGAGAAACAACATTTTAACAGTAATAATACACAATAACACTATATGTTTTTAGATAAAATGCATTGAGTTTTTATAATATTAATTCTGAAATAGCATTCTGGGCTAGAGTATTAAGTTAATGGTTAGAGTATAAGAATACATAACTATATTTTTGAAAAAATCTTACTGTAAAATTTCATAGTAATTGTTTTCGGGTTAAATTTTGACATTTCAACATAGTAATATAAGCAAACAAAAGAGATGGCTGACACCATGAAACCGTGTTTAGCCCTGCAATCTTAGTCCTAAGCCTAAGAGAGTTCGTTATTGCATAACTGTGGTTGGCTATTCTACTTTCACCTGTACTGTCTCGTTATATTCCTATATATTGTTCAGCATTAAGTTGGAATTATATTTCCATGTATTATTAAGATTTTTATACATATATATATATATATATATATATATATATATATATATATATATACATATTTAGAGAGAAATAGGCAGATGCAGAAATTTTCTTTGCCTGGGTTCAAATTTTTCGAGCTCCTATTTACGTTTTAAACAACTCTTTTAAGAAACAATTTACGAATCGTTGGAATCCTTCTTGAGTATATCATTGAAAACCTAGTTAGTTCGGAACCCCTTCAGCGTATTATTGGAAAGCAAGGGTTCCCAAACTTTTTTGTTTCATAGACCCCTTGTCATGTTTTTCGGTTTGGAGACCCCTGCTGACCTAATATTGAATTTTTGCAGATTTACCAATTTAAATGACTTTTTGACTGCTGGTATATAGATCTAATTACTTTAAACTATTTAAATTTCTAACTGAAGTGAAGCATGATGTTTAAAACTTAAGAAAAAACACGCTAATTAAATTAAAATTTAATTAATACATATAATGAATGAGCAACAAGCAAATACTTTTAAAGAGAGGAATAAATCTGGTGCTTCTATAACAATTTTTCAACATTTTGAATAAATTGTGTCAGGTTTAACCCTAAATCTCCTTGGTTAGTAATGTTCAGAACTTATTTCCCCTCTTTTTTTTTTGTTATGGAGATTGGCAACCATGCTGAAAAAGTAATTAAAAATTTGCTTACGATATTCCATAATTGGTAGTAAATGACAGGTATGTCTTTTTAAAGCCAAAATTGTAGACATGGTCTTTGTTTTTAATAATATTTATGCTGTAACCTTGTAACTACAAATTAACCTTATTAAAATTAGTAAATCTATTAAATAGATAAAATCTGTTTTCCACGCGACTAAATTTTCTTTTAAAAATAAAATCTTGATTTGGTTTAATGACGGCCCTTATCATAGATCCCCATTTGCACCTCATGGACCCCTAAATTATTTTTTCGCTTATGTGGATCCCTTGCAGTTCATCATAGACCCCTGCGGGTCTACATAGACCACTTTGGGAATCACTGAGTTACAGCATCATAAGTCTAAACTTAATATTGCATCCTTCATTGATGGTTAAGGATCAACCTCCTTCGATAGGTGTGTGTCCCTTTGTGAAGTACAGGACCTTTGTAGATCGTTGCTTCTGTACTCGCTTCAAACAATGCAATGAGAAAGAATGCGAAGGTAAAAGTATAGAATCGTACTTCGCGATTGCTTCACTAAGTTCAAGAGCCGTTTAGATCGTCTCTGACGTCACCTTTCTTTTGTTTCCCTTTTTTCCCCTGTCACTTATTAAAGTGCTATGTGTGTGTCCTTCAAAAGAGCGTAACATTGCTGTTCACGGCGCGATCTGTTGTGACACTGTAGCGTCACGGGACCTTGGAGATGTTTTTCGGTGGTGGTTTCATGGAAGAATCACTTTCCCCAAGAGTGCTAAAAAACGTGCAATCACAAAAACATGTGATTGTTTATATCTCTTCTCTTTTAATACGGGTTATTAACTACGAGGAAATTTTTGCCATACCTTATTTAATTGAAACAATCAGCTTGCTAAAAAATAGAAAAAAAAGTGATCGAGAGAGAATATCTAATACGCATGCAATTTCGCGGTCTTTGTCCTTTTACAGGATAAGTTGTTGTTTTTAAAGTAATCAGGGTTCTGAAAGATAGGAAAGATTGAAATGTCTCGTTGAATGTTTCAAAACAGGTTTGGTGGACCTAAAAAGCACAACAGGAAAGGGGGTTTTAGAACTTTTATTTAAACAATTGTCTGATACAAATTTACCCCATTTCATTCAATTAGTAATCTATCAATTAGTAGGAAAGAAATGCTGCAGAAACCACCTCGATGTGTGATTATTTTTATCATCAACAACCATTGGAACATACAATATTTAGTCAATTTAGTCATTTTATTTCCCTTATTTCCACTATTAATTTTTCCTAAATGATTTCCTCAAACTATCAAACGTGGGAAAGAATTATTGGTTTTCGAGATACTAAGCAGCTTTGATAATTGACTCAGGTTTTTAAAATTTTAAATTGGTGGCCCCAAAAATTGTTTTAGTAATTAAATGTAATACTGAGGGGAGATGTACGCATATATATATCTGGAATCTCTTTATAAAACTTATATTTACAAATTGAAATCCTATAATACTGTCTTTCAGGCGGAGGTATCCGCAGACGAATTCTCCGTCCTATGAGCTGTTGCCACATCATTAAAATTAATATTTACTCTAATATTTTGTCATTTTTTTTTTGCCTCAAAAAATTTTAACAGTAAATCACAACGTATCTTAATTTAATAAAGAATAAACTTTGTATTTATTGTAAATTTTGTAGTACTTTGTGGGTTAAGAATCAAAATAAGCCTTTGACCTTTGCAATATTTTGCTAAGGTCGCTACTATTAATAGTATAGGGTTGGGTATTTCCACTTCTAACATCTGTGTCATTAAAATCCTAAAAAATAAATTAATTGATGACTGGGAGAGCTGATGATCAAACTTTAATGCTGGCTTAGTTACGTTACACAATCCCTTACTAACTATGGTCCGTTTATTTCTTATTTACATAGTTTCAAATTACAAACTACGCCGACCCCCCCCCCCACTCTGTTGGAGACGTTGACCACTACATGTTCTTATGTCCACTAATTAAAGAATTTCATTTAGTTTCCCCATTTGAAAACGTTAAAGAAATTTGTTTCTCTTTGTCATTGAAACATTTTCTGTTCATTCTAAATTAAAATTGTGTAATAGGATTGATTCTGCAAATCATTTAATAAGTTGGGTTCCGTAATCCTTGTCTAAATCCCTTAGATTAGATTGAATCGCCTTTGCTCTCGCACGTAGAGTTATCGAACCCCGTTTAGTTCGAATTACCGAGATTACCGAACAAGGTGTTCATGATTTAATCTCCGATAAAGTTATGTTTTAAGTATAACAGAGTAAAAGATAGGGAAAAGACTTAATACATTTCATTTAATACTTCAAAGAACTTTATACTAATCCACTTCAATGCGGACATCATAAATTTTTCAGAGAATATCTAGTCTTTTCTCGATTTTCCTCAGACATTAGTAAAAACTTCAGGAGTCCCATTAGTTGTTTCTGTGGTGATTTGATTAACTCTTTGATACTGCGAATCTCTGCAGCATAAACTTGGCTCTTTATGTATCTCCAGAATAAAAAGTCAAGTGATGTTACGTCAGGAGAACGGGGTGACCATGAAACTTCTTCTTTACCAATGTATCATCAAGAAAATCACGGCACGTGAGTAGCCCAATGGCAGGGGACCATATCCTATAAGGAATAAGTTTTTGGAAACATTTCTTCTAATTGCGGGACAGCAAACAATCTCGGCATATCGAAATAAACTTGGGAATGAATCCACTGGTGGGGGTTTATTCAATTTATATCGGAATCGGTGCTAAACTGTTTTCGAATATTTCGTTTCCTATAACCTAAATATGTACATTGCGTTTACACTGGATTCCGCCGTTTTGTCTGCATACAAACAATTTCCCTGCTGCCATTCGCAAAAATAAGAAAAAATAAAATTCCTTGAACTAAGGATTATACCGATATAAATTATTTCCTCTTCGTAAAGCTACATTTCAATTTAATTTTGTTATCCGGTGAATAAGTCATGAGCACCTTGTATTTTTCGTTAATTTCAGTATTTTGTTTTAAAACTTACTATGCCATAAAGTAGTCTTCTCTTAATGTTAACGAAGATACCTGGAACAAACTCGGCGCACTTTTCCAAGCTGGAAGGTGGGGAATGCTCTAACATTAAAAATAACATTCTGATTTCACTATCCTATAGAAGAGGTGTATATTTTTTATGCTATTGAATTCAATTTCAATCAGTAGCGCACACAGGAATTTTTCAAGAGGGGGGGACGAAAGTTCACCATGCTTGTATCGTACTCCTTTTGATTTTGTCGATTTTCGGGAACAAAACACAGTAAAAAACTAATTTTTGAATAAATAATTAGCATTAATTAATAAAATTAATCATTAATAACAAGTAATTAATTAAATTTTACGTACTATATACTTAGAATTATAATAAATCGGAAAAAAATCAAGTGCTTTGGGGGGTCCGAACCCCAGGAACCCCCCGTGTGTGTGCGCCACTGATTTCAATCAATATATTTTTTTCTTATATAAAATGTGTTTCATATTTCGTCTACAGGTCTTTTAAATCGATATTTAGCTTTTACCTGTTTAAAGTGAAAAATGACATATTTATTGAATATTCCGAAAATATATGGATGCAGAATGATAAATGTATATACATATGTTATTACATTACGAATTTATTTTATTATTTTGATACTTTTTTTGTATTTGAAAATGTGTTCTGAGTTTGGATTCTGCTATCTGATTTCAGGCAAAAAAAGAGCTCTTAACGATTAAATGAGAAAAAATATCAGTTTCTTGTTAAGATTTGAGCAGAGAGTGAATTTTTATTTAACATTAAAATGTTCTGGAAGCTGTAAAATTGCAAAATAATAATTTATGTGTTTCAAATCCAGGAATAGAAAAAATAATGCAGCATACATCTAAATATATTTCGCTTAAAAATAATTTCTTAAAAAGTAGAGTGAATATCGGAAATATTTTTATCCATAAAGCTGTGGAATATTAAAAATATCTGCAATCTAAATGCCGATTATATTGATATTTGTGAATATGAACCACGTACTTTTAAGTCTTTTTTACACTCTCTCTCTCTGTTCATAAGTTCTATTCGATTTTTTTTTTTTTTTTGATAAACTCGCACTTTGAAGCTGCGTGACGGAGAAATATCCCAAAAGTTAGAAACCTCAATCATATAACGAGAACGACATCTGAACTGATGCCTTACTCTCCAACATTTTACAATTCCTAAATACCAGGATTTTGAACTTTGAGAGATTTTACGTGCTCCTCTTCACGGCGAGTCTTCAGCAGTGGCGTACACAGAGTACTTTCTGGGAAAGGGTTTTATTCTTTTAAAAAAATGCAGACGTAATCTTTATGCTAAAAATTAAAAAAACTGTTCATGTATGGGGGGTTTCGATACTAAATCTTGTATCGTGTTATTCCAAAACCATGTAAAAAAGAATTAGATGTATATATATATATATATATATATATATATATATATATACAATTATTTTTTAGAAAATTCTACAAAAACTGCAATGTTTAAATGAAATTTATCTATAATCTCTCTCTCTAATTTCACAAATGTATATTTCCGAATATCTGTAATTTATTTAAGTTACGGATAACTTATACTTGAAGATTATCCCTGATAGAGAGCTTCCCTGCACAGTCGATATCCTCAGTAGCTGTTTCTTTGTTGTTAGATTGGCCGTGTGGGAATCTTCTTGGTTTTCTCCATATATTAAACAACCACGATGTTCCCCATGGGAAATATTTCTGGAAGGCATCTTTCTCTTTGTCTCGAGGACTTTGCTTCAGGACTTGATAAAAGATTTACTACTCTACAACATAAAAAGCGGCGCACCAAGGACAATCCAAATGGGACAAAAATTGATAGATGTGATGCACATGTGCCGAAAGGTAAACACTGGCAATATCATAGGAATTGAATGTTTTATTCAGGAATTACAGTTTCAGAAACAGTAAATAATAATAATAAGTCAATAATATGTTGGCCCATCTCTGGCCCTGTTATCCAGTGGAGCTTTGGCTTGTGGAGTTGACGGATATCTTCCCGCTAGACGCTTTGCACACGTGTTCCAATTGGCGATTTAGATCAGCGCAATCCAGCAACGGTCGTAGACACCTGCTCATATGTGCTCTATTGGGGAAAGATCTAATGATCGTTCAGACCAGTGAAGTGTTGAAGGGACACGAAGATAAGCAGTAAAAAAGAATGTCATAGTGGTAGGGCATTATCCTGGAGAAATGTAATCCCAGTGGTCTATTAAAAGAAGGGCAACGTTACAGGGCTAGGATTTCGTTGGCGTACCGCCATGTTGTAAGAGTTTTATGGATGACAACCAAAAGGTTGAGACTATGAAATGAAATGGTACCTCATGCCATAACTTCTGGTTGTTGGGCTGTGTGAATTGGGATTTATCGTTAAAAAAAATTCTACTGCAGTTCATGAAATTCCTTGGCATATACCCCCCGGCTCCACTGCAAATGCGCCTGACAGTGTGCAATGTGAAGAGCAATCCGCGCAATGGTCTCCGTCACCTTAGCACCCATTAGCTGAGACGCATACGGATAATCATTGTAGTGCCTAATTTCCCGGTTACTCGTCTAATCGTTGATAACGAAACATCAGGGGCTGTGAACCCCGATCAGTGATCACTCTGACTTTGTTATCCGTTGCCTCTCTTGATTGACCTCTACCAATTTGACGCTCTGTAAAACCAGACGCTGAGTTACCAAAAATGATGCCAACGTGGCTGAATTTATAATTCTTTGAATAATTAGTTTTAATCAATTAATTTCTATTAATTATGATTAAATTACTGTATTATCATCAAAAATAATCATGTATATAAAATTTCTGCTCAATGGAGTGCTTTAAAATGTATTTTACTAACGATTGAAAATTCCACCAAGATAAATAAATAAATAAATATAGAGAGAGTGTGAGTTAATAGTAGGAATTGAAAAAAAGGCTAGAAATTTATATTTAATTCCTTAGTTTAGTGCTCCTCAAACTTTCAATATTTGCGACCCAATATTCAATCATAATTTTCATCGTGCCCCTCCTTCTATACAATAACAATGTTTTGAGTTCAATAATACCATACTTTGACGCTAAAGCTACAGTATGACTTTAACCTCTTAAGTGCCACGGTGTATATAAACGTCTCGCTCAAACAAAACATTAGATTCCATGGACAATATATATACGTCTTTCCGAAGTATGATCTTTTCTGGGCAATGTTATCCAGAAAATTACTCCAAAGGTTTTGGAATGCAATAAAAGGACTTTGACAGTGTTTGCGAAGGATTTGCTTTATTTCAGGGAATTTGCTTTTATTTATTCCATTTCTTCCCCCCCCAATACACCACATACGCATGCCCATGTGAATAAAGGTGGCATTGAGGAGCGAGTCACGAAGCTTTTAATCGACAGTTAAGGGATTAATTATAAACCGTACAAATTATTAAGATAAGAGCTAATTTTTGTATGTAATTTTATATGTGACATATCCATCGGGTCATTTGTAATTATTAAACTTGTTCTTAACTCTGTATTGTTAAATTAATTATAAAATACATATATGCAGTCTCGATACATTTACAAGTGTATTATATCAGTGTAAATGTGTATTTTATTTATTATTTCAAAATGTATTTGGTTTGTTTACTTTCAGTGAATTTAATTTTTTTAAAAATAATCTTTTGTTTTTGAATATTCAATCTTACGCCCCCCCTAGGTGGCACACCTCACAGTTTGAGAAACGCTAACTTAGCCCCTTACCGTGTCACCGTGTTTACTATTTTCTTTATATTAGCAGAAGTTATCTATCTATCCAATGGTTCTTCGTAACATCTCCTGTATTCATCACGTTTAAGACTAAATTTATGAAGCTGTGTTGAATTGTTTCCAAATGTTTAGCCTGATACACTCATTTATAAATTAAGGGGACTTGGTACCCTTTGAACAAACTTCTTTATTTACGTATTTAAAAATTATATTTTAGCATTTTACACAATGTTTCTATTCAAGAAAATGTTACCAGATGAAAATTTTCATATATTATTCACACAATTTTAAAAATTTAAATTTTTTGAAGAAAATTGGGAAAATTTTAAAATCCTACTCCTTTTGTAAAAATTAATTTTTGACCTGAAATTTTTTTATAATACTCTTATGGATGTTCTAAACAACTTTAGGGATCGATTTTAGAATAACTTCATTCGTTTTCGAGAAAAAAAATAAAATGTTTATATACAGGCTAAAAATCAACGAAAAAGCCAACATGTCTTACATTTTATTTTTTTTTTAAAAAGTATTCAATTTATAGCAAAACGAATCCCTAATTCTATTACATGCTTTATTTTTAACACGCAGGAAAAAAATGGAAGTGATGGGTAAATAATTGTCGAAGGAGTAGCATTTTGAATGCACTAAGGTTTCGAAAAACACAAACTGAGAAAAACCACTTTAAAGTATATAATTCTGAAAAAATAATTAATATAATCTTAATTAAACTTAAAATACCACTTTAAGATATTAATTATACATTTTTCTTTAAAATAATTGCATTTTCATATTTTTTCAACCCACACATTTTTATAAATGATCAACTTTTAGAGAGTACCAATTGCACAAGAAAATTCAAGAAAAATGTTAAAAAAAAATTTTTTCTGTCACGACAGAAATTTTAGCTGTTTTTCTTCTTATAATATTAAAGTATTACATTTGTATGAAAAATATATCAGGAATAAGAACTGAAATTATAAAATTAATAATATAAAATGCCTTAATTTAAAAATTTTACATGCACACATTTCACAAGGAAGAAAAATTACATTATTGTATTGCCTCGGAAATATTCTGCTTTTAATACTACACATCCTTTTTTATAGTTATTATTTCTATTTATAAAATAGATTTTTTTTTATCATAACGCATTTTTTAGCTTTTTTTTCTAAAAAGGGGATGTGGCTGAATTGCCTAATTTGTTTTCAAATGAAGTTTTATTCAACTTCTAACTTTCCGACATGCACAAGTGATATATCAATCGAAAGATAATAATGCAAAGAATAAGATTAAATGAAAATAAAAAAAAACGATAGGCTTGAGATTTTGGGGGTACCAGGTCCCCTTAAGTATCAAAATTGTCTAATGCTGTCGGTTTTGGTATACGGCCAGATCATTCCTTTATTTTAATCATAGCTCTAAGAGTTTCAGATATATTTATTCGTACAACAGGTTTAAATACTTTTAAAAAAATAATTTTAAATTTTTTTTCCGCATTTAGAAATTGGCTATAAATATGTAAGAAACACAATTAATTTGTTTATACAGTCAACTTTTTTTAAAAAAAAATCAATGCAACATATTTCAGATATACTATTTGGTGTTTAGGTTTAAAAATCTGCTTTTCAGATTTAACGGTAATTTACAACAAAAATAAATTTCTAATGAAAAATTATTTAAAATTATTTTCTTGATTTTATTATTTTTACCTTTACTTGTATATTAAAAATAAAGTGACGTTTATCAAACTATGAAAAATCACTTTAAATTAACTTTGATGAGAAAAGAAAAAAAACAAATTTTTTTTTGTGAATTTCAAACGGATTTTTTTATTATATAAGAATTTTTAATCCAAATATCGCACAAACACATTCTTAATATTACGAGCTATAATCCATTTCAGTATTTGCCAGCAAATATAAAATCATTAACACGAGATGAATTTTTTACTTTGTATACATTACGGCTCATACATTGAATCTAATCGTTAATGACGTTGCCAGCTCCATTGGTGAAATTTCTGGGTTTTTTTATATGGTACAAAACGTATGTAATTACTTTTCTGCGCCCCCATATCGGTGGTATTTACCAAAAGAAAACACGTGAAATGTCTAACTCTAAAACCGTTAAGGGAAACAAGGAAGGAAGGTTGTATCAATGCTTTAGACCTCTTATACAAGACCTAAAAATATTATTAGCGCTTTAAATGCCTTAATTGAAGAAACCATCACATACAGGAAAAAAATAATTCAAACATTTAAATTTTTGTATTAAATTTTCATTTGGCATGATTTATCATCATGAATTGATGTATTGAGTAAAATGATTCAAATCTCCCTAGATTAAATATCGTGGAATGCATTGAAGGCTTAGATAATCTTTAACAATATTTAGTTTCCCAAAGATCTGATGATAACTAACTAGATATATGTCGATTCAGTAACAACACTTACTAGAGATTTAGGTATTGATCCCGAATAACCCATCTCAAAGCTCTGGAGAAAGGTCTATTTATTTGTTTATGAGGGAGTGATGAACCAACTTCAAATTCCTTCTCGCAATTCGCGATCTCTTCAGCAAATGGACGATTTACCTTATTATCTGCGTGCTATTCGATATTCTGCTTTCTGTATGTTTCACAACATTTCTGATGATGATCTCATGAAAGCCTGAGATGGATTTAAATATTAAGTTACAGTACAGTAGGAAGGAAATATTATGAAAGATATAGATGGTATACAACCCTTTAATGAAATGATTTCATTCAAAGATATTTATCCTGGTAAAAACAGCTAATTGAGGTATTGGAAATTATAGTCAAGAAAGATCTCCAAATTTTGCTCAAGCAATGAAATTTTTTTTAACCTTTTCTGTTTCTCTAGCTTCAGGGGAAAGAAATTTTAGAAAATGAAAAATTATTAAAATTTCTCGAGAAAAATAATATGACACAAGAAAGGTTTTCTGATTTAGCGATCTCCTCTATTGAATCCGACATCTCAGAAAAAATGGATTTCACCGAAACTATTGACAAATTTGCTTCTCAGAAAGCCAGAAAAGTTATTTTATAATTAATTATTAGGCAGTGTCTTTTTTTTTTGTAGAAGGACTGATTTATATACTTTTCATTTATGTGCTTTAGTACTTTTTTTTATTGGATTATATTTTCTGAGTAAATACAGGTGTTTTGTATTTCTAATTATAAAATCTATTTTTATTTTAAAGGAAGTATTTTTGTTTGTTTATTGTGTAATTAAAATATTTTGTCGTTATATTATGACATATTAGCTGATAAAAAAGAAGGGGGGTCTGCACTTATAGAATTGTATTTACATTTATTAATTTTTTACTTTTTACTTTAATACAGGTAGATGAGTTTAAAACCTCCAACGTTAAGTATTAGTCAAAATATGAAAAATTCTCTAGAGGGGCGGCACATTAGGTCTTTGCACGCGGGTGGCCGACACCCTAGGATCGGCCCTGAGAACGAATACAATTTTGGAATTTTGAACAATTGAAAAAAAAAACATTTTTTTTTCTTTGTTTATCATTTTTATAAGCTGAAATTTTACAATTTCTTCTCTGTCTCTTTCTTTTTCTTTTTTTGCCTTTTTTTGAAAATGACTCATTAAAAATGAAAAAAAGATAAAGTACAATGCACTTTTTAAAGTATGACTGAGGAAACAATATTACAAATTTTTTTAAGTGTAGCTTCCAATATCATGTTATAGAAATCGTTTGTAATACTCATTTTTTTTTTTTTTGTAATTTCTCACCTTTTCACAGCATTGGTGATGATCCGCTTGTACTAACGTTTCTGGAAATAACAATTAGTTCCTATCAGTCTTTATTTTGTCGCATATCGTTTTGGGACAATTTTAAAAAATTTAAAACTTTTTTAAAATTTTAAAACTTTTATTCAAAAAATTCCTTGTGTAAGATGGATGAAGTCTAAACGAGCTTTAGATACAACTCCAAACACCACAAAAAAGAGCATTATCAAAAAAGAAAAGAAAGAAAACAAATTTTCAATTAAAACTTTTATTCAAAAGATACCTTATGTAAGATGGATGAAGTCTAAAAGAGCTTTAGATACAACTCCAAACACCACAAAAAAAAAAACATTATCAGAAAAAAACAAACGGTTTGGCTCGGTCGGTACAGTTTTTTTGTATTCAACAGGAGAATAATAGAAAATATCTAGATGCATGCAGAGAAATACCGAACATACTTTAAAAACCACATCTTTGATAATCAAAAGTGTACACCGGGATTAAAATGACCCCTCACATGAAACAAATGAAAAAAAAAGGTGTATTGTTAGCTATGAATACAGAGAAGAACCTCATATATGTGTGTGTGTGCCATTCAAAAAATAAAGATATCTGCTAGAGTTGAAATGACCCTTCAGTCAAGACAAGAAGACGTAGACATACTGTGAGTCATGAAAGGTATAAGAATTCAAAAAATACATCCAAATATTCCTCCAAAACCTCAATGACTTCATTAAAAATAAAAATAGCTATTGGGGGTCAAAATGACCCCTTCTATGAAATGATGAGTTATGAAATGCATAAAAATAAGAAAATCCCTTCTAGCAACCACATTAGCCACATAAAAACCAAAAATAACTTCTAGGTTCAAAAGGATTTCTCGTAGGGGATGATTCAATGGAAGATTAATAGCAAATCATGAAATATATAGGTTTTCTTTATTTTACTAAATACCCTTTCCTACAAAGCCCGATAAGAGTGTGGGGAATCAAAATAACCACTGAGGTATATTGAAAGGGTGTAAAGTATATTGTGAGAATCATCATACATAAAAAAAATAAATAAGGAGAAAAATTGACTTTGAAATCACAACAGCTATATAAAAGCAAAAATAGCCCCAGGCCAAAATTATTCCTTTCTCGAATCAAGAGTGCGAAAGTTTTATCTCGTATCATGAAATACGAAAACACGAGTTGTGCAAATAATATTTTTTTTTGTTTTTGTCTTTTTCAAAACCATATTAGCCTCATGAATAATAAAACTAGCCACTAGGGTCAAATTGACCACTAACACAAGAGGCGGGAGGAAAAGATTTATTGAGCGTTAAAAAAACTGAGCCAACACGTGAAAAAACAATATAATCTATCTCTCCTTAGCGAAGTTTTCCCGCTGACCGCTAAGTTTGGATATGTGAAGTTCCTCATTCTACTCCTAACAAGATGAGGAAGGAACTAGATAGTCTTCCCCATCTCTCCTAGATGGCGCTAGTCTAGCCTCCCATTGTTAGTGAGTCGGTTCTCCTTGGCAACCAATGCCAAAGCAGGGAAACGTAGGAAAAAATCGCGTTTCATTCAGCAAGCTGCAACAGAATCACGATCATCTTTGGGAGACCCGTCAGTGTGTGCTCACATTCTGCAACTGTATCTAATGTGACAACTTCTCTTGAGTATTCACTCCTTAGAGAAACGATTAAGGTAGATTGGGGAAAATATACGGCAAGAGAGGTGTATGTGACATCTCATTAATTATTTTTATTTTAATTAATTTTTAAATGTGATGAGTTTTATTTTTTTTTAAATATGAATGTTTAATAATCGAAAACTTCAGTTTGTTATTTAGGAGATCAAAATAATTTTATCCCGGAGAAGCGTGATTTTTGTGGTGTTTTACGCGTGGAAATAAAATTAATAACCCACGTTATATAGTACTTTTTTTCAAGTGACAATGTGTATATTGAACTTAAACAAAAATTCGTGTCTACGGACTGGTGTAGAACGGACCTAAGATCTTTTTGTTGTGTTGTGAGTGGGTTTCTGCAGTCTAACCCGCGAACTTCTCACGAACTTTTCAAACTTTTTGTGCTTGTTTATTGGGATTTTTTAAATTAAATCTGTCGAAGATGCCTGAAGACGTCGACATGGATGATCCTGACAGGCAGAAAAATACCACTTTCAAAAAGGCTCTGATGAAAAGATATTGTAAGTACAGTTTGTTTATATTTTTGTTTATCTGGACTATTTAAGAAAAATGTGTTGTTTCGTATTTTTCCTCCTTCTAACATTGGTTTGAGCATTTTCACTCTGAGTTTCAATTGTTTTGAAAGAAATTAAACAATATTAAGTGTTAGAATCGAATATTGTTTGGGGGGGTAAACTACGTTTGGCTGTTACACGAGCATCGAAAGTTTCTATATTGATTATTAGATCTTTTTATTTATACAGTAAATTATATGTAGATTTAATTTTTAAATTTTATTTTATTTAGTGTTTTTAAAGTCCCAACACGATTTTTGTATAATAATTTTACACAAATTTAAAGTTTTGATTGGAAAGAAAAAAAATGACTAGTTTTAGAAATTTATTATTTTAAATGTATATATTTTTTAATTTTTAACAAATTTTATGTATTGAAATAGTTTGAAAAAAAAAAGATTCAAATGTCATGATTATTTTCATACGTTAGTCAAGAATATAGATGCAAAATTTTCTTTTAAACGAACATTTTGTTATGTTTTCGTTTTATAATCGAACATTTTGTTATGTTTGTTTTATAATCGAACATTTTGTTATGTTCGTTTTACTATCGAAAATTATGTTATGTCGCTTTAAACGAACATTTTGTACTTTATAACTATGTGATTAATTTTTCTATTAAAGTTCGTTTAACTTTTATATGTGGTTGATGTCCGAAGAGTTCGTTTTAATGGTTTTTAAAAAGGCAATTGCTGAATGAATTGGTGTAAAAAAACTTGTGTTGTGTGAAAACTAGTCATAAGTATGTGACACACACAATCGAATGATGTTATATGGATTAGCGGTGCATAATGCCAACATCTGACATCGGTTTGCTTTTTTGATAAAATACGTAAAAATTGATACACATTTTTTAATCTTTTTAATTGTTTGTTTATCTTTGATTTGTTACAAACAATCTCCTCAAAAAAGTTATTCAATTGGACCCTTTCCTCGTCAGTATTGATCTTGATGCTTCATACCAGTTCTCTTACATGTGGTTTTTAAAGAGTGAATTATTACATTAAGGTTTTTATTTAAAATTATTGTGTTTAGATGTGTTGGAGTCTTTTTTTTTAACTTTGTGTGTTTTGACTATGTATTGTAATCTTCTCCCCCACACATTGTTACCGTTCCCCCCTTTCGCGTGTTATTGAAAGCAGGAAGGCATTGTGCCGGCCAAAACAGGATGAGGATTCGTGTCCACGTGTTTGTTGTGGAATCATTCGGTAACCTAATTTTTTGGGTTACTAAGAGAGATCTAGGTCAGGAAGTTGCTCGAAATATAGGTTAGGCGGCGGCGCTCGTTGCTGCTGTGTGTGTAGGTTATTGTGGTGTTTTTCTTCTTTGGATTAGATTTTCAACCTCCCCCGCACACCCTTTTATCGTTTGCAGATTTTCCAAAGGGCCGCCGTTTTCCACCGCGCAGCCTCAGCGCGTCGAAGCGGGTTGCAACCTTCTGTGTGAGGGTCTTCTTTTTTTAACTCCTGAAAACGATCGAGCAGGTTCACGGCGTGGAAAGTTATTTATTTTTACGCCGTCGCCTCTGGGATACGTTTGAAATACCGAAACTTGAGAAAAAATGTGAAACTCTCCAATGGTTTCGGGAAAACGATGAGGCTCCTTTAACATCACGCGGAAAGTGTTTATTTTTACCCTGTCGCCTCTCAGATAACTTCAAGTAACAAAATCTTGGGAAAACGCGGGGCTCTTCAGTGACTTATGAAAATAATGAGGCTGCAGTCAGGTGGAAAAAAATTTTTTGATCGGAGAGCATCACAAATTTTACGTTGGGCTTAGAATAATGGCAGTGCTTCGTAATAATATGAAGAAAGGGGAAAAAAACGTGCTTTTTGTCCCGTTGCGTATGGGGAATAGTTTTAAATCACTCAGCCTGTAGAAAAAACGTGCAGATCCGAAATAATTTAAAAATTACCTCGTGGAAGCGCGTTTATTTGTTATCCCTTCATTTCAATGGTAATTGAAATTTTATTGAAACTAGAAAAAAGGTTATTTCAGGTGGTTTCGGGAATCGATGAACCACGTTTAACTAAACATGGAAAGATAATTAATTTTATCGAGCCGTCTTTCAGCTAATTTTAATCAGGAGTCACAGGCAACCGATATATGTACGCATGTTGAACTATTACATTAATTTAAATACAATCCAGGCGCATGCTCTCCAGAGTGTTATCTTTAAATCTGTTATCATTAAAATACTCTTAAATATAACTATTTAAAACAGTTAATGACAATCTGTATGTTATTAAATATTTGGCCCTTTATTTCATAATTATAGAGTGTTTTAACAATTGCATAATTGTTCTTCACTATGACGAAATACAATTTATCTCAAGGCTTATGAAAGTGTAAAAAATTGAAATGTAGACTGTATTCACATTTAAAAAGGAACGTTTCCATTGAGTGAAAATCTGTCCCGCACCCTGTCTCTTTTCAAGTAATTTAAGGGGGATGCTGAAATTCTCCCCTTGCTTTAAGGAGCGATGAAACTCCTTAACATCATCTAATCATATTTATTTACGCTATTGCCTGTTTATTAAGTTCTGGTTTCATTTTCTTATTTTTGTATGTTTCTAAACTACTAATATTAAAAACAGTTAGCTAATATTATCCATAACTAATGCCTTTTCTGTCCTTTGACTAGGAACAAGAATGATGATCTGTTATGTTTAATTTTATTTCTTTTCGTGTCTGACAAATGTCTTAGAATCCCTTCGAAAACTATCAGAAAGCATTTCTCCCATTTACCAGACAGATTTCGTATCATTTCTTTAAGACCGACATCGAATCAGTGTAGCCCGACTGTCTAATGACTATCTCTGGATATGACGTATCTCAAATTAATCCTACATCTTTGCTCAGTTATCCTTGATGCATCCTTTGGGATTAATCCTTGTTTGTCCCGATCTCCATCAAGCTGTTGACGACGTCTGGCATTAATCTTCGAGAGCAAAAACCTTTAAGCCAATATTTTTATTAGATGGGACGACTACACAGGGTGAATATTTCATAACGATTTCAAATGTATGTGACAGTTTTCCTTGTCAAAATACAGTTGAGACTGACAACTAATCACGAATCACTGCAAGTAAAATTTTTATAAGGCGCGTGATTCTGATTTAAAAGCTTGACCGAACAGAACGTGGAATTAGATAATTGTAAAATAAATAATCAAAAAATCTTTTAACTTTTCAAATGCAGTGAATTTGATCATTAAGAACGATAAGATGAATTATAATCATTGTATTTTTTTTCTTCCCCTAACTATCTTTTTTCTTCATGGTTTCGTATCGAAGTAAAGCACAGTTTTTATTCTTTTATATTCTCAAGCTTTGGAATATTGATTTTCTATTTAGTAGCTCAAGTACGTTTTACTACTCAGTTCACCACATTTTTGATGCGCCACCTGGTGTTAAGTTAAAATCTAATTTGCAGCAATTATTGATCAAAATTAATTCAGCTATAAATATAATTCTTCAAATTAATCAATGTGTGTTAATGAATATTATGCAGTAAACTGTTAAATATGTAAGAGAAATGTTCGTTTTCTTTTTGTTTTTGATGGAAATTTTAGCATTAATTAATATAAGACAATTTGCACGATGTTAGTGCTTTTATGAAAAACATCTATTGTTGACTTTTAATTTCGTAAATTAGGTTGAAAACAATGTTTCACCGCAATTCGTACCTCTCTTAAAAATATTTTTGAATTTGAAGATATTAACCAGGCATCGCGCTTTTAGCCCCTATAATTTTTAGATACATCTTTGTACAGAATATATTGTGAAAAGGAAAATTCTCAATGCACAGGTATTTTTCCCCTCACCTATTGATCATACATAATATGTGTAGTACACTATCATACAAGGTTGAAAAGTAATCTGGGGGAGGGGTTTCATGTTATGAGTGTTCACTTCTGACTTTGACGATTGTATTCTTTCTCGTATGCCGTCCCAAAGTCTTTCACATAATGTTGTCATTCTCTGAATGAAACACATGTATTGGAACTCTGATAGTGAGAACTAAATATATTTTCCAACTCTCTGTTAGCACAAAGAAGAGAGAGAAAAACGTATTTCTAATCAGTGTTAACACTTCTTTTACTTTCCTCTATTTTGCGGTGAGATGTATGAACTAAACACGATGTAAAAAATCATTTTCACCTGTTCAACACCTACACTGTAAACATGTTTCATTTTATTTTATTTCTACTATGAAGGCAACTCATTATATTTAAGCAGTTGTTAAGCTAATGTGTACACATGCTCGTGTTCTCTAATATGTTTAAACCCCTTGAACAAATTTCCTTTTGTCATTGCAGAACAAATTAAGGTTGGTGTTTTAAACGGGAACAGATTAGTCTCGGAAAATTTTTATCTGATATTCATTTCTCATACTTTAGAAGTTAATTACTATAATTTCAAGAAAAGCCAGTGGCGTAATGTAGAATAATAGGCCCTCCCTGCAAAATCAGGTTTTGAGTCCCAAATGCATATACGTACTTGGCGTCAGTCAGGCTTTAGGGCCCCTGGAAACCTTCGGTCCACCGCAATGTGGGGGTGTACGTTACGCCACTGAGAAAAGCACATGCTTCTCTGTCAAACGTGTAATTAAGTACCAAATATTTAATTAATGATATCGGATGAAACATGTACCCAGTTCTGTCAAACATGTTGTTAAATACTAAATATTTAATTAATAGATAATTAGTGGAGAGAGTGTATAATTTTTTTAAATAAATAGAAAAAAAATTACTTATTTTTTATAAAATGCATTTGGAGGAATTTTTATATTTTCCTTCATACATATTTGCAAGTAAAGGTTGACCCCACAGACGTGTTTACGCTATCGACTTCAAAGGAATGCTTTTAAGGGAGGGAAAACCGAATGTTTGTATTTTTTTGTGCGACCTCCGAGTCCCCTGAGAAAATAGCAACCTCTTCTTCCATTCCTCCCTCCAGTCTCAAATTTGTTTTCCTACTTTTTGAACCCAGGCAAGTTCGAGTTCCTCGGAAGGGGTGGGCGTATGGGGGAAACTGGGCGTTAAAAGACGAATGAGAATATACACTCCATTTCCTGATTGAAGGCACTGGAGCCAGAATGATCTTATTGGATTTGTTGAAGACCATACATCTAATAGTAACGAATCGGACGTCTTTCTATTCCTAAATTGACCTATGATTGTTGAGTTTAAAAACGATTGTTTCCTACCTCCTTGTTTTGGAAATTTGACGTCTGTTTATTTGCTTCAACGAAAATTACTGAGTAGTATGCTTTGAATTTCAACGTACGTTATGGTTCAGTGATTTATTGAAACAATCTTAAATTTATTTTATAAGTTTAGAATTCTACTTACGAGGAAATTAACTTTTTCCTCATTAGATGTTTTGTTTTAGAATGGATCACGTAATTTTGTTCATAGAACAGTTTCATTCAAAAGAGAAACTGTTATTTGCTTTTTTTAAAAAATAAAATGTAATGTTAATGCTCCTTCGAACGTTGACATTTTGTGTATTTTATGTTGAGTTAAAAATGTTGGGTTCATAGCTGTAAAAATCTTTTCTTTTTTCACGATTTTCTAATTCACTGATGCGTAACTTAACTTATTTTTATTAACTTTATTTCTTTATTACCTTACTCCATAAAGCAATGGTACTTAAACTTTCGATCGCCGCGAACTCCCAAGATTTTGAACATCCCTCCCCCACTTAATATTCTTGATCAAAATACAAGCTATAATAGAGTTTTTTTCATCCGAGACAATTTAGTGATCTTGTCTAGTATGGCACATCTTTCAATTTTGCCACGAGGCCTTTCAGAGTGTGTAAAAGAAGAAATTCTCTCTCTCTCTCAACGTTACATGAGAGAATCCGTGCCCCCTTCCAGAGAGACGCTGCGGAACCCCAGGGGTTCGTGGACCACAGTTTAAGAACTGCTTTAAAGTATTAATAATTCTTCGATTCATCGCGAAGACTTTTTTTTTTAAATTTATCTACATATCTTTCAGTAAGATGCTTAAATTCGTACATAAAATATAAAATCCAAAAATACAAGAAAAAAAATATTACTTTAATGTTTTGTCCCGCCTTTACTCCTATTTTCGCATTAAATTCAGCCTAAATGCAACTACAGAACGCGCGGCAACTGCAAGAGCTTCCGTCATTTACCCATACCACTCAGACACAAATGTCCAATTGCAGCTGTGTCGAGTAGCGTAATTTTTTCCGAAGCATTAATCTTTTTCAGTGTTCTCTCTTCATTGATCGCAACTTTGCCCACGAAATCCTTTCAGAGACTCGAATGGAAAGGGTTGCAAAGTGTCCCCAATTCCCTTTAAACGCCCTACTTTTGTACCTGGCCACTTGAAATGCTTCTTCGGGAGCTTCTTGTAGTTCAAGCTCTCATTCACGCGATCACAGAGCCGACCTTTCCTCCTCCCCCACACCGCCGGAACATTGACCGATAGATAACGGCTATAAACCCATAATAGCTCAATGAAGTAGAAGTATTTTATTCGGGAATCATGAGAGGAATACGTAAAAAGTTTCCCTTTTAACGTTTCAAACCTTTTTGGGTTGAAGATAAGTATGTCGTTGCCAGGAGTTGAACGTCTGAATTTTTTTCATTTAATATTGTCAATTTCATATTATTTTTCTTTCTTTCTTGCAAGAGATAAATTTTAAAAGTGTCTCGTTTTAGTTTTATTATATAAATGTAAAACAAACCGTAAAATCCGGCGTATGACCCGCACTTTTAACGGAAAAAAATAAGATCGGAATTTACGGGTGCACGTTATATGCCAAGTATAAAATAAAAAAGGAGTTTTCGTTTTGCAAAACTAAGTTGTAGTATGGTATACCCCAATTAATTAAATTTAGTAAAAAAAAAAAGATCTCTATTACTGTATATGTGTGTGAAAGAAAAGTATAGAAAACTTCAAACACCAAATCTGTTAATGAAATTTTTGTTATTTAAATATAACAACACACACACATTGAGATATTCGGAAGAAACTTGGAAGTACATTTAAAATATATGTTTTATTTTAATTTTTAAGATTTATTGTGCATTGTATTAGATTATTTTAGCAATCCTCTTTTTCTCATTTGTTTGTAAATTGATCATTTGTTTGTAAATTGATCTATTTTATACTGTAAAACTAGACTGAAATGCTTGCTCTATTTCATTGTAAAAAACAATGTAAATAGTAATCAGAATCTGACCTACAATAGGATCATCTTTCCATCGATTTGGTATTTATCGAAGGGTAAGCATCTTGGACGTCGTTATGTTACCCTGTTTTTTTGTCAAACGTAATGATTGCGTGTAAGTTGCAGGGTTTACCAATGACTCCTTAGTTTTTCTTACTCATTGGGCCAAGGGCAACCAACCATTCAGAACGCGTACTCGGTAACCACAGGAAGACATCGATCCGGGAAACTTCCGGATAAGTTCGACCTTTGATATTAGTGGAACATTGTTCACACAAAGAGGGACGCAAAATAGGAATTCACACACACACACAATGATTTTTTTCAAAATAAATTCAAATAAAAAATGATTCAATAATAAATACATTCCGAATATTAGTCTTAATTTTAAGGATATTTTAATGTTTTCTTAATAAAATATTCAAAATTTATAAGCTTTAATTAAAATTTCTCAAAATTATATGTTAATCTCATGCTTACTTAAAATTTATTTGTCTAACCTAAGCAACGTAGGGGACGTATCAACTCATGATTAAATAGTTTTAAAAAGGAATAAATAATGTAAACAAATCAATAAAAGAGTAACGTTGCGTGTGTGTATGGGCGTTTAATTTATAATTTTTTTAATTATTAATCATTTATTGGATTTTTAATAACTACTTTTTTTAAATCTGTAGAATACAAATAATACGTTACAGAGTTATTGACATGTATTTCGAATAAAATAAATTGTATAAATTAAAAAAGACAATAAAAATTGGTTATGCAATTAATAATGAAAAAAGTTGTACAATGTTTATAAGAGAAATTAAATCTTTTACGAGTGGCAAATAATCAGACAGGATGAAGTAAAAAGGATGTTGGAAAAGAAAAATGATTTATTCAGTACATACGCATCTATAGTTTCAAAGTTAAAACTCCTAATTCCACAGTTTGATCTCATTCCTTTATGTTAATTCCAGTTAAATCAACACATTATCCCTGAAATTGAAGAATATAAAAAACAAAAAGTGCATTTTTTCCGGGACAAATATGTAACGCAAAAATCTCATCTTATGATCTATTTTTTTTTTCTTTTCTTTTCATCAAGCGTGAAACATGAATCGAGAAAAAGTAAGAATGAAATCTTTACCCGGATAGAAAATAATCCCATTTAATCAGCCATCCGTGCAAAAATGCGTGAAAAAAAAAAATTATTAAAAATTTATTTGTTATAAAATGTATAAATGAATATCTTGTTTATATTTTTCTTCCCGTTCGTCTTTAAACATTCTTTTACGAGTTTATTCTTTTTTTCTTTGTTGAGTTCTTTAACTAAAAGGATAGTTAAAAATATATTCCTCGCATTATATAATATACTGACATACTAACCTACACGCAAAATCAAAGTCGTCTGCTCTTTTTTTTTTCTATCCCTGTTACAGTAGTGATACAATGAAAATCGTTTAACAAGCGCCTGAGGGGACTGAAATAGTTTTTCGTGTTAAAAGATATTGCAAAAAAAAAAAAACATATATTCAAAAAAAATTAAGTTCTTTAGAGTACATTTTATTTGCATAGATATGTATATTGCATGTATTTTTAATAAAAATCAATGAAACAAAAACTGATCAGGGTTTTTGAAAAACAAAACATTTATTGAGTTTTTGAAAAATAATTTGATGTTCGAAGTCGACCATTTTGTTATTCATTTCACTC
The DNA here is from genome assembly GCA_019973935.1 of Trichonephila clavipes. Taxonomy (NCBI): domain Eukaryota; kingdom Metazoa; phylum Arthropoda; class Arachnida; order Araneae; family Nephilidae; genus Trichonephila; species Trichonephila clavipes. The sequence continues at coordinate 75,150 of BMAU01003406.1, read as the reverse complement.
ATGGAAAATGCGTCTAAATAACTGCGCATGCTTTTCATGATGTTCTGCATTTCGAATGACGTGGGAACAGAAATTGCTTTATTCATCTCATTTTCGTGGTCGGAATCTGTCTCTTTTTGAGCTTTGAACAAGCTCCAATATGTCTTAGTTCGCCGTAATTGGGGCTGTACGCACACAGAGTAGCAACATATACTGCAACGAATACTTCCTATGATACAGTAGGACACAGTCCAATAATACAGATATTTTCGCAAATATTTCGTTAAGTATCGGCTCAGTTTCAATATTCTCCTCTTTTACATCCTTCCAGGTTACGCGATTTTCTTTTCGTGTTAAAAAGAAAAAAAGAATGTATGAAAATACACATCGTATTTTGTCGGGGGACTGTTGTTATTATTTCGTGGAAACCGATATTTCGTCTTAAACATATTTCACTGTAGTGATAGTGTTCGTCCAATTTTAAATGAATCTTAAGCGAGTTTTCTTTTTTATCTCCGTAGAGATAAAGAGTCTTTATATAATGTAGTTCCGTGTGCTTAAAAAAGGTTCCGATTGCATCATACGGCAGTGTTAGGGCTAGGGTAAGTTGTGTGACTAGGTTACGCAAGGCCCTGGAAGAAAGCAGTGCTTTTACATGTGTGTGATGCGCCTCAATCAAACAATCTTGACACTCATTGCTTGGCTCAGTAGAAAGAGAGAGTGAGAAGAAAATATTTGGCTCTGCCGCCATCTTGCTCTAACCTTCGTCGGGTCAATGGCTCAGTGGCTCAAGGCCAGCAGCGCACGTGCGGCTAGAGTGGCTTCGCGCTCATTGGCTCAGTGGCGTCGACGAGTTGCGGTAACTGTTTGGCTCACTTTTCCCATTCAATCACATGACTATGTATCTTTTTTGGCAGAAAAGTGTTCGCGAGATGAAAAACAGTTCAATCATTTTTTATTTAATAATACACCCTGGAGACCGATAAGTTTTGATTTTCTAATGGAGAGGCTTTAATTGGACTTCGTAAAACACGTGATCATTGTTTGCATTTTAAGATGAAGGCTTAGGAGTTGTTTGCGCGTGTTATGTGATGAGTCGGCGCTGTTTTAATTGCTTGACATATTTAGTGTAGGGTTGAGTAATGTTGCCAGTATATTTAGTAGACTTCGTTTATTTCTGATTAAGTCATTAACACGATAAATTAATTTATTTTATTTACGAGAGCACTTCATTTCAGTTACTTTTCATTTTAATGATGATATATGCGTTTATGAGATTCGGCATGGGTATAATAACGCTGAGAGTCAATGCTTTATTAATAGTAATCAAAATTATTAGTTTATCATTCGGTTTACTTTAAAAAACGGTATAATATGTAGTTTTCGAGAGTTGGCAAATAAAACACATAAGTCATTGAAGGACAAAAGTAATTGTCTGCTAATTTTTTAAATTTTTAATAGAGCAGTGTTAAAGCGGATCTCTCTTTTCGAAAATTCTGTATTTTTGTTTTCAGGGAAATATTAAAATTTTTGTACTATTTAGTAACTACTCGAAAATATGTTATGAAATGAAAAGTTATTTTAATATAGTGTTGAAAATGTCGAACGTGGTTATTTCTTTGAAAAGAAGTAGATTCATGATAAAATTCAAGAAAGGAAAACAATTACATAGCTATTTATTATATCAACTTCGATCGAAAATAAAAACAAGACTTTTTTTAAAATCTGGAAATAAAAATGAAATTTTCTATCTCATCGCACGGTAACTTAATTCCTTTATTTATAGATCAAATTACTTTAGGGTGTACAAGTAAGGGATACATGTTATTCTTCTTTATGGGCCAATTTTACCTTTCGTGTTAAAATTACTTTTCACCATGGGAAAAGCAGTCTTAGGACTAAATCGCGAAGATCGTGTGTGATCAGCGGTCTTATCTGAATGTTATCAAAAGTTTTATCTTCTCAAGAAGATTCAAGGAAGATGAATTGTATTAGTGAGTCGGCATTCTTTTGAAGGGAGAAAAAAATGGATTTATACGAATGCTGAAAAAAAACCCATAAATACCGAATTCATTATCCAGCATTCAAATAGGAAATTATTACTGAAGAAATTTCATTGAAAGCCCTGCATTTCTCGATATACAGATGAATGATCATGTCTTTTTTTTATGTTCTGTTATTATTATTATTATCATTATTTGTAGTTTTTGTTCTTGTTAAGTTATAATGGCGTTATCTGTAATTAATATGCTAACAAATTTTAGAATCATTGTATGGGTAAGAAAATAAATTAATCTATAAAGCTAACTTAACTAACATAATTCTTTCTGGAGAGCAATGCCTTCCTTCCTCACTACTTATATTTTTTCAATCAGAAATAGAATTACGCTTCTCGAGGGAAAGAGTGCCTTATACTCAATTTCCCGCTTTGATTAAAGTAGATTTTAGTGTTTCTTATTAGTCTGATGGGCAAGAAATTACAGACATAAGGAGTACAGGGATGAAGCTTTTTAGTTAGCTGTGCTGTAAGCTCGTTTAAAGGAATTTACTTTATTTTTACATGGAACTGGTCAAACTAGTACCGCTTTCACAGAAAACAATTTCAGTCCTTTGAGGCGTTCACCCTAAGCCCTTTTGACAGCATTATTGAGGGAGAGGAGGATCTTACCTGGAATTTTGAATACTTTCTTTACCTAGTAACATTCTTTACCATCCTGCACATTTCGAAAGGGTTCTGAAAAATCAGTGTTTCTTTGAGAAAAGGTTAAATTTTCGAGAAATTATTTTGAAGTATTAGCTATTTTTTTCAGTGTTGTCTGAAGCTTTTAGGGGATTTAAAGACACAAAGAATGCTTTTTCACCTTCCTTTTCTTTTTTTTTTACGAAAGGATTCTTAACCGGATGAATGATAACTCTTAAAAGCTAATTCTTGAATATTTTTCGTTGAAAGCTGTATTTATACCGTCTTCATCCGCTGTAAGTTTGTAATATTTTTTGTCTGGGGGGGGGACGCATGTTTCAAATTAAAACTAAGAACTCTTGCCGGATATATTAAAAAGGAATTTTTGGTGTTTTTTTATTTTAGCAGTGTTATTAAATATGTAAAAAAAAAAACTTATATTTGAAGTATTAGACATTTTCGTAGTTGTTTTTCGATGTCTAATAAACATTTATACATGTAAATTTCGAAATTTAATGTTATTTTTTACTGCAGTACTTTTAAATCAGTATCTATTTTTGAAATAGTACATAACTGTACCATTTTTCAGTTATTATCCTCAATTTTGAGCAACCCCCGCCACACACACATATTTAGTATGTGATTAGGAGTTTTGAAATAACGACTTTTTAAACCTTAAAAACATATTTTTTTGAATTATTTTTTGAACTATATCAGAGGACGAAACGTGTTTTATTTTTATGTGAGGAAAACAACGTGTTAAAAAGTTCGTAAAATAGCTGACTGATATCTAAAAAGTGCAAACAGTGTAAAAAAGCGAGAAACATATGGCAATAAATTTTCTTGTCACAAATTACTTAACCCAAAACTGTTAAGCCAATTCCTATTTTCGAATCCTTTGTTCCACTTCCTCGTGGTTGCTTTTGAAATGCAGACACACACACACACAGCAAAACATTCACCTCATCTGCTAAAACGTAAATATAATCACAAGTAGTAGTAGCGCTTTGAACCGGAAATGACTCGATTCTGAAGCACCACTTCCTCAAAAGGCCCCCAAAAGCAACTTTTGGGGTTTTCTGTTTTCGTAACAAAATCGGGTCTGTTGCTGCCTAAACCTTGAACCACGAGCCTATTGGGCGGCTTCGATGGCCCTTATTACGATTCGACTCGTATCCTTTCCATTTCGGTTGTTGTGTTTGGACAAAAACCCGGCTTTTTTTCTTTTTTTTTTTTGAGCCTCATCCTCCAAAGAAACAAGACTTTGACCCAGTGACCCGTTTCGCATTGCTTTTTGCCAAGTAGAGCATTGGGAAAAAGAAGCAACTCCTTCTGGTCGCCCGGAACCATGAAGTCTCCCTATTACAGCCTCTTTTTTGTTTTCTTCCTCCTTTGCGAAGAATATAACTCTTTGTTCTAAGTTAATTCCACTGGATTGAAACCACTTCGCGTTTGGAACTTCTGTTCTCGTAAAAATGCTTCGCGAAACAGGATCGGTTATTTTTATCTGAATTTATAAGTTTAATACGCGCTTTGAAGTACGGTGTTCGTTGCTAAGATGCCATGTCATTACAGGATTGTTTTATTCATTGATTATGTTACAGAAATTGGAAAAATTTCAAAACCCGATATTTCGTGTTGTCACGAATTAGAAAATTTCGTTTAAGGGGAAAAAAATCTAAAAAAACCACATTTTTTATATATCAGCCACATTCTGAAGAAACTACCGAGTTCCACAAAACCGGTACCTTTATTATCAAAACTAAATAATTTTATATTTTAATTTTTCTCTATTTGTAAGTAGCTTAAAGTTTTGAAACAATGCTTTGGCCTTTCGGTTTTTGCTGTTTGTTTACTACTGATTTTTATAAGCGCGTTTCTTACGTAGATGGTAATTTTTATTAACTAGAACCTTTTTATTAACTATATATAATTAGTAAACTAAATTTTAAATGTTCCAGAATGTTTCATTTACTTATACGTTTTCCACGTATTATACATTTAAAATGATAAACCGTGGGACCAGTAGCGCACACAGGAAATTTTCAAGAGAGAGGGGGAGTTCGGGGTCGAAAGTTCACCTTTCTTGTATCATGCTCCTTTTGATTTTGTCGATTTTCGGGAACAAAACACAGTAAAAAACTAATTTTTGAATAAATAATTAGCATTAATTAATAAAATTAATCATTAATAACAGAAAATTAAATTTTATGTACTTATGTACTTAGAATTATAATCAACCGGAAAAAAATCAAGGGCTTTGGGGGGGGGGATCCGGACCCCCAGGACCCTTCCCTTGTGTGCGCCACTTTGTGGGACTTATCCGTCTCGTATACTTGTAGTTGGGAGCAGTGTTGAAAGTCTTATGAGTTCTAGATATTGAAAACTCATATTATCAGTGGCGCACACAAGGGGGTTCTGGGGTCCGGACCCCCCCAAAGCCCTTTGATTTTTTTCCCGATTGATTATAATTCTAAGTATATAGTACGTAAAATTTAATTAATTACTTGCTATTAATGATTAATTTTATTAATTAATGCTAATTATTTATTCAAAAACTAGTTTTTTACCGTGTTTTGTTACCGAAAATCGACAAAATCAAAAGGAGCATGATACAAGAATGGTCGACCCCGACCCCCTGAAATATTCCTGTGCGCCACTGCATATTATCATAACATTTTTGGTAAGAATGGACCTGTATATATATCCTATGTGTAAATTCTCCTCCTTTTCCTAACATTTAGAAAATCTTGGCACTTACTGAGAAGACCATTTATCATGACCAGGTGGAAAGGATAAAGGCTAGGCTGTTCATTTTCTTCCGTCAGTATCTTAAAATTTCTTTTGAAATCTGACATATGCGGTAGTGTTCTCAGAGAATTCTATGGGAAAAGTACTTTCTACCTTAATCTATACATGGAAAGGCTTAGCAGTTCTTTCTTTTGAAAGCATGAGAACATTGGGGGTGTCGTCCTTGATTAGAATTTAAGAGGACAGTATGTGCAACAAAGAACACTGCAATCTTTGACCGTTTTTCGCCGCCATTCACCTGTAAACTAGTATACATTTAAACTCTGTCGGAAATTCAAGGAGTATGTTTTTGTACCGAAGAGGACGTAAATATGTTGAAAATGGTTTAAACATTCAAATTGATAGCAAATTATTTTTTCTAAATTTTATTTTATTGTTTGAAATATTAATTATTTCCCCTCACTACATACTTTCGGTATGTCAGGAAACGATTAATTTGATTGTATTTTTTATATTTGTTAAAAATTTTTTTTTAAGATTGTACTCGTATGTGGTTCCAATTTTCTGAATCAATCGTCATTTTTATTGATCTGTGTTTAAGACAGTCATTAAATGAGTCGAAGTTTGATGTTTACAAGCACATTCATTTTTTTAATATTTTGTTTTTTTTAAAATAAATTTTTCTTTCCTTTTTTTTGAACAAGAAATTGACGTTTTATTACTCGAGCAAGAAAGTTTTTCAAATTTCAGCTTTGATCTTCACATGCTTTAAGATTACCAGTAAGCCAAACCAGCAGTGAAGTTGTTTATGCAAGCCCTCAGGGCTGCTACCCTGTGCGCTATTTTCCTGAGGTTTCGACTGCCTATTACGTATTCAAATTTGCGTGAGTTGCGGCCTACACACTTCGGCATCCCTGACCGACAGCTCTGAAAATGGAACGTCCAGTACTACAAGAACGGAAGGTTTAGTCAACCGATCACCTCACCAACAGATCTTGTTCTCTGCCCAATCCACATAGAATAAAAGTTGTGTCTCTTAAAAGAGTGCATTAGTTGGAACGGTTTATAAAAGCGCTTTCACCTGTGCAACCTAACCTGACCCTATTACCTCAGAGTTACCTGCTCTTAGGACTTGTGGCCGAAAGACATAATGACCCCGTTTTAGTTACATTGGTTCTCTCTCTATCATCACGCCTACTTAACTGAGGCCGATTGAGCAATGATGCCACTTTGCATGTTTGCTAACAGGACTTCTGACGGCCCTTTTCTTTTTTAACAGGAAACTTGCTTTGATACCAGTGTAAACAATATGGGAAGGGGGGGGGGACTTGTTTGGAAATCGAATCGACCTTCATTGACGATAGCCCTCGGGTTTGGTTTTATTTTCGGACCTATAGGAGTCAAGCCGAGATGGGATAGAACCACTATTCCAAAATAGGATCGATCGAAACTCCATAATGGACATTCTGTTTACATTGTTTGAACTTTACGTTGATAAGCATTTATGTAGCAAATTATAAACCACCTGGAGTTACAAGACTTGATGTTACTCTTTACTTTCATTGATTTTCGGTTTCTATGTATTTCATCCAAATCACTTCAATATGTAAAGTTTGTAATGATGTCTAAGCATGATAGCTTGGAAGCTTTTCACTATTTTTAGTTACAAATGTATTTTTTAAATATGATTTAATGGGATGATTACAATGGGATAATATAACATAATGGTCTTATGTTAAAGGGCAGTTTATATTCTATCATATAGAATACGATTTGTGTGAATACGGATATTGACTAGACTTTCTGTTCCATTAAGCATTAGTTTGAAGCTAATGAATGAACGTAGATTTCGTTAGCTCTCTATAAGACACGTTCGTATGAAAACCATTTTGAAGGCATTCTATAAAGTTACTCATATTCTTTTTATTAATTGCCACATTGTAATTTGTGTACCTTTTTTGGTCTCTTTTTAAGTCATTTGAGTCAAATATTCTTCTATTTATAAGGTATTTTCGTAAATTTTTTGTTATTTGTGTGAATATTCTTTTAATGTGAAACAGTATCTAATTAATGTTTTAGATTGGAAAGATAAAAAATAAGTGTACTAAACGTTGTTAATAGTAAACGACGTTTCAAGACGCCTCTCTTTCATCGAGAATGTAGTGAACATCCTTTCTTTCAAGTACTGTGATTTCTATATTTTATGAGTTCCTTTTTTCTGTGAGGTTCTTTACCGATTTTTTCCCAGGCGTGGGTTGCATTTCGTGTAGCATTACCCCTACATCCTCGTGATGGCTTTTGAGGGAAAAAAAGGTTTCCAAAAATTCACTGTTTGTAAAGTAGGCCATAGGGTTTATTCCCCTATTAGTAGGCCTCTCGGCCTGTAATAGTGTATGCCTCTCCCACTTTTTTCCCCTGGCTTTCTGGAAAAGAGGACTTACCCATATTTCTTATTACCCTCATATACAATCTATTGCTAAATAATATAATGCAAGGCTAAGATCAGATAATGATTTTAAGATTTTTATGATTTGGTAGAGCTCAAAGTAGGATTCAGTTTAAATGTGAAATTATGATGTTTAAGTTATAAAATTCTATTAAAAAACTAATTTTTTTTTTTGAAGATAATCCCTTCATATTCGGAATATGTTACTTTTTCTATGCATTGCAAAAAAAAAGTCTATTGGGGTAAATATATTAAGATAAATTAGTTCAATGATTCTCTCTCTCTCTCCTGTAAGGAAACAAGAACTAAAGAAATCAATCAGATTACAATAATTGTTTTCGTTATAAAAATTTGATTCATACCGGCATTATCATTCTTAGTGTACCTTAGAAGTAATGCAAAATAACATTTTCTGCTCTTGTCAAGAGGAAATTAAAAAAAAAAAATTAATTGAAGCAGATTAAAAATTGAAAAGCCTCATTTAACGAGCAGTTCAATTTTGCTTAGTGTATTTTCATAATTTTAAATTCACCAGTCATTTCACCCGTGGAAAAAGTAAGTGATGCGGCCGCTTTGAAAGAATCTAAATGCACCGATAATTTCAGCCATGGCAAAAGAGTATGGTAGAGCTGCTATGAAGGGAAAAGCGAATCACCCTAGCGTAAAGTTTCCTTTTTTCATTATTTATTATCAAAATAAAGGTCAATTTCGGTAGCATGTCTCGTCTGCGCAACAGCCAGCGTCCAACTGCCAGTGAGACCAATCGGTCCATTGTTTCTGTTGTTTGTTGAAGGCGGAAAACGGTTTCGCTCGTTGTCGGAAGTAAAGTAGCAACACATGCAGTCTATTCCCGGATGTACTATTATGGCAAACTCTGTGCAAGAACACGCACATTCCTATTCTAGCTCTCAACTGTGAGCAGGTGAAATCTCTCCTGTTAATGATCGGGGGAGGATTTCAACTATTTTTTTTATTGATAAATCATTAAAAGGTAGATTAGTAAAATGATAGGTACCATTGTGGAATATGAAACACACACACACACAACATTTTTGAAGAACGATGTTCTAGTGGCCTTTATTCCCATAAGTTAAATTATTTTATCTCCAAATTTTTTTAATGTACTCTCAGATGTAATGCTGATAGATTTTTTCAATTGTTGTATTCTAAGCTCGTTGTTGATTTTTTTTCTTTGAGGACAAGAGACACATTCGTTTTCTGTTATGATGTCATGTGTACGAATTTGACTTGAGTCTCTTCAGGACAACTGTGAATACCTTATTGACCGATCGAACACAAGAATGTGATCATCTCGAATGACATTGTACTAAAAGCAATTCCAAAATTGATTATTATTTCATTTCCGATTGTGTGTGTGAAACCAGTGTAACTCTTCTGGATTGTCTGTTTGATTTTTTTGACCAATCGTTCTTTTCGCGTTGTATGTTAATAATTTTATTTCTTTTGATATTAAAAAAGTTCGATATCATCTTATTTATGTACGGAGTTAAAAGGAATGCGAGGTGTTCGTGCATATATATATATATATATATATATATATATATATATATATATATATATATATATATATATATATAATCTTTTCAATCTTCTGCAAAAAAAGTCCTTATTGTGCGTTCTGAGAAATAAACGCACGTCAAGAGAATACGTACGTACTTGGTCACGATTTGGCTTCCTGCTCCAAATGTTTCTTCCTTTTTTCCCTCTTTGTACTTGGAAGTGAAAGTTTTCTTGTTCGAGGCCCATTCTTTTCGTTCAAGGCCAGGTTGAATGCTATGTGACATGCGGTTGCACCCTGAAAGGGGCCTCTGAAAGAACATTACCTAACCCTGAGACAAGTCATCTCCTGATCACCTACGATCTTTTCTAACCCTTCTGTGACCTAGATTTGGCTTCCTCTCCGCTTAATGCCACCCCCCATATCCATCGCAATTAAATTTTAGCCCTCTGAACTTAAGTCGATTTCAAAGCGAATGTTTCTACTTGTTATTACCTCCATCAAGGGTAGATGGGGAAAAAAGATGATCAAATAAAAAAAATACCTTTTTGGATGGCCTTGTACTGTCAAAGTAAGGTATTGAGGTCAACTGTACCTGATGTGTGGGGGATGAAGAGCATGCGAGAGGCCCCTACAAGGGGCATCTCACGGCAGAATGGATACCCTTGTGTTCGTTCACGCCCAAATTTCGAGCATTTCCGCTTTTTTTCTCAGTCATTAGTGGGATTCAATGGGATATACACCCTCCCCTTTTCTTTTACTCATTTTGATTGTAGAATTGGAAGACACGTAGCGTAACGCTCTAGAGAACGAGTTGCTACTTCCTATATAGATAGGTCCCCTCATAGTGTGTGATTTGGTATGCAATTAGAGGCCTTTAACGGCCTTGCTGGACTGCTCATCGACTCGAAAGTTTTAAGTGCTTCAGGGTTTTCAATCTGTAGTTGAGTCACGCAATGTCTTTGCGAAGAGTATTCTTACGTTTTCAATAAAAGTATATATATTTACTTAGAATAGGGCCTTCTTGGGAGGTAGTGTAGGTCAAGGCTGTGTGTGTGTGTGTGTGCTGCAAATTTTTTTCCATAGAGAAAGTAAAAGTAGCGTCATTGTTTGACTGACATTGATTCAAAGAACAAGAAAACTTAGAATATTATCGTATATATTTTTTGTTGTGTTGTTGTTGTAATAGTCGTAATGTGCAAGAATATATGAAACTTTTACAATCAAGATGACTATCCAGGGCAAAAATTAGATTCATTAGAGATGGCTTGAAGCATGTGAAACTTGGATTTAAAAAAAAAATCTTCTGAAGCTGATTTTCTTAAAACTTGAAAATAATTTGAATTCGATTCTTTATCGTTACCGTTACGCAATCATTAGCATTCACCAGATAATTAAAAAAATTAATATTCAAGGAAGAGCAATAAAGGTTTAGTACACAAGTAATGTATATTGGAACTTCGAGACTCTTATGTTTATGGGCAATAGGAGGATAAACTGTGAAAAATTAATGAAATCTGTACCAAGAGTGAAATATGAGATGGTAAAAATATGGACCGAATTCTATCAAGATAATATGTCAAAACAGCAGATCGAATTCTGGGAGTCGGTGCGAATAAGTGGAGATCAAATATCGAGTTCAGTATTTCCTATCAAGGTTAATCATGAAGAAAACCGAAATCTCTCTCATTCATCGGGAGTCCTTATTGAAGAATAGGCACTTCGTTAGTGTCATCAGTCAGCAAGGGAGAAGACGTTTGGTTAAGAAGAAGATGGTTAAGAATTTCACGCTCGGTTTCGAAGAGATGTGATGAGAAATTAAGCCAGCGTGTTTTCCTGTATTAAGTTCAAAAAAGCAGATTTTTCGATAAACGGGAATTTTAGTATTTTATTCATGTGAGTTACTATTTGTTAAGAATTTTTAAGGCAAAACAAGAAAGTAAGGGAAAAAGTCTTTGGTCTCCTTTCATGTTTTAATTGGGCTTATTTGTGAGTAAAGTTGTGTCTTTAAAATTTTTTGGAGCGGAAGAATTCTTGTTAAATAGTTTTCATTTCTAGAAATTTTGTTACAGTTAAGGAAAAAGATTGATAATTTGTGATTTTGTCAAAAGTTATTAGTTTATTTGTTTGGCTATTCGAATTGTATGCTATTGGCGCTTGTATAAAATTCCTTTTGAAATTTTTTGGAGGGATATTTAAATTCAATCTGAAAAATAGATTAGTTGTTCAGGAACTTTAAGTTTAAAATTATTTAGAATTTTCAGTGAAACAAATGATATTAAATTGCAAATATTTTACTGATTTTTGTTTCCAACGATTATATTAGATTTCAATAGGTGTTTTCAAAAATGTGTAATCTAAGTTTTCCAGTTGCTTCCTGTTTTCTTAAGCATATATTCTTATACAAATTTAAAACCGAGTGCTTAAAAATATATTTTCGTTTATTCTGCAAAAGGTTTTTAAAATTCCGAAAAATTAACATATATATGGGCAATCTGTGAAGTGCATTATTGATTTGACGTAATAGTATGGGGAAAACTTACACATTTTATACTCGAAAAAGGAAATTTGATGCAAACTTAAACGTCTAGAAAATAAAATGGGGAATTCTTTTTGCGCTAGTACTATCAAAATATCGATAATGCGCGCGTGGTACATATATATATTTTCTTAATTTTTAAAAAAGTTCTCCAGTTTTGTTTTTTTAGATAGTATGAAGACATTTTTTACTCAAAAAACCCACTCAAAAAAATCACTCTTCTGTCTCCCCATTGATCCTAAGATTTGATTCTTCATTCATACCTATGTCGTAACGTCTCCTCAAACAGCAAACGTGAAGAATTTTAAAATGAGAGGTAGAAGAAGGGGGGATAGAAAAACCAGCTCTTCCATAGCAACGGGTGAATTTATGGGCTAAAAAACTCCGGAGGTATCTAAAAGTGTTACACGTTTGTGGTAGGGAGAATCGAAGTCAAGGCAGCCAACACCTCCATAAGCCCGGAAGATGTATATTTAGTATGTCGGAGACACGTGTGCTAAGAAAACATTACATGTTTTAATGAGCGGAATAAAGATAATGGTTCTCCTTTGGATAAGCGAGAGAGACCCTTTTCACTCCTTGTCTGACTGGGTCGCTTCGTTTTCAATCCGGCCTTTGTGTGTGCATCCCGCTCAACCTGCTGACGGAAGTGAAAGTGGGTTTCGGCCTGGTTCAGAGAGTTGAGGGGCTGTCTATATATTGTTTAGTTTTTTCTTTGTCTCGCTCTCCTTTTTTTTTTTATAGTTTGAAAAATAATTTTAGCATGTAAAAAGTGCCAAAATTGTTTCACCCTTCTGAGGTAAAGTTTGTTTTGTTTGTATAAAATCAAGGAATTTATTTTTCTTCCAGCGAACTGTTTACTTGGGGAACATTTTTTTCCTGTATATCTCTATCAGAATATTGATTTTTCCTTTTAAGGCTGTCTTCGGCTAATGTTAAAGAATAGGACCTAAATTCGGGAATACTTTTTCATGTATAAAAGTACTCAAACATTAATATTATATTTTGGCTTCGCTATTCTGCAGAGAATCCCTTACTTTATCATACTACTAACTTTTATCCGAGAGTTGATGTATTTTTTCTTTTATAAAATGTGTTTCGCATTTTTTTCCCCTATACCGTGATGCTAAATGAGCTCTCCCTTTACATGTTAAAAGGAAAAACTAATTATTTATGAACTATTTTGAAATTTTAAAAACGCAATATTATAAACAAATTCATGAGTTACAATGTCACACATTTTTGTAAACATTGAGGCATTTTTTTCTGTCTGAAAATGTTCTGCGCGTTAAGTTACCGCTCTCGCACATATAGCGAAAACAGCCTTGAGTATATACACTAGACTTGTGTTGAGATCCAGGGTATATTAGCGACATGATTGAGAGCTTAGCGGTGAGCTGATTTTTCCGCTTAATATTGCTGCACAGAATAAGAAAAAGGGGATGTTGCGCAAATTCGACCGGATCTCAAAAACTATAACCTAATTTAAAATACACTGAAAACCAAATTGACTATTTCAAGGTGATGTATGAACTCATACGTTTCCCCACTTTACGTGTCATCTATCTCATTTTATTGTTCGAATTAATGATCATAATCGCAATTAGATCTTGCTTAGCTCTAGTGCGAGGTTAATTGCACAAAATCAATCCAAATAGACGATAAATGTTGTAAAACAATAGGGTTGATTGTTTATTAATGTCGCGTTTTGAAATTACGCGGGAACTATTAGCAACTAAAACAATTAGGAAAGGCGTATGCATTAAATTCAATAAAAATGAGTCAAACCGCATTATAATCAACCCTATTGTTTTAAGATGAATTTCTTTGTAAAACAATAGATGTGTTGATGGAATACCTGAACACAAAGTGTGTGTGTGTGTGGCCTTCCCTTTTTTTCCTCTTTTTTCGAACTAATATAGTAGATACGATTTCAAAAAAAGTAAAACAATTCACCTTCACACTATAAGGAAAAGTATGGACAAGTGTGTCATCGTCTGTTAATGTGTGTAATCCCCCTATTCCGTATTTCATTTTACATACAGTTTCATTGCCACATTAGTGGCCGCGGTAACCGAGTGGCCATGGTCATGAACTAGTCACTGGAGTTGTCGAGTTCTGGTGTCACAGCAGATCCGCCGTGTAGTGGGGCTGAGGAATATAAATCTGCTGATGTTCCAAGTCCTCATAGTGTGGTATAGAAGTTTGAAGGGTGCAGTGTCACCTCAGATCACGTGGGTGAGATTCAAATTTACGAAGTCCGTCGCCAATATCCATCATACAGCTTTTATATATAAATGTGACATTAATAAATATAATTTCAAAAATAAAAAAAAAATAAAAACCAATACTACTTTCAAATGATGCATTTTTCAATAATATGCGATGGATTTTTACTTTTGATTTGGTAACCGCGTTTTGCGACGTATTTATAAAAAAAAGACATGTACAGTGGTGCACAGAAGGGGGAGGGGGTCCTAGGGTCCGAACCCCCCCCAAAGCTCTTGATTTTTTTCCCGATTGATTATAATTCTAACTGTACAGCACGAAAGATTTCATTATAGTAAAATGCGACGTATAACATGCACTTTTAACACAAAAAATAAGATAGAAATTTAGACGCCAGGTATAAAAAGGAGAGTACTAAAAATAAAGAGAAGAGGAGCTTAGAAAAAAATCAGACTTTTATGTGTATCAAAATATTTGTTTATTTAAAAGAAATGAAATTCTTTATGAAAAGGATTGTAGTTTTAAAAGAAAACTATTTTTTTTCTGAAGTTTGGAATAATATCTGGAATAAACGATTTCAAAACATAAGCGCATTGTGCACGTACGTTTCAGGTAGAATAATAGGGGGTGATAAAAAATAGGGGGTGCTCGTTATCCGGCGAATATACCTAAAAATTAGATATTACAGCTTGAAAGTATAGGTACGCGTTATACGCCGGATTTTACAGTAAGTATTTGTTTTTAATGATTAATGTTACTAATTAGTTCTAATTATTGATTCAATAATTAGTTTTTTACTGTATTTGTTCCCGAAAATCGACAAAATTAAAAGGAGCATGATGCAAGAATGATGGACTTTCGAACCCTCCCCCTGAAAAAGTCTTGTGTGCGCTACTGCATAATAATAAAAAAGTGAAAAAGAAAATATAAATTTCGTTTGAAACAAATCCATCTTGAATCATCCTTTAAAAGCGCGTATTCAAAAAAGAACTTCCGATTTCATTTGTGCCTTTTGAAAGTGAGGTAATCTGTGATAAATGGAGTAGGTTAGTCGATCAGCTTAGACAGATATATTAATGTTATCTTCTAGGCCTTGATAATATGGACCGTCTTATCTTTACCCTTTCCTTCATCGCTAGATTTTTTTAGACTGCTCGGGTGGTTTTTTTAACGTTTTTTCCCCCTCTTTTTTTTTTTTAAATGTCTGCTTGTTCTCTGCCTCTTTCAAGGGCGCTTCCTTTGTATTTCCTGTTCGCTATTACGAAGCATTTTTTTTTTGCTTAAAGCTATTTATTTATAAAGTTGCTAAAACAGTAATCTTTTTAATTTAAAAGGAACATTTCTAGTTTAATATACCACTTTTTAAATAAATGACGAAGGAAAATACATCTGGATTCTTTATGGTAAAAATGATCTTTTCCAACATATTTAAAAGATGTATTATTTTTGCAAACCCAACTTAAACTCAAATAAGGGTGAAATATCTATATCTATATCTATATATATATATATTTATATATATATAAAGGGGGAAATAGTGGTAATGTGCGAGTAATCTTTTTTCGTATTTTAAAAGATCAAAGGATTAAAAAAAAGTACGCGGTAAGATTCTGTTCACATGTTGAACTTGGTCCAGCTGTTTGCTGATAGAAGTGAACTTGCAACTGACACAACTGTTGTATTATTAGTTTTGTATACCTGAATTGCCTCTGTGTACACAGATAGATATTAGATATTTCAGTAAACATTGCGATATATATATATATATACAGTAGCGCACACAGGAATTTCTTAAGGGGGTCCGGGGTCGAAAGTTCACCATTCTTGTATCATGCTCCTTTTGATTTTGTCGATTTTCGGGAACAAAACACTGTAAAAAACTAATTATTGAATAAATAATTAGCATTAATTAATAAAATTAATCATTAATAACAAATATTTAATTAAATTTTACGTACTATATACTTAGAATTGTAGTCAATCGGAAAAAAATCAAAGGTTTTTTTGGGGGACCCCCTTGTGTGCGCCACTGTATATATATATATATATATATATATATATATATATATATATATATATATATATATATATATATATATATAATTGTGATTTTAACCTCTATGGCATAAGAATGCTCGTTTTATTTGTTGAATAAATATTAATTTAAATCTTGTGCCCCGGAATGGTTCATTTTATTAAAAAAGAAACAATAACAATCTTTATAAAAACTCATATTAATTTTGCTTTTAAAATAAAAATCTAATCGAATTAAAATATTCTTGCGAAGTATCTGTGCGTCATAACTTTATAGTGAAAGTTGTGAAAATGAAAATTCGTTATGAAAATGGGAACATTTATATTTTTAAACTAAGTTTCAAAGGAAAATACAATGTGTTCAAATATAAAAAATATGTAGAGTACTGTTACATTAAAATGGCAACAATAATATTAATAATGAACTCATTTTTGGTGTAAATTCGTATTGTAGCATTTTAAATATTGCAACTATGTTCTGAGTAAGTTATGCATTTAAACCGACAATTAATAAAATCATTCTGTACTAATGAACATTAAAATGTAAATCTAAACATTTGGGAAATATATATTCTTTTGGTAATTGAAATTGTTCTTTTTCCATCCAAAAGAAACATTTATCTTACTGAAGCGTATTTTTTCCCCTTGTAAAGTAGATTTAAATTAGTTAGTTGCAATTATTGTTCTTGAAGCAATACAATCATACGGATGAAAGAGTTTCCAAAAAGAAAAATCTCATTTGGAACAATGCTATACCAAACAAAAACAAAATTAAAGAGATATTTTTTTCCCCTCTCAAATAAAAATAACAATATTTTTTAACCAAAAATAAATAAATTTAATCATATCATTTCTTTGAAAGCATCAAAAATTTATTTCCTTTCAACCACATTTGCCCCCCAAAAAATATTAATTTTTTTTCCTTCTTATTTTTGATTAAAACTCCCCACGCCACCATTAGATAATCCAAATCAATAGACTTACTCCCAACATTCATGTTTACTGTGTCGTCCCCCAGCGACATGAGAAGAGAGTAAAAGGGAAAAAAAAGAGAAGAGAAAAACATTTTTTTTAAATCGCCTTTTGCCAGCAAGACATTCCGCTACCTGTGATGAGTTCCGCAAACGAAGATCGATTGTATAAGAGCGAAGTCGTTCTTTATTTTTCCCCCTGCTTGTTTCCTTCTTCATAACCTTGAACATTTTCTCTTTTATCCCGCTCGGACGTTCACCCCTTGGCGCACCCCACTTCTCCTCCCCTCCGGCGAGTTGCGCACCTCAATTTGGTAATTAAGGCTCCAGCTGAGAGAGCGCCTCCTAGCGGTGCTGGGGAAAACTATTCTTCGCGGAGTGACATTGAAGAGTGATTTATTTATAGTCTTCTCGGTAATTACGTAAGCGAATTATTGTAAATGTGAACTTCGCTTAATAGCTTGATTACGCTGTTTGAGGAAGAGGATGTATTTCCATATTTTTATTCCTGAAAAAGTTATTTTTTGCATTTTAATTCTTTAAAAAAAAATCTATTCTTTATATTTTTTTATTTCAGATTTAATTGGCTTATTATGTTAGCTTGTTTTTTTAATATTCATTGAAATGCATGTTTTCCTTTTTTTGTTTCCTTTCGTCATTTTTAATTATTTTTTTCTTTTTTATTTTCTAACCAATTTTTTGTACGTCGCGTTCCGGGAAAAATTATCGGTCGCGGTAGCCGAGTGGTTATGGTCTCAAACTGATGACCGGCGTTGTCGAATAGCGAATTCAAGATCCGATGCCACAAAAAACCCGCCGTGCATCGGGGCAAATAAATGCGCTCTGAATCTCTCGTGGCTCAAAGTCCTCCGTTGAAATTATTCGGATGGCTAGATGTTGGCTTAGATGTCGTTCAAAATTGCGTGGTCCGCAACCAATAGCCTTCGTGTAGCTAATAATTAATACAGGAACAATTTGGTTAAATAAAGTATTATTTTTTAATCAGATATATATTATTGCTGTTAATGTTAGGACTGATAACTAGCTCTAAAAAAATTTCCAACTATCCACTGGCGTTTCTAATCCTGAGTGGGTTCTGTATAAACACTCCTTAAGGGCTATTTGGGAGGGCCCCTTAACATTTCGTGGTTTTTCCGCTTAGACATTTTTGGGCCCCTGAAGCTTGGGGGTCCTGTATCATTAATACGGTGGTAGCTACGCCCCTGCAATTTCCCTAATATAATTTATGGCTCTAAGTATACAAGTGATAAATTCTGACATACTCAAAACATTTAACAGTTTAGATTTATATTAATTTATTTTAATATCAGGACATTTTCCCCGTCAATATCTGACCATAAAATCGATTCCATTAAAGTAATATTTTGAGATAAAGCTGAGAGAAATATAAATTTTTGAGACTAGTTTTTTTATTTGAAAAGTAAAAAATTCAATTTTCATTCTGAGTATTTTTATGCATTACGGATAATTGCGCCAAAGATGAAGATATTTTTTATTATTAAAATAGAAAGAAAACGAAATCAGTGTAAACACGTCGTATATATCTGGATGTTATAAGTGTTGACCAACTATTTTAATAATTGAATGATAGATATGGAAACTGCGTAATAAATAAATCCTGAAAAATGAAAGTGATAAACACATTTCCAAAGCCATTGTTACATTTGAGTCAAAAAATATATAAATTGCATTTTTCTTTCTTTCAACAGTCACTCTTACCTTTTGAAATCATCCCATGCAACACGTTTTAAAAAAAACGACTACAAACCCAATTACAACGTTCCTTTCCTGTATGCACACCACTTTCCATTGTATTCGAAACAAATCGGCCGAACACCCGTCCGAGAACCCAACTGACCCTTTCCATCCCCCTCGACACATTAACCCGCCCCCATCGTCCCAGCAGCACCAATAAAAAACCTTCTATCCAATTTGGCCAGGTGCCCAGATACTGGACAGAGAGAACAAAGGCTTTGCAATGACGCAATCCAATCACCTAGGCAAAGCACCTTGCTTTTTTCCCCGGCCTTCACAGTGACAGTGATCCTCAAGGTGACACTAGGGAAGTTGATTGGCCTGTCCTCGAGTCTGCCAACTCCTACGGCCACAACTGTTTACACACTATGTTAACAGTCGTCTGTTCAATAGAGTCGGAATGAAACATGTGGATGTCTTCTTTCTTAGGCCTACTGAAACAAATAAAAGTGTGTGTGTGTATGTAAATAGGTCTAAAGTCTTCGCGATGGATCATAAATAACTATATATCTTGTTGTTTATTTGTGAAATAAAATCTTCAACAGATTTGTGTAATTTATTTATCGCGTCGAGTTGCAATCTGCACCCTTTTTTAAACATTAGTTTCAAAGTACTTCAAAATATTCTGGTCTTCCCTGCCTTATTAGCATTAAATGAAATCTATTAAAAATTTACTGCATTGAAAATGTTATGGGAACAAATACCAATGATTTTTTAAAGAAAGATTGTGAATATTATGTAGAAAATACCAATTAATTTGATAGTGCATATTCTATGGGCGCTGTTTACATACTCTTTTGCCAGTCATCTGTAAAAATTGGTTAAAATAATAAATGCGTTCTTTCTGAGAACTCCTCTGAAAACAAATCAAGTCGAATGCATTGTTTGTATGCAAAATAGGTCTAAAAGTAGATTCTTCAGCTTGAAAGCTTTTTTATGCTTGATAAACGATAATGTTGTTGTTATGCGCATAGAAATGAATACAGAGGCAATAAATGAAATATCAGTGCGTTTATCATGGACATCATTTTTATGAAGTTATAATTTTTCTCTCTAGTAAACGGCTAAATGAAATGTAATAAAAGATGTATCAACAAAAGGTTTCTGTAGATGTGCACATTTAGGGAATGCAATTCTTCATGCAGAAAAAAAATGCCTAGCTTTCAAGTTCTACAATACACTGGACAAAAGAGAAGGATGGAATAATCTTAATTGAAATAAATCTAATTTCTTACTGAAGTGAATGGAATAGTTAATTTTTCACTACTCATTGATTTGTCAACCTTATTGAAATCAGTGGCGTAGACAAAGGCGGGGACTCACCAGCCATACACCAACAGATTTGAAGTTTTTAGCTTAAAGATTACGCCTCCATGCTTTCGTCTACGTGTTTTTAAAATGAACTCCCTTCCATAACAGTTACCACTGTTGAAAAGTGATTTAAAGTAAATATTTTTCTCTTTAATTATTACTCGGTTATCAAATATATGTATGCTGGGAAACGATATCAACGAAGTAACGTTTTGTTATTGTATGGGAATCATTTTTTTAAAAAGTTTACATTTGATTAACAATGAAACTTGATATTTAAAATGAAGCATTGTTTTCAAAGATAAAGTGATCTCATTTACGCTTGGAAGATTTTAAACAATTATACCCAAAAGCATTTTGATTGCAAATCGCTTCAGTGGGTGTTACAGATGGGAACGTGAGAGGATATGTTTGTCAAGTAAGAGAAAAATTGTACATGAAGTATGCTCTAAAATTCTGTCTTTTTCTTTTTTTTTTTGTTATACACATAAATATTTCTCCATTATAAAACGAGTTTGCATGATATTTAATGAAGCACGATTTCCATATCAACTCATTTGGGATGAGAATATTCAAAATAAGAGAATAAACTGCTTAAAAATTTGAATTTTAAATTAAAAAATTAGATATGTGTAATATAAAATTAAACCGCAAATATATACGAATATATTTTCACATTAATTTTTCACAAATTAGTAAACAAAAATTTATTTTTCTATTCTAGTTTATTAATTAAAATTTGGATCGAATCAATGGGCTTCGATTATCCATTTTAAGCAGAAAAATTTTTGTGTGTGTGAATTTTGTGGTTGAATTTTTTTTTGGAAAGAAAAAAAATTCAACCACAAAACCATGAATTATATAACTTTTTTCCCACGATTTATTACTAAATAACTAATTTTTTTTTTTTTCATTTCAGTTCATGTAAGAAATTTTGAATTTTAATCACTTAACAAGATAAAAAACAAAATCAGGAAATCAAAACCACAAACACGTACTAATTTTTTTACCCTCGGCTACTCATACCGAAACCCACTCATATCAAATAAATTAAAGAAGTGGAAAATGATATGTGGCAACATTAATTTTTTTAAATATTCTTTTAGTCGTATATCATCCTGATACCATGTCTTCATCGAAAACTGTCATCCAGATCAAAAATGATTTTTTTTATACCCGCCCATTCATAACTATTCAGTAGGCGAGGCTGTACTCTAGTCATTTGCGCAACTTTTCTGGTTGTACTTTCACTTTCGAAATCAAACGTAAGGGGCCATTTCACTTTCTTTTAGCCGCTAGGTACATCCTGAAAAGAGGGAAGGGAGGGGTCCTCTGGGGACCCGGGCCCCACACCACATTGCGAATGGAGAACACGTCTCCGAGTTCATTTATACGTTTGGGGGAGAGGGGTAGAATTATGAGAGCAATGCCGTCGGAAATGGTTTCTATTAATAGGAAGAACTTCCTTTTATCAATCGTCTGGTGAACTTAGAAACAGTGCTTGCCTCCACCCCCTGCTCTTCGGTATCTGTTTGTTGATATTTCGGAGGAGGAAGCGGCATATTTGAAATCGGGGAAGTTTTGGGGGAGATGAAAATGCTCATATCGTTTGGAGCCTTCAACTGGCTAGATTGTGATCTTTTCCCTCTCTTTTTGTGGGAGGGAAATCACTCGATGTTATTTCTGCTTATTCTTACTGTAAATGATTGCGTGGAAACTATGTTGTTTAGGAAGAGGAATGGGAAGAAATGTTAAATAAAGAATTAGGGACTCTTACGGAATGTGTATGTATTCGAAAGAATATTTATATTTGGGATAACATCAACGATTTGTGTGTGTGTTCGTAGTAAAACTTCGGTGAAAAGAATGAATCATGGGAAAACGTGTTTAAAAGTTCCAAGTTCTCTTGAGAAAACCGTTATTTCAGATACAGATGCTTTAAACAAAAGCTTAACTAATTTAAAGAAAGAGTTAGCGGTGCTATATTTAAGCGCATTATTTGAATTATGAATAAATTGGTTTTTTCTAAATACGTAATAAGATTATACATTTATCTGTTGTAAAACAATATTTATGAGGTGGGATTGCTTTGATAATATATCCTTGGTATTTTTCTAAGGAAAACAGAAAAACTAATTGATTTTCATAACGCTTTTTGAAAATAATGAAACCATTCCATAAACAAAGACACTCCTCCTTTTGACTATTTAAAATGTATGTGTGTGCATATTCATACATTTAGTTCCTTCTACGTCTTAGAAAGGACATATAATCTTTGTAAAAGGGAAGGGCAAAGTTTTTTTGTTACAATTATAATAAAACAATTTTGGTGTCGTGGAAGTTATATGTATTTGTAAAAATTTACTATACTTGTGGAGTTATTTTAAGATAGTGCTGCAGCCAGTGGCGTAACGGAGAATAACCGGGCCCCCCTTTTAACCTCAGATTTTGGGCCTCAAGCCTATATACGTACTTAGGGTCAAACTTTGTGCTCCCTAGAGTCCCTACCCCCCCTCGCAATGCGGGGGTGTATGTTACGCCATTGGCTCCAGCCACAAACAATGGTGTATACAAACCACTCTTATGAAGGAGGGTATATTTAAAAACACGTAGACGAAATCTCCGAGGTATAATTTTTATGCTTATAATTAAAGTTCTTAAGGTCTATGAGGGGAGACAGTTGTATCCTCAAACCGCACTCTTGTCTACGCCACTGGCCACAAAAAGTGATGTAATTTCTTTGTTTATTTATTTGTGAAAAGGTAGAAGATATATTATATACGAGTTTAAAGCATGTATAATTAATTATATATCTGTTTGTTTAGTGTATGACATAATATT
Organism: Trichonephila clavipes; assembly: GCA_019973935.1. Taxonomy (NCBI): domain Eukaryota; kingdom Metazoa; phylum Arthropoda; class Arachnida; order Araneae; family Nephilidae; genus Trichonephila; species Trichonephila clavipes. Next base: position 52,074 of record BMAU01003406.1, on the reverse strand, counting down.
TGGTTAGTAAGCATTTGTTCTCTTTTTTTTCAGTAGACAACAGCTGCGACAGCACCCGAGGTGACCCTCGCGACCAGGAAATTGTGGCCGAGGCTCTTCTGCATTCCCCAGAGAACATGGACAGGGAGGCCAAGACCCTACTCCAGAACATACTCCAACAGTCTCCACAGAGATTGCCCTACACACTTGCCTCCATGTACGGTCCACATGCTACAGGTAATGATACTTTCCCTGTCATTTACACTCCACAAGGCACCGGTATCGATCCCCAGAAATTACATAACTGACTGAAATATATATATATTACAGTCACTGTAATATATATATATACATATATTACAGTCAGTTATGAGTGCAATATATATTACAGTTATATAATATTATATCGTATAATCGTTTGAAGTTTTTGAACATACGAAATGAAGCAAATGCTAAAATTTAATTAAAAAAAACATGGAAGTTTATTAAATATCAAAATGATAGAACTTTTCAGAAATAAAATTTTCGAAGTTTAAAAATAAAATTAATAATGAGCGAATTTTCACCTTTTTCTACGATGCACCAAAATTATGCTTAGAAAATTTCCAGTTTAGGGACAATCAATTTTTATTTTATTTGACTTTTTGCATGAATACATTTTTAAATGATGTTATGGTCATATTATTGAATCTTACTCACTGGTCTCACGGTTGTTATAAAAAAAGTATATATATGCACATATGACTCAATACTTTGTTCTTATCTCTTTTAACGCTCCGAAAGACCTTAGGTTTCGGAAAGAAAAGAATAAAAGTATAAACCTCACCTTTAAAAAAATATTTCTTCTCTAAAAATAGGTTTTTACTCTCCCAAAAAGATACAATGTATTTTGAAATAGCTACCTTCACACTTTCTACTTCTTCGTGAGCTCATAATTTTTCCAGTGGGCTCTGCCAATAACCTCTTCTTAGGAAAACAAAAACGAGCCAGAGATCTGTCGTTTGAAATTCGGTGGGTCGACTCGGGTGAAAGATCAAGTGCAGGTCTTCCAGGAAACTTCTACCTATTTCTGTAAAACTGACTCAACTGAAAAGATCCTTTCTCTCGCATTTCTGTCAGCACCTTTCACAGAACGGAAAGATGATACCAGAATTATGTTTTCGAATGAGAAATAGCTTTCATGTAAAACACTGCATTGATTAGATGAAAAGATAGACGTCTGTCTCTCTTCAAGCCATTTATTTAAATAAAAAAGTAAAATTACGGAGAAGAAATTTCCTCGTTTTTTTTAATGATAAAAAGGAATATGACTGACTTAGCACCTGTGATATATATTCTCATCAGTGTCATAAGCATTTTCTCTTTTTGAATATCGTATAATTCTTTCTTTCAACCAAGTTAGGAAGCATCAAAAAAATTCTTGAGTTATCTTGCGAATATAAAATACAGTTATAATGCATTTATTAGGTAAAAACTGAATTGAAAATGCTTTCAAATGAAAAAAAAAATGGTTTATACTTTGAATGTATGTAAATAAATAAAAATATATATATATATTCGGAAAAATTTATATTATTCCCTGTATCAACATAGTCATGTATTATAACGATTTTATATTAATTATATACACAAACTCTCTGTTTCAGTGTTTCACCTTATTTTACTAGGGATTAAAACATTGTTGGTTTAAAATATGAACGAAGCTTAAGAAACGCGGTGTTACACCTTGCTACGAAGTTACTATATCTTGCCAGGATTTGAAAAGATTCAAACCGCTTCATTTTTAAATAGTACTTGAGACTCTTTCACGGAGGACATTTTAAGTAGAATGCATTAAATAATTCTTGAAACGTAACACAACTGTTTTATGCCCAAGTCAATGCCGTACGCTTATGCAATCCCCTCGAAAGAGATTATTTGGCTTGTGTTTTGTTTACGCCAAGCCGAAAGCTCGGAAGTATCTAGCACTCTTGCCAACATGAACTCCTCGTGTCTAGATCTCAATACGCCCCCCTCCCCCTTCTTAGCTATTTTTTAAAAATATTTTTATTTTTTACCGAATGTGTGCTAATGCACTCTTTTCTCTCTGAAGACCAGCATTTGATTCTTACCTTGAAAGAAAACAGGATTTTCCCCAACCTTCCCACATTTTTTCAAACGTGTTGGCCTTGTTAATTAAGATAGCTTGGCTCATAAATTTTGCGCCAACTTTGACTCTTGTTTTTGTTTTCAAATTTTTAATAATCTTACATCCTTTTTGTAAGTACATAGAAAAGCTAAAGATTTTTGATTTTCTTTTATAGGGGGAAAAAGATTCTTTGAGTTGAAAGTAATTAAAAAAACCCCAGTGAATATGAGGATGTTGTGTATAAAAATAATTTTAAATATACCAATAAAAAAAGTCTTTTTTTGTCTAAATAAACTTAGAAATATTTGAAACAAAAACGTAACAAATGAAAAATTGTGTTCTCTTTCTTAAATCTATCGATGCTTGTTATAAAATATTTTCGTAACATTTAAACAGGTCTTAAGTATACAAAGGAATCATTTTTTTGATTGATTAATGTATTGAATTTAGAAACTTGCGAAATAAATGTTATGTCCCGACATTAAAAAAAAGGATCTCCACTGTCTTTCTGAGACTTATTCTTGTACACAAAAGCTTCAAACAACGTTTGATTGATTTGTTTCATTGTGTTAACTTTTCGAATTGATTTGTCCTGTCGTCGTGTGTTTCGAATTGGTGGTCCTGTCGTCATATGTTCCAAATGAAGCACGTTCTCAAAAGAATAAACGAGTTTTCACAGAAGCGACAAACACTTCGTGAATCGGAAATGCATCTAGCATATGCCTATTCCAAAGCGTCAAAACAAAAGGTGAGGAACACGTTCTTATTAGTGAGCTTTTGAGGGACCGTCTGCTATTTCAAAGTCGTTATCCTTTTCCATTCGGCAATGCAGAACAGTCAAGCGTAACAAATGTAGAAAGCAGCAACCCCTAAATCAAGCTACCGACCAAAAGAAGAAAACGGCTTTCCATGAAAACATTTCTAGTTAACGAGCACATTTTTATAGGGACATTCTGTTTTTATAACAATGGAAGTTCTTTGTTCCATTATAAACAAAGAAGCACCCAGGCGAAGATTATTGTCAGACATCTTTTCCATAAAATATAAAATGTAGTATTTCCTTCTTCTTATATAATATTTGATCGTTTCGTGTTGATTCTAAGATAGATTAAAATTTTTAATAAATAAATGCAGTTATTTAAAGGTATTTTTTCCCCTCTGAGATAATCCGTATTTATATATGTATAGTTGCCCATTAATTAAAATGGTAATTTGGATGTAACCCCTTTTTATCTGTTAACTGAAAAATTTATGGATGCAAATTCTGAGCTATCAGAAGTCATTGAGAATATTGAAGTGAATTGATTTACATCAAATAAATATAACCGTAAGGTGTTGCATTATTTTATTTAAGCCTTATGCTCATTTTTTTTAAATATTTATTTTTTGGAATTATAATTATGTCTTCCTGTAATATAAAATTTATTCTTTTTTTAATTTTTACTCTATCTTTTCTTGTTTCATATCTCGTTCTATTTAACTCAATCATAAAGCTTTCTTTCTCCTTTTTATGTAATTAAATAATTTGTGACACTTATACAAATGCATGTTGTCTGTAAGGTATAATTATCCATTACACATATGTATTGTAAAATACTTTAAATTAATTTTTTAAGTATTTATCCCAAAGTTTTTGAAATTTGTTGACATGGAAGTTAAACTCACATTCTCGCGAATGTAATTTTTTTATTCTCTTTTAATTTCCAAAAATAAAAATTACTCTTGTTGTTTGTATTAACTTCGCGACCAACCTATGCAAACAAACATTGAACAATGTTTTTTTAATCGCTTTATATTCCACCAAAATCGAAAACAAAACAAACCGAAAAAACTGAGACAGCGGGGATTTAGGGAACAGGAAACCGAAACGGGAGTGTGTTTTGGTGCCTCTTTGCTGGAGATTTGGCGCCAAATCTTAAAACTCTGTCGTAACTACCGCTATCTGCGTGCTCTGAAGGCAGAGAGACATTTTCAAGGCTGCAATGGAAAAGGGGAATGGCCGCGCTGGCGCAAGTCGCATAACACGCGCCTCCGCTGATTGGCTGAGAGCTTCGCCTCTTCATGGGTAGCGGTGTGAGGGGCTAGGAGCCTTCTTCAAGGACAATCCTTTTTTTCCCCTTCTTATGACAATATCCCCCTCCTTCCCCCTTTGGATTCCGACAGTCATTTCTACGTTTAGCAGACTGGCTCGCTGAATGACCCTGCGCCTTCTGAAGAAGCAGACGATTTTGGATTTATTTAGTTTAAACATCTCAACTCTCAAAGATGGAGGAGCTAAAGCCTAAATTCACTTACCTGAAAAATGACGCGGGTTTCTTTTTTTTTCTGTTTTCCGTATCTTTATCTCATCCTTCTACAACTTTCAATTACTCTTTTAAAGCGTAATGCTTTTTCTGTATTTGATAGGTACATATATCGCACCATTTGTAATCGGTTGTTAACTTAACTTTTTTTACGACTTTTTTATTGCTTTATTAATTTTAAGGTTTAGTAAAAGTTTGAATGATTCACTGGAACTTGATTCTAGTTATGTATGTTATTTGATCAGTAACGCACACACAAAATTTTCAAAGGGGGATCCAGGGTCGAATGTCCACCATTTTGGTATCATGCTCCAACACGCCGTCCAACATATTCTTTTGATTTTGTCGATTTTCGGGAACAAAAACAATACAAAATTAACTGTTGAACAAGTAATTAGTATTAATTAATAAAATTAATTATTAATTACATACTTATTAAATTTTACCTACTATATACTTAGGATTATAACCAATTGAAAAAAATCAAGGGCCATGGGGTGTGTGTCCGGACTCCTAGGACACCCCCCTTGTGTGCGCCACTGTATTTAATTGTTAGAAGCGATGAATTTTCGAACTAAATTGATATATGCTTATTATTCTCGATTAAATTTTTCTCTTATTTTGATGGGCATTATTTTCAATTTGAATTAATAATTATTTTTAAACACAATATAAGCGTTGTTTTGACATATGGACAACAGCTAAAAAGGATTTTAAATAATAAATGATCAAGTATTACAAATTAGAATAAATAAGTTTTTAAAATTCACTAATGAATGAATTAACAGCTTAAATGTTTACCGAGTCGGTTGAATTCTTATGTTGGATGATCAAATTATGTTTGTAGGGCAATTACCAAAGTAGCTAGCTTAACGAGTGGTCCAAAAAACGCTCCAAAGAACAAAAAATCTCATTCACATGGAACAACTTAATCTATGTTGCAAATGGACTTAAAAGGAAGAGTAAAATCGAAGCTTTTTTAAGAAGAAAGAAACATATAACTATACTATCTATTCTTTCAACCGTGAAATAAGTACAAGGTTTTCATTATTTTAACCACATGGATTTTTTCTCATTTTGTGATCTGTTTAATGGTCTCCACACGTGGGTAAACAACGTTTATTTCTCTGTTTTATTTTTAACTTAAAAAAATTGATTAAATATCTTCTAATTTAAGTTAATCTAGTTTATTCATCGTGAAAAAGTTGCAAATATGTTTAAAAAAAGTTTTTCTTAGGGTCATCAAAGGATTTGTTTTATACTTATTTATGTTATTAAAAAAAGCAATATTTTTCAGAATTTATTAAAAATTAGTAACGCGTCATTTTTTCGATATTGCCTTGACATATTTAAATTTTAACATGTTATTACACTAAAAATTCATTATTTTGGTTTATTATTTGTATTTAATGTACTTTTTACTGTTGAAATATTGTTCGATTTTTTTAAAAAAAAAGAGAAAGAAATTGTGTGTTGTTTCCAATTTTATTTTCTTTGAACGTATCAATTCGAAATATTTTGACACAAATTAATAAATACGGTTTAAAATTTTTGGAATAATAGTAACTGGAAGATTAGTATTGCGAATTATAAGTTTTGAGATTAAAAATCGATTCATTAATACGCACATGCACAAATTCCATACGCTATATGCATTAATAAAATCTTTGAAAAAAACTCGGAAATGGTTATAAACAGGGGGATTTTACATCGGGAGTTATGTTACAGCTAACAACAAGTGACATGTCCCCACTCTGAAGATATATATCATGTTGTTTATTTCAAAGTTTCCCCAATGGTGCATTCCATCCGTATTTTTCACCCCAAGAAAAATCTACGTCTACCTCAAACTCCGCTTGTTTGCTATATATTGTTGTCGCTTTTCCACTTGTTCAGATGACCTCCTGTTGAGGGGGTAAGAGACCTCCCTAGCATAACACCCCTCAAAAGAATTGACCTCCCCCAAAAAGTGGGTCGCAAGACCCCTTTGTAGATATCACAAAAGGTAGTTGATACGGTGGCCCCAATATTTTTGCTAGAAATGCGAAAACAGTGCTCATATCGCTGCAAGGTTCTACGGCCGAAAATAAAGTGTCTTAGTGGGAGGGGGGGGGGGAATGAAATAGAATTCAGGTTAGGGTACACAGTTCACACTCATGCTGTTTTGAACTGCAAGTGGATGATCTGATCAATAGGCTCATTATTTACACTTATATGTTTCTTGTTGGGAGTTAAAAAATTGGTTTGATTGTATAGTTGTGTGGAATGTTAGACCAATGTATGAAAAAGAGCGGATGTTTTAGTCCCAATTGTGTGTGTATACCGCAGTTTTTATACAGTACTTGTTGGAAGGAAAATTTTTAAAATTATATATTTGAGCCGGGTTGACTAAGATTCTTCTGATGGACTTAAAAAGATCAAATCTCCAAAAAGTATTGTTTGAAAAACAAATCTTTCTCCATCGTTCAATCGTACAGTCAACTCATTTTCTCAACATAAACATGATGTTCTTTCTTTGAAAAACAAAAGTATTTCGTTAAGTCGCAAGAAAGAATAAATTGTTATAATTTACTTCGTGCAAAAAAGCTGTGTACCGAAATTGTTTTGGATAAATTTATGATGGATTATAATTTCTTTCAAGAGCTGATAAACACCTATTTGCCTGCTTACATTCTAAAACCATCAATATATTTTTCGAAGATTCGAAAAAACTTTTAAAAACACCGCTATTATAAGCGATAAGGATACTCGATATTTCTTGATTCTCATTTTCCAATTACGAGATTGCACTTTGTTTACTAGAGCTGTCAGAATGTATATAATTCTAGTGCAAAAAATACTGCATCTGTTCTTGTCAACCAACGATATCGAAAAATATGTCCAGGGCGATTTGAACTCTGAATGACCTTTCACTGAATATTTCGTTTCCACGAGAATAGCTGGATTTTTCAGTGAAACAAATCGGAAGAGTTGAGAGAATTCTCAGCGAAGGAAAAAAAAAACTTGCTTGAGGCTCCTTTCTTAGGCCTCTTGCAACAGGTTCACTTCACCATTATGAAGGCCACAGACTTTCTCTTCAATTGAAGCGGGGAAATTTTGGAAGCCCTAAAAGTGCCTCGAAAATACACGAATAGGATTGGTGCGATCTGAGATAGGATTCTTTTTATTTCGGCCATGAAAGTTTTCTTTTTCCTTTTATTTTATATGCACTTGTCAAACATTATCATTTATATCCCATTTGATAGGTGTGTGCAATTATGAGGCCTTCGACCTAGCGATATCGCAATTATATAAAAATGAGGCTCCCTTTATTGAATTAAGTCATTTTGACTCGTTATCTATAGTGAATGAATCCATAACATAGGCAGTTACAAATAAATCTCAAAATTTGCTCTCGAATTAAAAGTATTGGAAAGCAATGAATGTCGCATATTATTGATAAATACAAAAACCAATTGGTTACGTGTGATTTTCAAATGTTCTTAAGGCTGTCTTCGGTCGAAGTACGGGCGCTTAAACTAAACGCGAAGCACATATTCAGACAGAAAAAATGCCTCAGTTTCTATGGAAATTTGCAATATTATAACTCATACCTCTGTTAACAATATAGTGTTTTTAAAAATGCCAAAATATTCCATGAATACTTTCTTTTTTGTTATAATACGTGACAGGCATAGCCCATTTAACATTACGGTATAGGACAAAAAGCGCGAAACACATTTTATTCCAGAAAAAATGAATAAACTCTGTTAAAAACGGGAAGTATAATAAAAAATTCTGTTCTCTATATAAAGGATAGTGAAGCCAGAATATCATATTAATGTTTTGTTTCTTTTATATCTGAAAAAATGCTCCAAATTTTGTGGTCCTATTCCTTAACATTAACCGAAGACAGCCTTAAGAAATTTCCCCTCACAATTTCATTCTCAATCGGAAGACGGACTTGATCGGGAAATATTTGGAAAGGAGGGAAGAAAGAAGTTTGTTGGCCTTTATGATGCATGTGTCCAATAAAAAGTGCGTAAAAAATACCTGTGTGGTGGAAAAGATGCTACCCATAGTAAACGATGATCTCGATTGTAGTTTTTTGCTGGGGTTAGGTTAGTGTATTTGCAGTTAAAATCGACCTGTAAACCTGATATGAAGTCATTTGTCCCAGGTTCCACATTTTTTGTCCCACTCAGCCATTTACCCCGTACCCTAAAAACAGTCTTTTGTCCCAACCTCTTGTCCGGATCTAGAACTGGAGAATTCCCGTGGGGGTAGGGATGTGTATAACCTAGATTTTGAGAGGGCCTAAAAAAATCAAGATTTCTCCCTTCGTGTACGGGGTGCTATTGTTCGCTGGGAAGGAATCCTATTTCTGTCCCCTTTCTAAGGAAAAGGAGAGAAGTTTTTTATATATGTGTATCTATCGTATTTCTTTTTTTAACACGCATTTGATGCTTTGTTTCATCGCGGTGAATTATATTTTTTTACAGGAAAAGAGAGAAAGTTCGTGCTTGTGTGTATTATAATTTATATACGTATTTCCCTTTTGTTAAGGAAATGTTCAGAATAATCTCGTGGGATTGAAAATTATGGCTGTATTTTAAAAATTTGGTTGAAATAATTGAACGATATATCCACTGGATAAAAATGATGAATGAAATTAAAGTCATCATTTTATCAATGTTTTCTTAATTTCAAATTTTTTGAATAAAAATTCCTTTAAAGCCATTAATTCATAAGATTCGCCAGGGTACTGAAGCGAGTCGTTAATGCATCTTCATTTCTTGACCTAATATTCCATTTTTAAATTTCTTTTTTCCCTCAAATTCGCAATATTTAGTGGTTTGTTCTATTGGACATCCAAAATCATAAATGGGTTGGGGGGGATGTTTTGATGAAATCATCAAGCTTTTGTTGTATTATGTCGTTACGCGTTTCATCGGTTTTAGTTTTATTCAAATATCTTGTTTGAAAGGAGTGCAATATAGTGTACCTATTTCTCCAAAAGTAGCCCTATTTTCCATCAAGTATGAATCTTTTAAAATTGTATTTATGGTCACGTATCTCACATTGAGGTTTTTGTGCGTGCCCATTGCATTGATTTTCCAAAATGGCTTCCATTGTGCATAGGGGGCATTGAGGGAGCACCTACACCCCAATCTGTTATTGCTCGACCCCTTTGTACCTTTGATCAGTACAGCGCCCCTGAACTCTGTTCCAGAGAGGGAAGGGACAAATATCTCCTCCGTTTCCGATAGACCTTTCTCCTGACCTCAACCTTCCATAGAACACCCCTTCAGTGAACCTCTATCCTTTTTAACCTTGAGGGGCTAACAACCTCTTTGGGTCCCACAACGGAGAAAGGGGATTTTGAAGTGGGGCAAGGGGAAAGGTTTTGTAACCGTTAGGGAAGACCCCCATCGCAGGTGCGGTTATCCTGGGGAAGAGGGTCTAATGGGATGGGAAACATCCAGGATAAAAAAAGGAGGGACGGAAGATGCTAAGGAAATATTTCTCTCAATTGAGGTTTCTAAAATAAGTCTTCTTTATTTCTGATATAAAACGAAACTATGTCGGATGTCTTGGGAAAAAGACAATCTTGACTTGGCTGGATCAGAAATCTACAAGTTTTGAAATCAGTGATATTAGTGTAACGTTTTGTAACTCGAGAGCTAAATGTTTTTTTGAAATCCTTGTAGCCACAATAATTTTGTAGTGATACTTATATATCTATAAAATGAGAACTTAATTCAATTTCATAAAGGAAGTGATGAATTTTCTTTTCTTTCATATAGTTATAGAAAACTTTTAAGAAAATAACCCAAACGAGATCTCGAGTTCCTGTGTGCTTACAATTGTTTAATCTGCTAAATAAAATTACAACCAGATTAAAACTAATCAAGACTTAAGGTGTAACAGTAAATATTTTGTAGAGGATTCAACATGAATGTCTGCATTATATAAATATCGCGTGGATCTACAACTACATTTAAATTCAGATTTTCAAAGCTACTTTTTTAAAGCTATTTTAACGTCAATATCGCTTTACCTTAAGTAAAGAAAGCAAAAGTATTTAAGAGTAGGTTTTCAATTCCAATTTGTTTTTTTTAACTTAATACTCAAATTGAATTGCTTGTAGATCAGGGGCGTAGCTACCACCGTATCAGCCGTATCAATGATACAAGGTACAGGAGCCAAACATATGTGAGGAAAATTTGTTAATATATTATGCCCCCCCAGAAGGGTGTGCAAGAACTTTTGATACGAGGCCCACCCACTCAGGACTGGCTATACAAGTGTTGTAGATGTCTTCATTTTACAACAGTGGTCGGATTTGTAGTAGCATTTTTAAGGTATTAGCTCGTCATATTTTAGTTTCTAAGGTACATCGAGTTTTATGATCGATTTAGATTATGAAAAATGAAACTTTTAAATGGTTAAATCCAATTATCATTCTTTGTGAATCATCATTCTTTATTTTGAAACAATGACAGAATTTTACGGTTCGTTGCCGAAAATTAATTTTTTTTTCCGGATCACATAATTTACCTGTCTGATTTAGTCTGTGACGTGAGTGATTGATTAGTTCTTCCTGGTAGGAAATAGCATTTTCAAAATATACATACTGGACAGGGAAGAGAATTGTTGAAACTAGCCTTGTAAAAAAATTGGAGTAATCTCTGATTTTGTTTTTGCAAATTGTTTACATTTTAAAAAGGTTATATAACAAATTGTTTTTGAAGAACTATTAATTCTTGCACAACATAATGTAATTTTCATTCCTTTTATTTCTTTTCCATAATGTAGCGTGACAAATGAGGTTAACATTCTTTTTCCCATGATGTTTAACTAACATTACAAAAATCCTTCTAGGTCTCGAAATACGCGAAGAGGTCAGCCATGAAGACGAATCAAAATTAGAACACATTCTGAATTTATTTCTGAGAAGAAAGAAAAGAAGGACATGGGGGGTGAATCTGGAAAATGATATTAGCAAGCCTTATGTTCCCAATTATTTTCTTAAAAAAAGTTGTGTTCTTCAAATTGCATTTTTTGTACTTATTAATAACTTACTTCAAGCTAGCTCACATTGTGGCTGCGGTAGCCGAGTGGTATAGGTATCGGACTGTGGCTTGCTTTGTCATAGGTTCGAGCCCAGTACCACTAAAGACCCGCCGTGTAGGGCAGCGATGCACGTTAAATCTGTCGAGAGCTGAAACGTCCTCCCGTTGGTGTGGTGTGGTAGTTAGGAGAGGGGGGTGCCAGCTCAGGTGTCGTCCACGTCACTTGACCATGGTTCAAAATGACGTGGTCCGTCGTCAAAAGCCCTCGTGTAGCTGAACAGTGCGACGTTAATATTCAATCAATCAAGCTAGCTCACATTGAACCACGTGAGCTATATTCTAGTTTCATGAAACTTCAGATAATAGTAGGCAATTATAAGTTTAAATAGAAAAAAAAATGGGTTTGAAAAACGCATATTATGTTGCATGAGCTTTGAATTTAAGCGTTTGAGGGAGGGATGTTTCATATTGATGATGTATAAGGTATTCTTTCGATACATCTTATATGTCCTTTAGTTAAAACTTCTGGGTAAAAGGTTAGGAAGCATAACGGTTCACATGTATTTAAGGAACAATTGTACGTAAGGAAGCTTAATATTGTTTATATTATGATACCATGTTGGTGATATTATGATACAATGTAAGTGATATTACGATATAATGTTGGAGATATATTACATACATACTTATTATAAAACATATATGATTTCATTAGAAAACAGAATCCGCGTAATATTAGAACAAAATAGATATTAGGGGTTTAATTTTTATATATTTTAGATTAATAGCTGTGTGTAGATTTTTATTTCATATATTATACGTATTAAGGTATCTGACTACGTTCGGAACCGTGATTTTGCAAAAGAGTATAAATGGATAATATTTATGATATTTAGTGTCACTTAGATTAGAAAATGTATATAAAATTGTTTTATGAATATTATTACAATAAAAAATTATTTAAGTACAATATTTTGACAAAAAATGAACATAGAGAATGACCCATTTTCAAAATATTCTTTTTGTGGAAAATGCTTCTATTTTAATAATATTTTGCCTGTATATAGCTCAGACCTCTGTGTACACAGACTCAACTAGAATTTTGAAATACATAACTTATAAGTGGGTTTATCCATGTTTTACGACAACAGAGGGGAGAAATTTTAAGAAAAAAACACCGATATTTATTTCAATTGGTGGTAACTCTGAAAATAATGTGAATTTTACAAAAAAAAAAAAAAAAAAAAAAAGTTCAGACTCTCCGGAGAAAAGTCTTTACTTTATATTCGCAAAATATTATTATTTTAGAAGTATTTTTTATAAAAGGGGAACATCTTGAAAAAAGGTTATTCTAAGTTAGTTTTTTTTGCCAAAATATTGTATTTAAATAATTTTTTTTTTTTTTGTCAAAATGTCCTTAAGCAATTTTATAGATGTATTCCAATCTAAGTGACGCTAAATATCATGAAAATTATCTTTTTATGCGCTTTTTTAAAATTACGGTTCCGAACGTAGTCGATACCTTAATCACATAATTATTATGGAATTTCCTGGAAAATAATTTTTCAACTATGGCTCTGTAAGGGTAGCTAAAGTTTTTATTTAAAACAGCGTTCTCTGGATGCAACAACAAAAAGGCGAGTGGTTGTAAAATATTTATGTAAATTTTAACATCCATAATTTTTGTGTTCGTGCATGAAAACGAAAAAAAAAAATCTGAATTGTTTTTGTATTAACATTGTGATATGTTTATTTTTAGGTTCATTACCTCCCAGTCCGGCAGACAGTGGTGTATCTGATGTCGATAGTAGCAGCAGCCATCTCAGTAATGAAGAAACAAAACCACGACTTATAGGTGCTCCCGGTATGTATTTTGGTCTCTTCTTTTGCTTAGTACCATATCATATAACAATAAAGTCACTCGAAAAAAAAGCTTTTCCAGAAACCCCTTAAGTGCTGCTTTCATCGGTTTTACTTGGTGTATCAAAGATGCTATTTTTGTGTGGTTGACTTTTTGTGTGGAACTGTGTGAAACATCATCTTATGTATGGCTTCATTCCTGCATTTAAAATCCAATTTTTATGTTTGTGCGTATTACTCGTAAAAGAACATCATAATCCAAGGTATTGAAAGGACCTCGCTCATTGATTTGATGAAACGTTGGAAATAAACGTATTCTGAAATTTAAAAAAAGGATTTATGCCGTAGTGTCAAAAAGTTAGGTTTCATTTCAGTTGTAAAGCTTCGCTTTCGCATGTTTCTCGAATTGTGTAACTTGGAAGAAAGTATTGTTTATAAAGCAATAAGAGAGAAGTCAAATAATATTTCAATTGTAGGGCTTCGCTTTCATATTTCGAATTGGTATTGTTGATGAGGCAATAAGTATTTTTTCTCCTCTGATTTTTTTAAACGCATTTTAGTTTGTGTGATTCCCCCCATGCGTGTCTTAACATTGTAGACAACAAATTTATTCAACACGGACATTGAAAAAATTTTAAAAATTAGTGGTTAATGTGTATGAACAAAGCTATAGCAATTTCGTGCATCACCATTCAGCATAAAAAGAGCAAAATCGCTTCTAGAGTTTTACATGTGGGCAAAGCTTTGAGGCATAAAATAGTCTTTTCTAAATAAATGTCGTTTCAACTGTAGAAACTGTTTTTCATTTCCTTGCAGTCAAGGGTCATGAAATCTATCTAAAGAAATCTATGTTCTTTAAACTGTTTGGTCCCTTGATTTTTCTGACAAAATCGAGTTGTCGACCCCAGCATTGCCAACTGGGATAGATAGCCAGTTTCCAGCTGGCAAAAAAAAAAAAAAAGTTTCTGGTCTAGCAGTCACATTCTTCTCCACTGGACAGTTTGAAAAGAAGTCTTGAGGGGGGGTGCTCTTAGACCCCTTTTTTCTACTTGGGGTTTTGTGCGGTTCAACCACAAAAAGGTTCCATTCCTTACCCTATGTAAAAACCGGAAGTTAACGGTTAAATTGTCATAGGGGACTGGACCTTTTTAGATCTTGCCGTGCGGTTTTTACTGGACATATGGGCAATGAATGGATGGACAGTTTTCAGCCTTTAGAGCTATCTGGGTTTGAAAGGGATTTAGAACCTATTTTTTGATGCTCTTTTAAATACGCCGATTGCAGTTTTTGGTTATTGCTTCCTTCTCCCCCCACCCCAACCGCATTATTTGATTTAACTCATCCTCTGTGTTTTTTAAAGTAACTGTGTTAGTAACTGTGAGGTAAAAAAGCTACCCTTTCTCGTTTAGTCATTTTCAAATTCATAATCAGATATCTCAATTCAGATAGATGCAAAGTTTTTCTAATTAGTAGATATTGAGAGTTAAAATTTATTTTCCTATAAAATGGTAGCTTTCTTGTTTGCGCTGTATGATTTTCACGGCACACATATTCTTTCTTTTTTCTAACACAATATACATATAAAAATACTTTTAACAATCAGATAAAGGACTAAATAATCTTTGTTGATATTTTTTATCTTAATTTTCTCGTGTTGTTATTTAACGCAGTTAACTTAGAATTGTTATCTGATAGTGTTTAATTAGATGACCAGGTTATTATTTTTTGACAGATGATGAAATATTTTTCGGGGCATTCAGCATTATTCGGATTTGAAGTTGCTTTTGAACTTGAAATCATTGCTTAATCGCTTCCTTTAAATCTCCTAAACCTGTTCATTATCTAATTTTCGAGCACTCCAAAAAAATAAAGTAATTGCTCTAAAAAATAAAATAAAATCTTGATACGTGTTTCTCTGTATGAATTTCTTACTTCATTAGTAGCTTTAGAAGAGTACGAAAACACTGAGCGATTTTTTTTGTGTCATTTTTATTTATTTATCGAGATACCAGAGCGCGTGACGTATTTCACATGAGAAAATATAGAATTACTAGAAAGATAAAAAAAGATGTGAGTGTCGAGGAATCGTAATAAATTCGCTGAATTGCACTTCTATCAATCTTGCCTCAAATTCTCTGTTCTGCTTCGATGCGCTACGAGAATCCTTCTCTGAAAGTGCATTTCTTGTTGAAATATTTGTTCATCATATTTGACGCAGCTTACCACCAGGATATTGCTTTACAAAGCTTATTGATAGTTGAGGATATATGATTTCCTCTTTCAGATGCAGTATGACCCGATTTTGGTCTAGAATGTTACCTTTAAGAATGTAATAGGACCTTATGAAATTTTGAATAAGTTCAAAAATATTTATACTGTATCAGATTTCAATGGTTAGATTGGAGTCATGAAATTCCGAGTCCTAAACATTTCTGTCTTGTATGTTCCAAAGTATCGATATTTCTATTCTGTCCATTCCAAAGCTTCCAAGTAGAAATTAAAGTTCCATCCTACATACCTACGCTTGATCAGAATTGTTTCCTTCATGAACAGAAATAAAGAGGCATCGGTGCTATATACTTGCCAAGTATTTATTCAAAACGTTGCTCGTTATGTGAATCACTCAATTGTAAATGTAACTGAACATGGTGTACATTACAACATATTGTATTTTTTTAATCACATACTAGATTACAGTACTTAATGCAGATGCGTGATTTAGATATTCAATTCATGGTGGCGGGTTTCATGTTTCTTTATTAATATCCAAATGTTCTCCAACATTTCATCGTCTCTCAGCGCACCTTAAGAATATAAAATTCCCATGACTTACATGTTGTTTGCGCTTATTCGCTATATTACTATTCTCAAAAATGAAAGTATCCCATATATGTCATCGTCTCATTTGTAACTCTGTCTCATCTGTGTGAATGAACATTGATCACTCCCAATCCCCCCACATCATCATTCCCTTACCTATCACTCGATGTTCACGACTGGTGTCGATTCAACTTCTTAAATGTATGTGTGACTGGGGGATGTATGCAGACTCTCTCATCGGTGGTGGTTAACGTATGTGTAACTAAAATGGCCAATGGCCATCTCTGATTGACTCCTTTACGATTTCAGTTGCTGTCTCCAGGACACCCGAATCCCCTAGTCCCAATGGTTTGTCATATGCCACACCCTATGGGCCTGCCAACCAGCCTCAGATGTACAATAATCGATTACAACAAAGTGAGTATTTGTGAAATGTGATGAACAGTATCATTCTGAGTTGAACCGTTACAAACGCTATCGATACCGTAGCGTAGGGACTCAGTTACGAGATCACCTCACGTACTACTTTTGGAAATAACTAGGGATCAATTCCTTGACTTTTTAACAATACGCGCTTATAATAATTAGTGAAACAAATAAATATCAATGGAAATATTAATAAATTTAACCATGGATCAACCTGATAACATTTTTCACACAGTTGTCACGTACAATTTGCATGAAGTAATGTGAATACCGGTCGAAATATATACAGTGATGTAACATAAAATATTAGCCCCCCCCCCGCAAAACCCAAGTCGGATGTTACAAAGGATTGCAAAACCATAACTTCAGGCTTTGGGCTCCCCCGCAATGCGGGAGTTGCAGGGGTGTACGTTATGCCACTGAATATATATAATTCTTTTTCAACCGTTTTAGATTGTTTACGTATCTTAGATTAATTTTAAATTCGGATGAAATAAATTTATAACTTTTTTTTGGGTGTGTGACAGTCGATAGCTTTAATTCTTAAAAGGTATTGAAGCATCGATTATTTTCGCTAGTTAGTTGCTATTCATATAGTACTTCGTCAATTTTCAATAATTATGATTGAACAGAAATACAAACAAAATAGCTTAGATCATGTGTCATCTGATTTAGTTTGTTCGTTATTAGATTATTTTATAACACATGTGGAATTGAAAAGAGATAATTGTATTTTTTTATTTAAAAAATCATTTTATTGATCGAAAGTAAATTTTTCTGAACCCCATTTTAGTGGCATCTTCCATGTTGCAGGAAGCTATCTTGTAATACTCAATTTAAATTATTATTCAGTTACTATTAGTTATTTCTGGATAAGCTGCATGTAAGATCGAACGGATATTGCCTTAAAGGCCTTTCTCTAGAGTTCCATCTGTTTGTTTACCTTAGAGCATCTTTAAAATTGCTTTTCCGAATGTATAGGGGCATCCTATTGATTACCAACTAGATCTCTTTGTTATTGTTCGTAGCTTGTGGTGCAAAAGCTCAATGACATGACTTTCCAACCCAGGAAGTTGTGAGGGGCCGGCAGAATCTCCCTCCAGAATGTGGACATGCTACTTCTGGGGGTTTTCCGAAGCCATTCATTAAGTTTAAACAGCGGGGTCTCTGCAGGAAAAAGGGGGTTTTCTTGAGGTCACCCCTCGTAGTTGCCCAACAAAGTTCCATGACCGATAAGCGGGGTTGGAAGTGTAGTTCAAAACAAACGAAATGGACGTTGTAGTCTACCTTGGGGGTCAGGGGTGATCTAGGTGTGGACGTAGAGGACAAGGACCCCGAATCTTCCCCTGCTGAGAAGCTGGAGCCCAGGGCTTTAGGAATGTATATGTTTGAACTCTGGTTTACGGAATGTAGAAGCGTAAGTCAGTTTCGGAATTTCAGATGATTCCGTGTTTTGACGTAATTTTAGGGCAGTTATTTTTTTTTTAAGTTCTCGCTTAAATAAGGATTTGATTTAGCATGCAAGTGAAGAATAAATATAGAGGTTTTTGTGAAGAGGTATTTACTCACAAATGATTTTAGTTTTATAAAGAAATAATTGTGTAATGTTTGAAATGTCTATGGCATTTAATTCAGTTTCGTTTATACTGTACAAGGTAAACACTTTTTGGAGGATTATTGTAGTTATATTTTAGTGAAGAAACTTATATACATACATATATAAAAATTTGTGCGTTCTTGCTACACGAACGGAATTTCGTAATCCAAAAGGAAAAGTAGGGGTTCGTTGTCAGTAAAAAAAATTTTAGAACTACGTTATAAACGTACTTCGATTGCGCATGCAATGGCCAAAATCACTATAACGAGGAGATATTTACTAGGATTTTGTTAGAATATAGTTGTCAATGCTTTAATCACATTTCGACAATACTCTCTTAATAATATTATAATGCGTATATCTCTGAATTTTTGCTATAAAAATAATCTACCATGAAGATATATGAAATGTTGCATGAATTAAATGTAAGATACTGAGTCATCAAATTAATATAATTAATTTTAAAAAAAGATATTTTATTCCAAGTGTTAAAAACTTCGGAATTAAGATACAAGATTATCAATGCATTCTTTAAAAGTTACCATGTCTGGAAAAAGTAAAGAAAGAAAGGAGGACAAAGTGAAAATAAAAAAAAGGAAGAAATTAGCATCGGAATTCAAAGTGAATTTAATTAAATGTCAATCATCTCGCTATTTTGTTGTTGTGTGTGGAGGATGCTGAATTACATTTGGTAAAATGGGGAAGCAACTAATTAAAACTTTATTTTTTTAGAAATAAATGAACTATATTCACAGAACTACTCCGAACTCGCTTTTATTTCATGTTTTACTAAAATTACTTTAATTTCGGCATATCTTTTTGTTTTTTAAGAGCTACAGTTTCAAAAATATGGAGAAAACGGACAAATAGCTCTCTTGACATCCATTCTTTTGCGTTTAATTCTTCCGTGAGCCTGCTCTTTTTTTTCTGTTATTGCTTTTCTTTAGTATGTGGCTTACTTGGTCCGCGCTTTCTAGGTCTCTGTGAATCCGGGTTCCGCTTGGTTTCACTCTACTAACGCCGAGGTTCACAATCCCAGGAGCAGGTCAGCCAATTTTTGAAAGGAAAGATAATTCCCGCAAGTTTTTTTTCATTCACCCCGTATTTTCTTTTCTGGTCTGTAGGGATTGTGTTCTACATAGGTGAACACAATGGCGAAAATACTAATATTCGTTGAATTTTACTCGATGAATTATTTTTAATCTGTTACTCGATTGAAAAAAGGTAACCTTTTGCTCTAAATATTTTCAGTACATTTGAAAATTTGTTGGTTTTGACAATCTAACCTTGATTACGGATATTTATTTTTGTAGGGAATTTATATTATTTTAGTTTTTCTTGTAGACACACATCGTTCATCAATACAAGTTAGAGTACAATAACAATGTTAGACGTTTGAAGGAAATTGAAGGTACGAAACTAACATAACTGGATACGTTAAAATCAGCTCCTAAATACAGAAAAAAAAAAAAACGTCTTTGGAAAAAAAAATTATCTTTCTTCATTATTTATTTGAGGCAATATTTAAATAATTAAAAACTACTTGTGGTGGACGTAATGATGAAAAAATACAAGCCTAATTAGTTTCTAAATGAATGCTAATTTGATAAGCGAACGTTAAGTATTTAATTGAGAGTCTAAGCATAGTAATATTTGTAATTATTGTTTTTTTATCAGTTATAAATTCTTTTTGAGAATGAAAATACTTTTCCCGATTGTTTACCTTTTGATACAATTTATAATTTATTCTTCCTTCGTAAAAACTTTTTTTTTTTAAAAAAAAAACCTTGAAAATTTTTTTTTTGTCCCCTCTCAATTAATGTAGACATTCCTTATCGTTGAATTATTACCGCTTCTCATTTTTCATTACCAAAAATAATAATAATTACGTATAAATAAATATTTCATTCAGAATTTTTCATTAAAATGAATGGGAATAAACAATCAGTACATCGAATGCCTTAAAAGATCCAAGGGAGAAAAAAAAATCTCAATACGAGCTAAAAAAAAAGTTTTATTTATTTATTTATTTTCTGAGGAGGCTAAGTGTAGTTGTTCTTTGTTTATGTAGTTCGACGTAAGGGCAGGAAAAAAAAATGTAGACGGCGACGCGCGTACTTCTGGGAGTTGTTGCGCGGAGGAATTTTTTTCCCTCCCTTCTCTTCCTGTGTGTGAGTGTGTGGAATAACTTCCCTGTTCGCGATTCAAGGACAGTTGCGCCGAATTTATCCTTGTAAATAGTAATACTCGCGATAAAAAAGAAAGATGTGCGCCGTAGCCACACGGTTGCGTATCCTAGTTCTTCTTCCATTATCTTTCAGCTGAGTTCATCTCAGAAGTTCCGGGCACATAATATGCAGAAAAAGAAAAAAACTTTTGAAAAATGTCTCTGTGTTAAAACTTAACTTTCGCATTCACGTATTAACATGTTAACAGCATTCAGTAAAAGAGAATTAGAATAAAATTAAAAGTCTATATAATAAATCTGGTAAGAATTTGCGTGAGAGAGATTCTGTCATTAAAGGTTTCAAATTTGGCCGATTTCTTTAGGGTTACTATTAGAGCCAGAGTTACGATATTTTGGTACTGTGATTGTGTAACAGAGATAAGTTTATGTTTTAAATCTCTTTCTGGGGCAATTTAAATTAAATTTTTTATAGAATATAAATAAAGCTTCTCATATAAGTTTCGCTGAAAATAGTATGATTATGCTAATTGATTCCAAGTATTTGATAAAAACTTTTCAATTCGTTATAAAATGGAATAATAATGAAAAATTCGTGCATTCCGTGGTATAAGAATAAACGCATTTTTTATCTTGTGAACAAATGTTGCGAAACATTATTATCGATTTAAAATACAAGTAAAGCTTTCATACGCTCTTCCCTTTTTTGGCCGTTAAAAAAATTATTTAAAAAAATGTTTGATAACACCAAGTAAGTTTTAAATAAGTTAAAACATTTTTTAAAGTCCATGAATAAGTATTTTTAGAGAGTTGAGATTTTGAATGCTAAAATTAATATTTTCATTTATACATATAATGCTAATTAATATTATGCATTATTCGTTTTCGGAATTAATGTGTATATAATTATCTAATTTCTGATTTGCGGAAGTTTGTTATCCCACCTAATAAAAATAATTTTCCAATGAGAACAATTAATTTCGAACTTTGACAATGATTTTAAGTGTTGTCCTGTTAATTTATTCCCTCAAAATTACAGGAATTCCTAAATAAAAATTGTACTCGCGAAATATATTATTTTTATTAAGATCCACACAACAAAAGCTTTCTTTTTCGTTCTGAGAATCAGATAAAGAGAATGTGATAAGTAAAACGATGTCACGGTAATCCAAAATTACCACATTCGGATGTTTACTGCCATCCGAACAGAAAGGAAAGGAAAAGGCAATGCTGGTTTCTGAAACGCGTAATTCCGCTCATTACAGAATATGTAGCGCATGAAAGATTGGGTCTGTTTTTATTTATTTGTTGCAGAGTTACGCAGGTGAGACAAATAAAAAAATGCGCTGGTGGGGGGAAGAGTTGAGATTGAAGGCTGCTGTGTTGCGATAATTTTGGGCTACGATTGGTTTGTGGATGATATGATGTCATCAGCTTCTGAGCGGAGAACGTTGGATCCGTAACCAGGGTAGAAGGATTTGGCGTAATATCGCAACTTCATTTTTACTTTTCATGAATTCCCATAGTAGCATATCCACGATGTTTTTTAATGAGTATTTTTATGAATTCTCTTGGGTACTCATAGATTTTTTCATTATTTACGATTGTAAAATATTAATCTTATGTTATCACTAAGTTCTGTAATTGTTAAATAAATAAAATGCAGGATAAAGATTTTAAGCCAGCAGATTTTTAAGTGTTTTACAGTAATAAATACGATTTTTTAAAATCTTGAATAAATATTAGTGTTAATATTTTTTTGTAATTATTATAGACACACTGTATTAAAAAGCGAGTGTTCTAATCATAAATAAAAATAAATTATACGTAAATATCACGAGTTCCAGCATCATAAAGTGTTTTAAGGGAAAAAAACAAAATACTGCCATTCTTTAAAAAATGACATTAAAAGTGGATTTTATATTCTATTTCGAAATTAATAGTTCTGTATAGATTTTTAAAAATAAAATTCATTCATACTAAGAATTTTTATTTATTTTTCTCATTTTTATAGAAATCTATCCCACTCGCCTCATTTTTCTTTTTGTTGATATTTTTAAAGAAAACATCTGAACTTTTTGAAGTTATTTGTTTAAATCCTTTACGCTAAAAACCAGTTTTGTCTCGTTCTAGATACGGTTAATTATTATTTAAATATATATATACATATATATATAGTTATAAACATCCCCATTTCAAATTCCAAACATTTATTTCCTTTATTACAAATACTTACTAAACGAATATACAATATAAATATAGACTTTGTAATTGATAATTATATTGTTGTTTTTCTGACATCTATTACCAATGGCATATCTATTCCATTCGATTCGAATCGAAACCTATTGTGAAATCTTGGCAAGACTTGGCAACTGTTGGCGTGAAACGAAGGAGAGGCATTGGCTTTGACCTTCAGTGTTAGAGGAAAGTCATTGTGTCGTTGAACCACTAACTCAGTGGCATTGAAATCCAGTTTTGTATGGCATTTCCTGTATCACTTGCTCGGCGGCCATTGCATAGATTGCCTTGAAGTTACGTGGCGGAGGGGGGAAAGGAAAGGCTTAAGCGACGCTCCAGGGGCTTTGAGTTGGCTGTTCCCGTTTAGGACTGTGCAAAATCCGCAAGCGAATGCGCTTCCACAGCGGGAATTTGCTTTCTTTTTCATCAAAAA
This sequence comes from Trichonephila clavipes, assembly GCA_019973935.1. Classification (NCBI taxonomy): domain Eukaryota; kingdom Metazoa; phylum Arthropoda; class Arachnida; order Araneae; family Nephilidae; genus Trichonephila; species Trichonephila clavipes. The sequence goes on along the minus strand of BMAU01003406.1, from coordinate 29,047 downwards.
CAACTGACGAAAAATGGGGAGAAAAAGTGAAGTACTCTACCGAACAGTATTTTGTCTCATTTAAGAGGCGTTTAGGTTAGCACTGTGATAAATGTGAATACAGCGCTCACTCTTTTAAAAAAATCAGAATTAAAAAAATAAAAAAAAATTGTAAAGATATATAGAAACTAAATGTGAACACAGCGCTCGCTCTTTTTAAAAAATCGAAATTAAAAAAAAAGAATTAAACTAAAAAATTATGACATACTAAAAATTAATGTTAATAGCATGTATTTTTATAAGTAGATCATTTTAAAAATGTTTTAAATTTTTTGTTTGTGAAAATATTTTATACAAAAAAAAATTGAGAAGTTAGTTTAGAAGAATTTTCTAGAATTATTATTATTAGAAAAAAATTAATTTTAAATATTTGAACGTGGAGACATAATTCTTGGAATATTATTGCTTAACATGTTTAATTTTGTTTTCAACAATTTGTCCTTCAGATCAGTAGGGAATTAAAATAACAGCGTTTTTAACTTTTAAGAATCGATATTAATTTTCAAATAATTATTTTTAAGTACATATGTTATTTTTTCCCCCGCGCGTCTAATACACATCAAACTAAACCAAAGCTTAATTCGTTAAAAAATTTTGATAATTTTTTAACACATCCGACGAAATTATGTCTTAAATCGCGGGCCTTGTCTATTTGTTTGAATACGTTTAACAAAGAAAACTAGCGTTTCAATACTTTTTCCAAAATACTTAAGCGACGACGAAATTTCAAGGTTTAGGTGCAGAAAATATTAATTAAAAATAATTATGAAGTATAATTTTTTTTCCCAATTTTTGCAGAAAAAATGTATACACAATTTATTTTCTCTCTTTATTCCTTTCTTTTTAATTCCATAACATAAGGTCAATGTAAATTACACATTCCAGAGAATTCTAAAGTCTATTAATTTTCACATTTGCTTCGCTGTTGCACTCCACGGTGGAAAGAAAATTGAATAACAAATTTTGAATGAAAAGTTCATTATTTTCCCTTTCTGTTCTTTGTTTTTCATGTTTGTTGAAATGTATACCTGGTTTCTGTTTTTCGTTGTAGTAGCGGTTTCAAATTCAGCGAAAGAAAAAAGCTTTAGACTCTGCTTTTCCCAAGCAACCTATCATTAGGCTCAGTATAAATGTATTTGTCGATATTTCTTTATTGTTTTTGTACAAAATAATGATTCTTAGTTCACATGTGAACGAACAGTTTTGTGGAAATTCTCTCAGCATTTAATAATTGAAAGAAATAATGCGAGTTAATGTTTTAGTCGCTCCCTTTGACTGCAGTTAACTTTTTTTTTCCGCTGCGAAAAATTTCAAAATAATTAACATTGTTATAAAAACATTTTCGCTAAATTTTTTAAATCGAATAATGTTTAGAGAAGTTTTAAAACTTTTTAAAGTTTCCCGATATTGAAGTAATCTATTAAAATGAGTTTCAATGATTATATACATTATGGTTCAGTGGCACATACAGGAATTTTTTCCAGGAGGGGGCAAGGTCGAAAGTCCACGATATGCTGGCAAATGTATTTTTTGATTTCGTGGATTGTTAGGAACAAAAAATTATAAAAAATAAATTATTGGATATAGAATTAGCATTTATTTATAAAATTGATTATTAATAACAAAAACTTAATTAAATTTTACATAGGATTATATAAACAAATCGGAAAAAAAATCAACGGTTATGGGGGTTCCGACCCGGGGACACCCACCTTCTCTGTGTGCGCCACTCTTATGGTTCAGAAACGCTGAACTAATATTCGTTTATCTCTCAGGGTATTATACATATTGTTTTCATACACTTTTATGATTCAAGTGGATTAATATTTATATACTATTTATAACTGAAAAAAATTAATATCATTGAAAATATACAGTTTTAAATATGGGCGAGGAAAAATTTAGCTTTAGTGTTTTAGTTTGTGGTAAGTATAATCAGCTGGATAATAATACATTTAAATTTTATTTTTGCATGATTCCGTTAAAAAAAAAACGTATGCAATAAACTAAAGGGGAAAAAATTATAACAATGTTCACACAATGCTTCCTTTTTGGGAATTAATCAAAGATAAAAAAAAATGACTTTAGGCCTATACATGTGGATGATATTTATATCAGTTACGATTTCAACGATGACAGTACATTTCGTGAATTTTTAATCTCTTCCATAAAAGGGGATAGAATAAGAAGCAATAATAAATCCGGGGAAATGGAATGTTTTCACTTTCGCTCTGAGAGAAAGTTCAATTTTGAACTCAAGTCGCGTTAAGAATAGCGATTCAAAGGAAAGGTGGGGGACACAATCGGTGAGGGGGTCAGCTGACAATTTCTCCCCTCTCGCCCTAGGCATCTTTTATCCATCCGGTTCTACTTCCACCCTCCCTACCCCTCCTGCATACACTTTCGTTCCGTAGCTATGCTGCGACTGAACGCACCCCTTTCCCAATCAATTTTGGTTTTGAAGTGTTGTTATTTCCTGTTACTTTCTACCTCGAAAGCATTTCTTACTTTTATTGGTTGTGTTATGTTTCTTAATACGTGCATTTTTTTTATGGTAAACAAGTAATAGCAATAGCTTCTTTCTTTTTTCTTGCGTAATGTAACTGCTCTTCTTCTAAGAGTAAGAAAAACAACTTTTTTCTATGTTTTGTTTTATGATACAAAAGTTAAGTGTTGCATGGGGAAAGAAACGTTTTTTCAATAATTTGTTTCGATTTAAAAGAACATGCGGGTTGATGCTATAAAAAGCCCGTTTAGCTCAACCATATCATTTGATGTGTAAAATTTTATTCTGTTTGATAACTTTTTGGCATAATGAAAAACATACTTTTTGCTGTATTTTTATTCCATTAACCGTTTTACACATTCAAACAAATAAGGAAGAAAATTGAAATAGTAGTTTTTATTTTAAATTTATGAATTAAAAACATGTTATGACATTTAAATTTTATACACATGTTACAATTTATGGTAAATATAAAAATGAAGGATGTTGTGCGAAGTTATCAATATTTTTCATTTCAAATAATAAAATAAGTTTTTGTAGTAGTTAAATTTATTACACTTGGGTGTTTTTGTGAGGCAGATATAATGCAATTAACTTATAAAAATGATGACAGCCATGGATTTAAGAAATAAAAAAAATATATATGAAGTATTCATTACAAAAATGATTTTGAAAAAAAAAAATGAAATGGTAAAAGAACGTATTATCTATCGTAAGTCGAGATAAGTATTTGTAATACATATTATAATTATATAGAGGGAGTAAGTGATATTTAAAACACTAATTGCTGTTTTTAGATTAGATAAGAAATTGAATCAAATGTTTTTTAAAAAACATCATTTATTCATTGGTTAATGAAAGATTAAATTACATCATAGAAAAATCAAAAAATAAATTTTACTATTTTTTTTTCAAAGCTGGTCTATAAAAAAACCGTGATTGAATTTTTAATCGACGCCGGTAGTTTCGTGTTGATTAAAAGATTTTACCCTAATGTTCGATTTTGGAAGAATCAAAATTATTTCAGTGTGCCTTGGCATTTAATTGGTAATGATTCATGTAATAAAAATAAGTCAAACATTTTTTTTTCTTTTGAAATTGAAATTTTTTTGTGTGTCTAGAAAAAACATAACATCTGAGTTGAGTACTGAAAATTTCAGGAAAATAAATCGACTAGTCTTCTTTAGCTTGCACGACTTTCCCAAACTAGGATTCATCAAAAACGGGACCTTTTGGCATTGGCTCAAAAAACCGGACACGGATGGCGGACGAAAGAGGAAGTAGGTCATGCGTTGTATTTTCGCACCGCTTGACCGCAGTCCAAATCCCTTTCGTTCGACTTTGAAAATCATTTTCCAGGAGTCTAGGTTTTTCTCTCCGAATTGCGATCAATAGTCCGCAAGATATTTTATTTAAAAGAAACTAGTTTATTTTAATTTTGTGACGATATTTTCGATATGAATGCATATATCATCTTTAAAAATTTTGTATCAAGATGCGAATTTTCTTGTAATATTGCAAGTTTTTATCTTTTAGAACCTTTAAAAAATGAGATTCGAGAAAGCTCTAACTTTAACCTTTTGTGTAATCTATTTTATCTTCATATCTTTTTTATAAGCACTCGAACTCTCGATTTTTCACGATGTTTGATACATTAAGGTTTATCAATACATTACACCTTTGAAATAAGTGTATGAGAAGAATTGAAGATATAAATATCTAGCTTCAGATTCTTGTGTAGTCCGAATTTTTTTAAAATTTATTATTGTTGAATGCAGTTGTGAGACGTTGCAAGGAAACACGTGCATAACAATAAATACGCGATAAGAAGCAAAAATTAAAATAACCACCTTTTTTACCTATAAATTATTATTTCATTTAAATTTTGAAAAATCTCAAGACATAATGTTATTGAAAATTTAAAAGTAAAAATTATCCTGTCCTTTTTCGCATTCTGAAATTCGCCCTAGATTTACCTACCTCAAAACGAAACGCGGGAAAATATTACTCATTGTATAAGCTTCCTCAAACCCAACTTAACCTTCTTCTGACATACCATTACTAAATAGGCAACACACCATAACATGTTTCTCTTTGCTAACAATTTACATAATTCTTCGGTAACTTCGATTCCATGAATAAAGGTCGCTGTCCAACGAAGGTAAACGAGTTGTGTCCTTCAAGTTCTCAGACTGTGTTTTGTTGAAGATCTCAGACTATAGAATAATAGTGTGATATTCCATAGTAAACGCTGTTAAAGTTTCTGGGGCAGTGAAGACCCTAACTTCATCATCTGTTATTAAATAAAATTCATTACTATTTTTCCTCAATTTGTAGTTAAATCGAGGATTTGTGTATCAATAAGTAATTGTTTTCACATCTGGAAACTATTTTTCTCTTGGCAACCTTGTGGCCCATTTGCTACGAAGCGTATCAAACTGTACTTACTGGGACACAGATTCGCCCAGGCGAATCCTATTCTCAAAAATGAAAAACTTCACCTAATGACATTCATAGGTAGGATCCTTCCTGGAGAATACGTCCTCAAAATTATTCATCTCCAAAATGGAATTCGGAAATGCCATTGAAAAAGGCTGGTTCTGCTTCGGTTTGTTTGTTTGGGAAGAGAATATAGATGCCTCTGGCTTTTCTTCAATGGTCCATTTACAATCGCGATCTACATTTGAATGTATATCGGAAATGTGGATCACACACACACATACAATATCCTGTCTTGTGTAATCCTGACTTTCACCGCGGTTTAAGATAAATGGCTTAAAAATGTATGAGTATTAGAATTATTTTCGAATTCCACAACTCTCTGAATTTAATTTGGAAGCTTGATTTTTGCATGAATGCATAATTATCAGATACAGGAATAAATTTAGTGAACTCATACATGTACGAATCTCGGTGTTTTGTTATTGTCGCTGATGTCCGAAATATAGGATTGTTGCAATCCATTCGTTTACTTCAGAATAGTATTTAGATACCATGCATATCCGATCCAAACTAAACTAATATAAAAAGCCATATATGTACAACTTAAGTTATATGTAGCCATTTACATTGGCCCACACAGAAATTTTTCAAGGAGGGGAGGGAGTCCAGGGTCGAAAGTCCACCGTTCTCGTATCAAGCTCCAATAAGCCGCCCAACATATTCTTTGGATTTGGGCGATTTTCGGGGGAAAAACAGTACAAAATTAATTATTAAATAAATAATTAGTATTAATTAATAAAATTAATCTCTCATTACTGACAAATACTTCATTAAATTTTACGTACTATATACATGGGAAAAAAATCTAGGGCTATGGGGGGTTCCTGACCCGGAGACCCCTCATGTGTGCGCCACTGGTAAATTGTACACACACATATTCAGTTGTAATATACATAATCTACTTTTACAATTTTTAAATTACTAGGTAACAAAAAACAATTATTTTCTTTATATATATATATATTTAAAAAAGCATATACTCTCTCATTTTTACAATAATTAATTTATTTTGAAAAATTATTATAATTAATAAAAAATTCGTTCCAGCTCTCTCTCTTTCGCTTCTATACACATTCTTTACCCTTACTTTAGTTAATAACATCTTTTCCTTTAAAGGAAGCTCTCTCTTTGGCATATTCGATTTGTCAGCATCGCTACTCTTTTCAGTTTGTTGTTAAGCTAAATAAATCGTCACCCCGTTACTTGTTATACAACATGATACCACAACCGTTGGTCGAAAAAACGAGACGTTTATCAGACAGCTACGAGATCTGATAACAAAGACTGATCCGCACTACTTGAAACGATGCTCTGTTGCGAAAATCAACTCATTTTACATCAAGAGACTATTGAGAACGACTCGTGAATTTAATTAATCAATCGTCCCTTAAGTCGATGAAATCTTCCTATTCACTTTGTCAGATTTGAAGGTACACAACGCTTCTCAAACTTGTTAATTGCTGGTACAAATTGATTTCTGTTAAAGTTAAATGTGCAACAATTTAACAAATTTCATGCTATTGCTCGTATATTTTGTTGATGTTTAACTTAATATATGTGTCTTAAAATCCTCTTTTTATAAATATAGCTGGAAACTCGTTATATATATTCAAAAACAGAAAGCCGGCTTAAAATTATAAGCTAATTTTCACATCTTCTCTCGTAAATAAAATATTCCGCATTATGTAGTAAAGTGATTAATATGTAAGAACTCCAAGCGTGATTTTTAAGTTGTTTTTTATCGGCATCTTAACGATTTTGCTTCGTGGGGTTAGGAAAATATTTTTTTTTTCATTATTGGGCTTCTCATGCTCTCTATATAATTCACGTTCACCTTTTTCGTTATGACACACACACACACACTCTGTATTTATTTTTAATAATTACAGACATTAATACGTTTTATTTACACACACTCTGTATTTATTTTTAATAATTACAGACATTAATACGTTTTATTTCTATTGAAGTGAATTAAATTATGTATAATATATAGTTGTTTTTTCTCCTTTAAACCATCTAAAGATGGTTGCATTGGAATTGATTATAAATGAGTAAAATAAACAATAGTTATTACTAGGGGGATGTATCATTTTTACAATGTAAGGAAAAAATACACTGTCAGGCTAAAAATCGTGTCTGGAACATAAAATCCCACATTAAAAAAGTGCTCTTTCAATGTAATGATTTCTGAGATCTTTATGAAATATTAATATATTTTTCTTCGAGAAATTTATTAATTTCGACCGCAATTCCCCCTTCATATTTCTTGGGATAGGAATGGTGTGGACTTAACCAAAATTATCATTCAAATATAAGTCATTTTTAATTATCTTTTTGTTCTTTTTTACCTCCTTTGTACTTTTTTTACTACCTTAAAGTTAACTTTTTTAACCCGCCGTCCTTATCCGTAATTTTAACTGTACGCCATTGACAACAGTCTGAACGTATTGAATTGAGAATTTTCGATATTCTGTAAGTGTTGTTCTCATTATCTATATTATAAGCACACACTTCAACGCTTTCAACAAATATCAAATTTTACTATACAATCACTGCAACCCCAAAATGTGCCATTCATCCTGCAACCTCACAATTTTACTCTCACTCTCCTGTCAGTCCCCCCACACTTTGTTGGGGGGTACAGTTATACATCTGTTTAAACAGCGCCATCTATCTCCTTATCAATACGCTATTTATATAAGTGGCTTTTATTGTTAATAATGAATCACTGCTTCGAAACGAGACCTTACAGTTAGTTGTATTGTTTTTTCATCAACTGGAAATCTAATTCGCTCTGATGTGTAAATTTGTTCAACGAAATGATAATGCAAAAGTTGGTTGATTTAATGTATTGATTATACCGTTAAGTTAAAAAGCTCTTAACGAGAAAAATCATTTTAAAAATCTTTTCAAATCTCTCTACAGTGGGTATTATTTTTATTAGTGATAGTGGTCTTAGTCGTAATTAACCAGTTAATTATATCCATTTTAGGGTAAGTTAGTAATTTATTAAGATATATGTAAAATTACACAAAGATTAACAAACCGCCCTTCCGTTGATAAGAACCCATATATGTTGGAATGATAATTGTCATGTCGTTAAAACACTATAATAACATTTAGGACCAACTCTGCATCGATATAATGTCATGCTTTGAGAAAGTATTAATATCGTAGCATTACAAGTTTTTTTTTATTTTTCTTAATAGTCACTTTCACCCTGTAAAAAAACGATTCAAAAAATTACTTGTCGGTAATTAAAATGATTGGAATAGAATAAGGAATTTGGAAATTACTCCCCTTTTCAAATGAGGAAAAAATATAAAATGCTACTTTAATATATCTGAACATTAAAGTGCCGATTTAAGTATTATCTTAACTCAAGTCCATATATAAAAATGTACAGAAATAAAATATTGATTCTCTGGTGTTCTCTAAAAAAAAAGAAATAAGATATTTTATCAGATTATCTTTTAAACGCAAGTTGCTGATTTTTGAATCCTTCAGTTTGGGGAATGAAAAATTATGTTTTTGCGTACATCTTTTGATCATCTCTGTTTCTGTAGTGAATACATTGCTTCCCTATTCTTTTTTTCCCCCCTGCTCTTATGCCGCCAGCTAACTTTTCCGCTTCTACCTCCCTAAGCTTCAATTCTACGAACCGAAAATTATCTAGTCAATCTTGATTGCATGCAGTCATTGGCGTGTTGTTCTCCATTTATCAGCCAATCAGGGAGCCGTCTAGCTGACGTTAGCGGTCCACCTGTACGCAACCGCTAACAAAAACAAGAGCGCATGGCTCGTCCGGTGTCAATATACTTTTCAAGGTTACCGTTACTACGACTAACACATAACAAGCTCAGTACCGCCATCTAGAGGTAGAAGGCGACATTATAGAGATTTCAAAATAGCATTCAGTTTCGGATTTGATCAACTTCATTGTAAGGTTAATTTTCGTTCTCGGTTTTCATTACACAAACAACTTTTTCGACATAACTTCCTCTTTAAAGCCTCAGTTATTTGAAATACAATATTTAGTTTAATTATCCTATCTTCCATTGATTTTTTTACTTATTTTATCAATTTTAAAAAATGGTTAAAAATTTTTTTTTTCTTTTGCCGAAGGGGTTGGGAGGATCCAAACGTGAAAGTTCTTTTTACAAATTAAAAATCTTCATTTAATGAACTATAGTTATACATTTAATAGGAGTAAATTATGCTTCATGTAAGTTGTTGATTTTTAATTAAAATAAGATTGCATTAAAAAAAATTTAAAATATTGAATTTACAGATGCTGAATGTGTGTAGCTTCAATGTACATAACTGAATGTAGCTTCATTAATTTCATGTAACTAAAATAGTTATATGTTGTTTAAAATTACAAATGTCAATATTTTAAGTTTTCTTGAAGTGTATTTTTGAGTCGAAAAACATTAAACACTAATAATTAAAAGTATGTGTCTTACAAGAAGGACCTTTTTAGTACTATTATTTTCAATATTTTTCAATGGATTTCTTTGTAGAAAATGAAACTTTAAAATTAATTTCAAATTAGAAAGAAAGTCAGTAATGAATTTATCAATTTTTATAATGAAATATAATATATTGTTATATAAAAAATTTTGTAAATTCTATTATAAAATAAAATAAAATAATTTTCTTCATTTGATGTATATGAATTGAAATACATTTAATTATTGAATTAATACAACTGGTACTAACTACTACCGAGAGATGGCAGCACGAATCGTATGTCTGATTTCGCTATCTTTATGTACTTCAGATTTCAAATTAGTTCAAACAGGAATATGACGGACATTTTTATTTTTGTCCGATATTTATTTATGAATATTTCCCCATTTCAAAAAGAAAGACATTGTTTAAGTTTTGAAATAAATTTAGATTTTTAATGTACAGTTGTGGGGTTTTTTTTTTTTTTGAATTTTTACTGTGTTAATTAAAAGTTTTAGTAGATCTGTTATTAAAACAGATAATAAGAATAAATAAATATAATAAGAAAATGATATTTTTTAAACTCTATCATCGTGTTTAATAGAAAAACAAGATATTAAAAAAAAGATAAATGAGTTTTATTTTTTTTCCCTATACACTACAATGCTTACCAATTACATACCAGGAAATTTGTGTGTTTCATAATTTCTTTCTTTATAATTCCCCACTTTTAATCCTTCACCTCTTTTCTTCAATATTTTATATTAAAGCTTGTTGTGTTTTAATTTCAATAGAAAAGAAAAAAATCTAACTCTTAAGAATGTTTTCCTTTTGAATAATCCCTAGAATTTTTTTTTCTGACTTGAATGAATTTTTAATGATAATAATTTATTTAGATATTAACTGTATTGTTCCTTTTCGGAGTACTTGGGTCAAGTTCTGGCATTATAAATTCATATAATTTATTTGTTACCAACAATTAGCCATTTACACTTTACCAGTATAAAATCTCCCAATCTTTACTTCTTTATTACTATCTTAAGGTAGAGAGAGAGAGAGAGATGTTTTTATAACAAGCAAAAATAATAGATCATTATATATTACTTGCTTTTAAAAGCTGTGAATGTATGGCAAAATAGGGTAAGACTGGATGATGAAATTGATATTAATATATATATATCTAAATTCTAACAGGCCTTAATAAAGGCTTTTTGAAATTTATTTGAATGCTAGTATAAATTTTACATTGCTCATAAAGAAAATATATGCAAAAATTAGCTGATAACTTTTTGAACAAATTTATAAATTCTAAACTTTATAGTAGTCCATTTATTTATAACTTGATTAGTGTGGCAAGATTATTACTTAGGTAAATTAATTACCTCTGCTTTTGCATTGAATTATTTATTCTGCAAGTAGCCCTAACACAGATTGAATTGAGCTTGATGATAAATTGATGCTCTCTGTCTCATTTTCAGGGGCGTAGCTATCACAGTATCAATGATACAGGGCCCCCAAGCTACAGAAGCCCCAACATGTGTAGCTACAGTCCCACTAACCGGGTTTTCATACCTGAAAAAAGAGTCCTGAAGGAATTTTGATACATGGCCCACTCAGAACTAGCTACACCAGTGCTCATTTTGTACTTATTCTGATAAGTGCTATTCATTTGAAGAATTCTTTTAAAAGTAGAGATTGAACACTTATTATACATGTATGACTTGTATAAAAGGAGCTGTATATGTTGTTATAGAGGGAAGAAAATAAATGCAGAGAGACTTAAAAAATTTTTCTCTATGTATGTTTTTATATTTAAATTAAAATTTTAATTAATTCTGTTCTTTTTATGAGTATTACCAAAATTTTATATATTTTTTTCTTTTTCTATAGTTACAGCATTATTTGTTTATAAGATATAGGGATCTTAAGATTACAAATGTATCTATAAGTTATGAACCTATTATGTTTTGTGTAATAAATACATGTAGGTTATAAAGGGAAAAGTAGTATAAATAAATATATAGTTTGCTTTTGGTAGTATAGTTGAGCTTTTAAATTAAAAAATACTGTAATTGTCACTCATAATTATGAATAACAAACTTTTTAAGGAACATAGAATTTTAATAATTATAAACAACTGCTGACCCTTTAAAAAATTTTCTGTATTATGTAATTATCATCCATTATAATTTTTTTTAAAAATAAATATTTATCTCTATTTATATATATATATATATGTTTTTGATTATGTTTATTAAAAGTAAAATACAAGCTTTTTATTTTATGATTTTAGATCCTAATTCAATACCAGTCTCAGCATTTCCTGGCCAAACACAATCCCAATATAGACAACACCATCGGACAAATGTTCATCATCATCAACAGCAGCAGCAACAACAACATCACCACCAACAGCAGCAGCAACAACAACAACAACAGCAGCAACATCAACAACAATTACAGCAACCTCAACATAATGGTTACTTGGATGCTTCCAGGTCTCAAAAATCTCACACAACGTACAATAATCTTTCATCTGCACCCAGTCACCATGGGAATCATCACTTAGGACACTCGCTGCACTCAAGCTCTATCTCACAATTGCAGGCACACCTATCTGGTCATCATTTGCATTCTTCAGTGTCCCACCTTGGTCATTCACTGCACACAGCCTCAATCTCGCAGCTGCAAGCACACCTCTCTGGTCATCACACCCACCCGCAAGTATCTAGCACAACACATGGTGCTCCAATTTCACCTTTGCCATTGGCCCTTACTAGAAATAACAACAGTACTTGTTCTTCGTCCTCAACAACCACTGGCATCCCATCATCGTCAGGCTTACAGTCACCAATTGGTGGAGGACATCAACCAGCCATTCCAACCTCTGTCATCACTGCCACACACAACAGTCCCTGTGGCTTGGACATTGATGCAGCTTCTTATGTTGAAGATTTGTCATACCAAGCTAGAATAAAGAAAAAAGGTATTCTTTTTATGTTTGTGTGTTATATTAAACTCTTAATTATGGCTGAGTTTACTTTTGCACCATTTTTGATATCATTATTCATTTACATATTTACTGCAATGATGCCAATATTTAATAATATTCCAGAAGAAGTTTTTAAAAAGAGGATATGAAATAAGTGAATATTGTGATAATAATATAATATAAATATTTCGCTAAGCAAGCAAAGTCCTTAATTAAGTAATTTGAATTTAGATAATTTATTAAGTGACTTGAAATTATTGAAAATGAGCTAAGCTTCAAATTACTTCAAGTATATTTTTGTTTGTTTTTTCTTTTTCCTTGCTCTCCTTCTTTCAAAAAGGTTTTAAATATGTGATTATACACATCTTAGATATTTATTTCCACATGTATGTGTGTGCAACATGAAGTGGTCATCCTTTATGATCAAATGAAAAATTTTTAAAATATAAAAGTATATAATTGTGTTTTAGTTGAGAAGAAAAATGCCAATTTTATTGAAAAATTAATTAATACATTTTTTTTTAGCTCGGAAACCAAAGAACCCCGATGGATCACCTGCCGTGAAAAGAAAAAGTAGAGAAGGTATTAACTAAACATTCGATACATATTTGAAGTACAAAATGCTGTCTGTGTTTTAATCTGAGATATTTGTAACACTGCAAATTAATATTTGAATTTATTATGTTGAAAATATTGTGGATCGAATTTCCATTTGCCCAAAATATAAGTGAGTATATACCCTTTTTGACCCTTCACTGAGTCATGCTACTTAGAGAAAAGCCATTTGTGGAAGGTAAGCTTGCTTTTTTAAGTGCGAGTTGTTGCAATTTTCCTTTTTTAGGCAGATATATGAATATAATAAATGTATATGGATGCATGTATATCTTTGGGTTTCATTGTACAGTTTTTATGAAAATGCTTTTTTACTTTTTTTGTGCATTTGGGAAACTGAGTTGTTCAATTATTTATTAATTGTGAAGAATAAATTAAATAAAATAATTTTTTTCCTTTTAAATGCATTCAGATCTGAGAGTGTTATTTTAAATTAAATAAGATTCTCAGATAATTTGTTTAAAAAATTTCTAGTTCTCAGTTTCTCTCTTGCCTTCTAAATACTTCAAGATAATTATTTAAAATTTAGGTTGCAGATTATCCAGTTAGACTGTCAAAGTTTTATGCAGTTTGAATGCATTAATTTGGGACATTAATATAATTAAAAAATAATACAATGCTGTGAATTGAATTAGAAAGTAATGCAGCAATTTAGTGCTACATCCAACCACTTAATGTAATAAACATCTTGTACAATTGCCCTGCTAATGTTTTGTTTTTAATCTGTAACCTATGCAAATTGTTCTATTTTACTGTGCTTTACCCAAACCAGTTATTGTAACAGGAATTTTTGGTATCATCAGGAAACCAGTTTCAACCATTCAGCATTCAAGGAAAGCTTTGAGCAGGAAGAACAACTACGCTTCTGTGATAATAGATTGGGTTGAAAGTTCGTTTCAGTTTTTCAGTTATTGTGCAGTCAATCACTGAAGTAAAACTGACTGATATATATATATATATTTAATTTTAAAATATTGTTATATATTTTGATAATTAATTTCTTCATTCATTTTATTAAATTAGTTAAATTTCATGTTTTCAATCAGACATATTCATTTAATTTATTACATGAACTAATTTTCTTATAATCAAATATATAATGTACAAGCTTTTTTTTCATGTTTTATATTTAAAATTTTTTTTAGTTATAATTATTTGCTATATTGTATCTGAATTCATATTCAATTTAGATTTATCTCCTGTATTCACAACTTATGAATATTGATTTTGCCTTAAGTAGCCTCATATTGACAATATTAAAATCCAGCTTAACAAGCTTGTTTCCCAAGAGTAAAATATGCCTTTTTTTATAAAAGATTTTTAAAAAATTTAACTGATTTAGATTAGGGAATACATGTTGGAAAATTGTATTTTATAAGTGTTATGAATTCTTTTAAGTTTATTGTTTCAGATATAATTAACTCTTATGTGCTTTTCTGTAGTAGATAAATACTGAATGAGTTACATAGAAATAACTTATGAATCCCCACAAAATTATGATTTACCGTTGATTGTTATTAATATGTACTAAAAATAGAAATGTATTAATTTTAACAGATATTTGTCATATCTTTATTTGGTAAACTTTCAAATAAAACAGTACTTGATGATGACTGTACAGCTCACTCTTTCAATAACTTTTACTTCTATTGCAACAGCTTTGTTTAAAACACTAAAAAGGCAACTATTATGTAATTAAGTAAATTTATATTTTTAAAATAAAAGGATACCCTTCTTGCGACTCTTCCATAAATAACATATTTAAAATGCTTTGCTGGACAAAATTAGTATTTGTGTGAAAAATGAAGTTGTTAAAGAATAATGTGTAGCTCTTAACAGTGTTTAATTTATTTTTCCTATTGATGATACGATGTGTTAATTTTGCTTGCAAAAATAGGTGTGGCTGCTGATTTTGTTGTGTAAAATTTGGAAATCATAAAGTTTCATACATTCTGATTTAAAAAACTAGGCATTTTACATGTAACATCCTGCATGCAAATTTAAAGAAGCATTTTCATTTGGTATTTTTATTACTACTAAAAGTGTTCTGTAATGGTCATTGATTATTTCCAATTAAATTAATGAAAGAAGGAAAGAACAAAAAAGATGTTTTTATGTTTTTGAATGCCTCACACCCCTTGTAATATGTAGTAATAAAACCTTTTGTATTTTTAAAATATGGTGGGGAAAGAAAAAAAAAGATTATGAATAGTTGCTAAAATGTTGTTTTAAACTCTTTTTTTTTTTTATGTAATCAAACAAATTAACATTTAGAGAAGAATTTCTCTTTTACTTTCCTGCAAGCATGAAAAAAAAAAGTAAAGATGTTTGCAATTAAATCTTTTGTTTTTTTCTATAGGTTCAACAACATACCTTTGGGAGTTCTTACTGAAACTACTACAAGATAAAGAATATTGTCCTCGTTATATAAAATGGACACACAGAGAAAAGGGGATTTTCAAATTAGTTGATTCAAAGGCTGTATCAAGGCTTTGGGGTCTTCACAAAAATAAACCTGACATGAATTATGAAACTATGGGAAGGGCTCTCAGGTTTGTATGCTTTTTTTGTAAAGCTGTTACTTTACAAAGAAAAATTAGTAAATTTATATATTTCTTATTAATATTTATAACTACTGAGATTGATCAAAATGCATATAAATATATTTGATTATTCAAAATTAAAAGATCTTAAATAAATTTTGATTATCTGAGAAAAGCTATATTTGTAGAGTAATCATGTGTGAAGGGATTTTTTTATTCAAATTCAATTTTGGGGAAGATCCAGTTAATAAAGCACATTATTTTACTTGTCATTTTTAGTAACATTATTTAATAGTCATAATAAATTAAGCTATTAATGGGAACCATAGTGTCATCTACATCTACATATCCAAACATATATATTTATATTTTCCAGTCATGTGAAATTGGAGTTATTTAGTTCAGTTTCATTTATTAAGATGGCTTGTTCCAAAATTCTAAGAAAACCAGACATTCTACTTTTACAAGTATAAAATGATAAGAAAAGCTAAGAGAGAGAATTTTTTTTATAGATATTTATATCTTTATTTTAAAATGATATAATTATGCTGTATCACTTTATATAATGATAGTAGCATCATATATGACTAAAAGAAAATAAGTTATGTTGTGAAAGCTTTTGTGACGTTTTCCATTGCTCAGATCCTTGTAATTCATTATGCAAATTTTTAAAATGGAGCTTAATGGATAATTTGTCAGTTTTCACTTTTCTGTGATTTTTTTTTTTTTAACATTCAGTGTAATGTACATTCACTTCGTAAAATTGAGTCATAGTCGTTTCTCAATATTATCAATTTCTTTGTCATTTTATATTCTTTTATCATTTCTTTTCGTTTTGTAAATTAGTGGTCGATGTAAATTATAACCAATTAATGCATCTGTAAATTCTAAAAATTCTTAATAAAAGAAACCATGCAGTTTTAAGACAAAAAAATTTTTTTTCTCCAATTTTTGTTTAACAAAGAGACTCAAGAACGTATTTTTTAATTACAAATTAATTTATATTATCAAGGTTTTATTTCTACAAATAAGTTTAAACATCATTGTTTTTTAATGGCATTGAAATACATTCTTTTAGTAATTATTTGAAAAACAAAAATGTTTATTTTGAATTAAATCATGAGAAAACTCTATTATAGGCAGTCTGAAAAAAGAATGTGTCCTCAAATGATTTTTAATTCTTTTAAAAAAAATAAGGTATGGATTTATCAATGTGATCATCAGGTAGTCATCATCTCAGTATCAGGGAACCAGTAATAAATGTGGATTTATTTTTCGCTCATATTTGTTCCATTATAACATCCACATTTATTAATTTTTTGTCAGATATTTAGTCATTGTCAATGTATTTATTGCTAATAATATCTTTTTATTATCTGATAATTACTTGAATAAATTAGATTTTGTACATTATTGTCAAAAATTTTTTGGTAGGATTGTCATCTTCAATGAGTAATTAATAAATAGTATGTTCATCAGCCAGCTACATGAAACTTTCTCTATCAGAAATGTTTTTCAGTATATGTTTTTCAAATGATTTACTTTCATTGGATTTTTTAACATATATATGTATTATTTTATTATTTATAGGTACTACTATCAGCGAGGCATTCTAGCTAAAGTAGATGGACAACGCCTTGTGTACCAATTTGTGGATGTACCTAAAGATATTGTTGAAATTGATTGTACAGGAGCATGATGTTCATTGGAACATAGTATAGATATTTTTCCCTGTGACATCATAAACTGCTCTGAGTTGTATGTATTCCAGATTTGTGTAAAAAGTATAAGATGGAAAATAAGTTTTGGAGCTGCTTCCATGAAAACTTTTGTCTTTTTGTTATATAAACTGTTCTTGGACACAATTAGACTGTGGACTATTTTTATATCAGGGAAATTTTGTGTAACTCATTCCTGCTTATGGAAGTTAACGTTATTTATTTGCCCATGATTTTAACATCGGTTTATTATGACTTGTTTTTCCAGGAGATGTGTGGAAATAATGTTTATAAATAATACTCCTACCATTGCTAGTTTATACTGTAAAAACTTCGAAAAATATATTGTGGTGACTGGTATTAAAAGTGCACACCAAAATGTTTGGACGTCCATTTGTTACTTGTTAAATATATAAAATATAAGCATATATAGTCTATGTCTTTGACTTGTATGAACTATTTATCTCATCTTCATTGTTAATTTTTTTTTTCATATTGTATGACTAAGCAAGTACACACATTTACAAAAAGTATTGTAATATCTCAAAACACATTATCACTTAAACTTGTTGAGCATTTTGGGATGCTTGCATAGTAAATTGATGTATAAAAATCTGGTGGGTTGTGTATTTCTGTTGATAAAAGGAAGACTCATGTATATATCATATCAACTTAAAAGAAGTGAATATTTTATTTTGCTGACTTAATATACTGTTATTTACGGCCATTGTATCATAAGAAGACAAATTCTTGTAAACTTTTAACTAAACACTATTATTAAAAATTTTCATAAAATGTACTAATAATGTATTCAAAAAGGTTTCGAAAAATCTTTAATACTCTTGTATTTTTACTATCAATGGGTTACATCTCATCAGATTTAAATGCATCAAAAGTTAACCCCTTTTTAAAGCAAACTGTGTAAAGATTTTTTTTTATGCAAAAGAATTCTACTAAAAAAATTAGACTAATGTCAAAGGTTAAAATTGAAGCTACATTGAATGTGCCTTCTTTAAAAATACCAGAAAGAATATTTCTATTCGGTCAATATTTTATATGCTGTTAAAATTGTACATAAATAGATCAAAATTAGAATTAAAAATTTTTAATTATGTTGATTCACATTCATTCTTAAACTTTATGTGTGAGAGATATAAATACTATATTTACATCATTTCTTGTCTGAGCTATTCTAAAATATTAGTTTCACACATGTTAATGAAATATATTGTAATACTCAAATACTAATCTGTAACTTAAATGTTCTTTTTTAAAAAAATTTACTTAAGTTTTTTTTTCTATAAAATTGTATTGACTTTGCATACTTATTTATGAAATATTATATTCATAAATAAGTAATGTTTTGTAATTAAACTTTTTATTCATCAAATAATTAAATATTCAATATATTAAAAAGTGATGCAAACTTTGTTTATAATTTTGTCTCAAAAGTAACTAAATTTTATTGTGGAAATAAATCATTGTTAATAGAAGTTATATTGTCTCAGCTAGCATTTTATGTCTTGATGTATGTATGTGAATTACTTATCTTCAATGTTAGAATAGAATTTTTTCCGATTCTCGGAAGAAAACAATTTTGATCTGAATGAGTAACTCAGTCCCTATTTGATTTCATGGCTTCTTAATTTAATTTAATACTTTCCCTTTAATAATTTCAAATATTTTTATTGGAAATATTTTGATTAACATGTAAGTTAAAATTATAAGTGATACATTAATTTTTTTATGTTCTTTCAAGACTATCAAAATTAGATCATTTTTCAAATGATTTTATAATTTATTTACTCCCACAATATTTGTTTTAAATATTAAAATATAGTCTCTTGTTCAAGCATTACAAATTTTAATTTGGCTGTACATATAGGATAAAATTATTTTCTTGCAATCTATATTGTTGTATATACATATATATATATATATATATATAAATAAATATAAATAGATAGATGTAGAAAATTTTACATTAGTGTTGTCGGATTTCTGATCTTAATAAATATAATTAAATGGATCATTTTTTGAAAAAAAAATTTAATGAGACCATGATTATGATTTTAAATTCCAGATATTTGCTTTATGAATAGTATCTTATTAGTTTAAAAAATCGATGATTTTTTTTTGGTTCATATAATTTTTCCTTTAATTAAGTTAATGAAATTTAAAAGATCACAGCATTTTAGCAGTACATTTCTTTAAATTTATAACTACTTTTACAATGAATATTGTCTAAGAAAAGTTTTAATTTGCAATATTTTACACATGTGCAGATATTTTTATACTAAAACATTCTTTAATTGCAGCCAAGTTAGCATAAAAAAAAAGAAGCTCTGAATAGAATTAAAAACAACACTTCTACTTGAATCAAGTAAACCAGTCCATGTGCTGCTTTTTTTGCATTAACCACCACTTTTTAGCACAATGTAAATAAACAGATACATTATTGAGTTGTACATATAAGTACTTTAGAATGATGGCATGATGAAGTGCACATATTTATCTGATTGTCACTGTTGACAAGAGTGATATGAAAAAAATCAAAACGTTTTATTGAGGGGTATTGAATGATATTCTAGGACTTAAATTTGTATAGGCCTGAGATGCAATAAATTATTTTAACTTTACTTTTATGCTGTGTGAACATTGTGTATTTATATGTTTATTATCATTTATTTTTATAAAGTGAAATTTATGATTTCATTTGATACTTTTGGCATCCTACCAGACATAGACTTTTTTTTTATCATGTCGCACAGAAAATATATCTTTTATTTTTCTGTTAATTTATTTATTTCATTCAACTACTGTAATACGGTAGCTAAATTATTTTTTGATTAGTTATCAGTTCTGATAGTTTTAATCGTTTATGATATATTAATCTAAATTTTCAAGTTTATATAAGAAGTATTCAAAATGTGGTGGACAGAATTATTTGCTTATATTTTGGTTGTATATTTGTGAATATTTTTTAATGAAGCATTCTTGAAATTTGCAGAAATATGAAATTTTTTTTTAATTGAGTTACTTTTAAATTATAATTAGGTACAAAATAGAAATTGTGTTAACTTGAAAAGTAAAGCATTTGGTTTTATCTTAGTTTCATTTCTATGATGTTGCCAATAACTATGCTATTAAACTTGAAAAGCAAAGCATTAGTTTATTTATTGTGTTGTTTCATTATACTATTGTTAAATTTTTCTTTATGATTACTTTGAATTGTATGGAACTAGGTGTGTGGGAATTTATACTTCACTGAGATGTGAATGGAGTTTGGTTGTATTGTGAAAACTTTCCAGTTTCTGTCATTGAATGCAATGGTGAATATTAAAAGTGATTGAAAATAAATATTTATACTTTTGACATGAATATATTTTATGCTGCAAATATATACTAAGCCAGAATATTTTAAGAAAATTAATATGAAAAAATTAAGTGGCCTTTTTACACATTCATAAGGTGCTTAAAAATAAATTGCATTTGGAACAAATAAACAAAAAAGGTGATTAAATTATAATATTTTCTGTAAATTAGATAATATTTCTCACAAGAGTTAAAACTATTTAGCATCTGAATTTTAAAACTAGAGTAGTTATTTTATTTTTCATATTGTTTATTTTGAAATTCTTTGTTTAAAATTATATACGTTTAGTATTTATTTTTTAAATTTGTGTCATCCATATTTTTTAAGATATTATAATTTAAAATTTAAATATGAGCTACAAGTAAATAATTTAAATAGAAAAAAGTTTATATGCTATATATATGTATGTTTATTAAATTATGCAAAAGAATATGCTATACGTTTTCTTACACCATACAATATTTTTCATAAGTATTTGCATATAAATATATCTTAATTATTCACCAACTCTAATGAGCATTAAAAAAAATTGACATTTTGTTATATATATATATATATAACTGAACTTAGCAAATCTATTTTTCTGATCACATCTTTTAAGAGCTGAAATGTTGCCTGTAGTTCTGTACTGTAAACGAATTCTCTCTACAAAGTAAGTTTTTCATTAATTATTAAAATTACACTACTTTTATCAAACTAGAAAGTACATTATTACATAACTTGGAAGCTTAAATAATAGTACATTTCTATGTATACATATATACATTTAAAAAATAAGCTAAGTGAAACGAAGAACTTGTAATTTTTTTTTTTTAACTGTGCAGTATGAAAACTAAAATTTGTATTTCAAAATGGTTCTTAAAAATGAAAAAAGTAAACTTCTTTCATTATGTGGTCTTATTTGTGTAACTGGTGTTCTTGTAAATATATCATTGCTGGAGATAATAAACTTGTTGTGTAATTAAGTATTTGTGTGTATTATTATTTTGTGAATCATATCACCTTGTAATAAGAAGAGGAAAATGTGTGTGTGTGTGTGCAAGAACTGTACATTTTAGTTTTGAAGTATCATTTTATAAACACTAGTAAATCTAATTGGGATGAAGAATGTACATACATGTCTTTTCTTTAAGACTTATAATGTTTCTCTTTCCCAGTGGATGTATCAACAACACATAAAATTAATTTACAATTATTACCACCAAAGAAAAAAAATCATTATTTAATTATAAAATATTCCCCTTATTATTACTGATTAAACATTCACAGTATGTTAAAGAAAAGAAATTATGATACCAACTAGCTGTATGGCCCGGCATTGCATGGGCTTTCTGTACTTATATAAGTAAAAGCTTCAGTAAAATATACTTTATCGAAATTTCTTTGCATTGCTGTTTTAAGAAATAGTGTGTATTTTTCAGAATAAAAAGATGCTAACACTCATATGTGCATTGATAAAATAAGCGTAAAGCATGACAAATGAAATTGATAAAAGTGTCGTATTTTATTTTTCTTAACATTTAAAACAACCTTTTTTTTTTTTTTTAAAAAAAACTAAAGATAATCAGTTTTATTATATTTTTCAAGAATAATATATGATAATTATGTTATGTTAATTATTTTACATATGTTTGAAAAATGAATTTAACATTCAAGAAATATTTTAATAAACGAAAAGCACAATTTTTTAAAAAAAAAACTCGTAATTTTTCAGTGATTTTTTCAATCTTTGTACAGGTTACGGAGATTGATAAAATATCTTAAAACTTACGGGTTTTTTTAAAAAAAATTGTGTTTTTCGTTTTCTTCCCTTTTTGCAAGAAATATTTAAGCATTATTTTTCTTAACATTTTTTATTTTACAAAAATTACCGTTGTTTGTAATCGATATATGAAGTTTCAAGGCATTAAAAAATCATTTTCATATAAATGCATCGATGATTTATTATAGAAAAATCTTAAATTATGTAAAGTATCGTTGTTTTGTAAAAAAAAAAATAAATAAATAAAAACTGCATTGTGATGAAATAAATTATCTTTCCAATTACAAATTTGCTGGCGAAGTTTTTAAATGCACGAATAAAATTTGGAGTATTTTTTATAAAATTTAAACCTCAGTTCTGAACGAAGAAGCGCCTTTACCGATTGCACCACGACTCCTTGGGGGGAAAAGCAGAGAAAAGACTCAAAAATAAAAGGAAATGTTCAATTTAGCATTGCGTTATTTGATAAAGTTAAAAAAAATTTCGGGCTTCATTTTTAAGTTAATGTATTCAAACTTCATATATCGATTGCAAACAACGGTAATTTTTAAACAAAAAACTTTACAAAAATAATGCTTACATATTTCTCGCAAAAAGAGAAAAACGAAAAAACACTTTTTAAAAAAAAAAAAACGTAATTTTTAAGATATTTTATCAATCTTTGTACAGATTACGTATAAAATTTGTTCTACACACGGAAAAAAAAAGTTCCGTCAGATTTTTTTTATAAATAAAGAAGTTATTAAGTATTTAAGTAAAATTTTGAGTACTTTTTGAAAAATCGTACAAAAAAAAGTTTTTGACATTAAATTTTTTAAATGACCGATTCTAAAAGAGAAAAGTATGAACTTTTTTAGTGTAAAATATTTTTTTCATTAGCGCGAAAGAAAATGCAAGCGGAACGACTTAGAAATCATACTCATAAAAACGTATAGATTTCAACTCATTTTAAAAAAATCGTAAGAGATACAAAATATTATTATTTTGTAAAATAAATTATACCATATCGTGGCGAAGTAAATGATCTTTCCGAATTTGTAATTATTTTTTGTCTGAGTCTCATGAAAAAAAATAGATTGCGTTTTAAAAACGTCTAAAAAAAAGAAGTTCCGAATTTTTGAACTTGTCCCCTGGCGGTGAAAAACGGTACTAATTATGCGTTTATAGGTTTTTTTAATTAATATCTTTTTAACTAATTGGAATATCGGAATATAAATGGTCAAAACTGATTCCCGAAATTTTGGTACCTTCCGCGAGTTTCTGCGTCGTGAGAAGATAGGTCATCATAGATTCCTAGATAGATACGTACGAATTTTAATAGTGTAGATTATTCATGAATACATTTATATGTACATTATGTGTAATTTTTGTAAACCTCTGAGATATATCAAATGTGTCTTAAGATCCCCATTATGTAAACAATCACAGTTTTAAGCTTCATAGCTGTCTCATTGCTTCTCAACAATCAAAGTTTATTCCTACACTGCTGGCTAATAAAATTGCTACACCAAGATGGCGACATGTTGTAGACGGGAAATTTAAACGATAGGAAGAAGGTGCTGTGATATGCAATTGATTAGCTTTTCAGCGTATACAGACAAAGCAGGCGCAGGTAGCGACACCTACAATGTGTTTAAATGAGGACATTATTCAGCTGGTTTCTCATACACAAATTACATTTGAACGTTGCTTCCCGGTGATAAGTTGCTGTGATGCCTCGTGTAAGAAGCAGAAATGTGTACCAGCAGGGTCGGCGCTAGCAGTTTCGCCGCCCCGGGCAAAGAGGTAAAATGTCGCCCTTTTATAACAAAAATTAAGAGATAACCTAAATCCTTTCTACGCTTAGTGGTAAATTAAAACGAGAGCAAAAAAAATTGCTATCAATAATGTTGAAGTTTTGGTTAGCAAAAAGAACTAATTTATTAATTTATGTTTTTGACACTAAATTAAAATTAGGGTTGCACACAAAAAAAGTCATTTCTAGTGTATAATTATAAAATACAGATATTAAAAAAATACGAAAACAAATTATAGAACCACTAAGTATTAAAACTTAATTACATATTAAAAATACACTTAAACCAAGAGTTAAACTTTAAAGTGTTTCTTTTTCACTTTTAATTCTGAGAATTTTTCATAATTTCTTTAACACTAATTTCTTCAGCCAGTTCTTGTTCAATGGCTATGGTTGTCAAGCCGTTTAGCCGATTCTCGGTAGTTGTGGAGCGTAAAAATTTTTTAAATAATTTTAATTCGGAGAAACTCCTCTCTTCCTTTTCCACACTTATTGGGAGAGTAAGCAATATCATTTATGACTATACCGAGATTTGGAGCAAAATCCAGGTTCGATATGAATTTTAAAATCTCGATTGGACTTCCATTTTTATTTAGCAAAACCTAAATCGCTACTATCTCGTCTGTCAGGTCCAGCGCGTTTATATCCGATGAATTCTCATAAGTTAACACTGTTTCTAGATTTTTACAATACTTTATTTAGTTCGTCGTTTTGAGGAGTATATTTTAAATCACAAATATTGTATAAAAATTGGAAATAATTGCTATGGGTACTGATCAAATCAAACCTGGATTCAAGTGCATTGATAGCTTTATCTCTCTCTCTCTAATATGAAAAAATAAAACTCTGCCTTATATTTCAAAGTAGGATCTTCTATCGGATCTTATCGTGCCTCATAGTCTAAATTAACATTCCTTCTTCGAACTGTATGACGTGGCTGGGTGAGCTCAAAATTAGCCTGTATGTCAATTTCGTCAGGGAATTCTCGAGCATCGCAAATCATTTCATTTAAGGCTGTGTCCAATCTAAGATCCTTGAAAAAATCTTTACGATTTTTTAAGAACTCCATAGCGGATGGTAAATCATATTCTTCTGTTTGCAAGAGCTTACTTATAGGATTGATACAGTTTAAGATTTTGTACCAAATTACAATGCAGCATAAGAACTTAAACTGTTTAACACAACTTAATAGTCTAGAAGCATCTCGTATAGAGATGCTATACTCTATCTCGTATAGAGTTGTCAATCTTCGAATTATTACAAACAGCAAGTAAAGCATCGTATATCCCTCCTACTTGATACCTTAGTGGTTTTAATGCATCTATTAGGCTTTCTCAACGATTTTGTTTGAAATCATTTATATACTTTATAATTTGTGTTCATCATATTTTTATTTCTGTAATGCACATTTTGCTTCCACTTTAATTAAACAGTTTTTTTACTAGGAACACACACACAAAAAAAATAGTACTTATATTCTTCCACATTAATTATTGTTCTGTAACAATAAAACTTTAATTAAATTTTTTTCCTGTTGTTTTTTTATAAGAAACTTCTGTCATAATTTTGACATTCTTAATATTGCCTTTTCTAAAGATTTTAAATATTGCTATATAGATTGGAACCTATTATTACTAGAATTTTTTCTTAAATATACATACTAACGCTTTTAAACCTTTTCACAATCAGGAAAAATACATTTTAAAGGATTTTTGAGAAATATAATAGTAAAATGAAATAGTAAATAAAAACTATTGCACACTGAAAACATCGACTTTTTAATTTTTAGTGCACCAGTGTTCTACGGGACACTGATTAAGAGCTTCTCGTTTATGTCTTGGATGAGTGGTTATGTTCTGAAGTAATATATATTTGTATTCATTGCAATTAAACGATTGAGAATTAAGCCTTTATGTATAATTATTCACAAATAAAACATAGTTTATTAAGATTGAAACTTAATTTTAAAAATGCTTTGGAAGTTATTCAGGCTTCTAGTCATTGTTGTCTGCTTATTAGGGCAGCTAATTCTATATTATTTTGATATCACTATGTATTCAAATTAATTATCTATTTAATAATCGTCTTACGAAATTTAAAATTCACGCCTGAAATTTTGCAATTTATTTATCTAAAGGATGTTTTTGCATTGAATTTGTATTTTTAAAAATACTTATATTTTTTTGGTTTAAAAATTATTATATTTTTTAATTATATATTATATTTTAATTATATTTTAATTATATTTATTATATTTTAATTATATTTATTATATATTATTTTTTATTTATATATTATATTTTTTAATATATTATACTTATATTTTTTTGGCTTATATTTTTTTGGTTTATATTTTTTTGGTTTAAGTCTCTTAAATGTCTTCTCTTAAAATTCTGCCATATTAAACTGCAAATAATTTATTAACTCAATTTTTAAATTTTTCTAAATATGCATTTTGATGAACTTTATTAGTATCATACAGAACTGTTTTACAATATTTTAAAGGTATTTTATACATTTTTTTGTGTATTTTTATAATTAATTATACACATAATATATATAATTAAGAGTATACACATAATATATATATATAAGTATACACATTATATACAATTAAGTATACACATAACATATATAATTAAGCATACACATAATTAACTATGCACATAATATTTATAATTAATTATACACGTAATATATATAATTATACACATAATTAATTATTAGACTGCATTAAATATTGTTTCTCAAATTGTCCGTGTAAAACAGAGGTTCCCAAACTTTTTTGTCTCATAAACACCTTGCCATGTTTTTCGGTATGGGGTAGACCCCTGCTTAATTAATATTGAATTTTTGCAAATTTATCATCTTAAATGTCTTTTTGACAGCTAGTACTACTACTACAACTACTTTAAAAGAATTAAATTTATAACTGATGAAATATAGAGTTTAATGTTTAAAAAGCATATGTTAATTAATTAAATTAAAAGTTAATTAATATATAAAATAACTGTTAAATAAAACAACCAAGCAACATACAATTGATTTTAATGGGAGGGTTGAATCTGGCGCTACAATAAAAAATTTTCTACATTTAATATCAATCTTGTCAGGTTTAACCTTAAATATCCTCTGTTAGTAGTGTCCAGTTTCTTTTTTTGTTTTGGAGATAGGTAACTGCCTGAAACTTCTTCTTCTTACTAGGAAAATAATTAAAAACTTCCTCACGATATTCCATATAATTCTGACAAATAACAGGTTTGCTTTTTAAAGCCAAAAATTGCAGGAATCCGTTTCTAAACTTTAAAATCTTCATTGGTGCATATCACGATCAGTTCACGTTGTCATGTGACATTTTTTTTCCCAATGTGACCATGTAAATTCATTGCCTACTGTGGTATTACCATAGTCAAAGCATTCTCAAAATTGGTTTGAAAATCTTAAGAAACGGCAGTTAAATGTTGAACGTAGGTTAAAACATGCTGACAGATTGTCTGGGTTAATTTGAGAAAATTCCGGACCTCCAGTATTATAC
The DNA here is from genome assembly GCA_019973935.1 of Trichonephila clavipes. Classification (NCBI taxonomy): domain Eukaryota; kingdom Metazoa; phylum Arthropoda; class Arachnida; order Araneae; family Nephilidae; genus Trichonephila; species Trichonephila clavipes. Next base: position 1,212 of record BMAU01003406.1, on the reverse strand, counting down.
TTCTTTAGTTTAACTCTGCAAAGAAACTCTGAGATGGTTCGTGTTTTTTTAAAAAAATTATGCTGTCACCTTGTACGGGCAAATTAACGTCATTAAATTTGGTAAATACATCTGCTAAATAAGTAAAATTTGGTTTCCAATTGATTAAATTTTCTTTGAAAATTAAACTCACTATCTAGTTTAATGAGAGCCAATATCACTTAGACCCCCACTTACACCTCATTGACCCCCAAATTATTTTTTTGCTGACGTGGACCCCCTTGCACGTCGTCATAGACCCCTTTGGGAATCACTGGTGTAAAAGATCTTAATTAAAAAGGTATTTTGTAAATTCCTCTTAAAATGGCAACAGCATGCAATATATATATATATATATATATATATATATATATATATATATATATATATATATATATGATGAATTCACAGTCCCTCAAGTGTCAGTTAGGGTAAACTTCCTACCAGGACAACTCTACCCACCTTCTGCATAAGAACTTTCACTTCTACTTTCGCCGGACTTAAAGAAGACGTGTGTACTAAGGACTCACTCGTTTCTGATCAACGCTGAAAGAGCTCTCGTTTTTGTCATGGCTAGGAGTGCAGACTGCTTTACTGAATAGTGAAATAAAATATATAATTGGATAAACGGCTGCCCGTTGCATTTCCCCTGTCAATCCAAGAATTTCTCAATACATGATATATATATATATATTGTTCAAGTTTTTATAATTTAATCTTACAAAAGAATATATATATATATATATATATATATATGGCTAACTTAATAGTCTTAGAATAGATTAGAAAAATTATATATTTATTTCACATGTTACATTCGATAAAAAGAAAAAAAGTGTCTATATAAGTACAAATTAACTTATTTTTCTTTGAAAATTCTTTAAACAGTTTGAAGCAATATAAATTAAATATTTAGCAATTACAGACTAGTTCATTTATCATTAAACAAAAATTATCACAATATATTACGATTACAAAATAAAATCATCACAATAAATATAACTACGTTGTATTTCAAAATTTCAGGAAACTATTGCTGTTAGGATCCTTTATGTATGGTAAATGATTGTGAAAGTACTAAAAAGCTCATTAATATTTTGCATTTTTAAATGACCTAATATCGTTCTTTATAAGCGACTAAGGAATTTATTTTTAGCGCGAGAAAGCAAATAATATTTTTCATTTGAATAACAA